>JAUDYJ010000001.1:6099623-6419623 GCA_030761175.1 Masticophis lateralis | reverse complement strand
CAACTCCCAGAATTCCTCAGCCAGCTTTGCTTTGCTGGCTGAGTAATTCTGGGAGTTGAAGTCCACAACTCCCTGCCTGCTTGATTGCAGGCAGGGAGATTTAGTTGCTTGCTGATGCAATGGATTGCAGGCAAGGCAAGGCAAGCGTTGTGGCTAGCAGCTAAGGTAAGCAAGCTGGAGGTGGGGGGGGGGGATTTTTGCTAGGTACCAATTAGCAGGCAAAAATTAGCAGCTGGGATGGCCAGCGTTGTGTAAAAGGAAAGTTTTTCCCTTTTACAGGGGGCTTGAGTGTAACTCAGCTGATTAGCGGCAACTCAGCAGGCAATTCAGCTTGGCTCCTTAGAGCCATTTAAGGCTCGTCAAAGCCTTTCGGGCTGGTCTGCCTGGTTACAGGAGACCGGCACCCGGCGTATAAGACGACCCCCGACTTTTGAGAAGATTTTTGTGTGTTAGAAAGTCGTCTTATATGCCGGAAAATACTGTATGTTCTTTTAGCATTTCTCCGCCTCAGTTTTGCTTTTTGGATAGTTTTCCTGAAAGTGTGTGTGTGTGTGTGTGTGTTAACACACACACACACACACACACACACACACACACACAGAGTTAGGGATAGTATGTATATGTATATTTTTAAAAAAGGTACACTCATAGGCTTTTGCTAGTAAAAAATGATCTTGTTCTGATAATTTGGTTTACAGCCTGCTGATTCTGGATGGAAAATGTTTCTTGCACATTCTCTCTCCCCCACACTCCCCAACACACACACACTATAGTGTGGTTTTATTTTAAATGGGTTGGAAGTTTGCTGCTTTGGCTAAAGATAAAACTTTTATGTGTGTGTGTCTGGCAGACGGTGTGTTTATTTTTACTGAAGCAAAGGTTTTTTTTTTTAATGGTTCGGATTTGTGCTGTTTAACAGGTTTAGCCCTGATATTTATTTAATGGACTGAACCTTTGCTCCTAAAAGGCCTTATCACTTGGGTAATGAAACAGTGCCATGCCAATCTTACATTTTGTTTATAGCAGGGCACTGTAATCATTTTTAGAGTGCCGAGCACCATGGGCTTTTAGAAATACATCATTTCTATATTGAAATAATAACAGAATGAGAGTAACAGAGTTGGAAGGGACCTTGGAGGTCTTCTAGTCCAACCCCGTGCTTAAGCAGGATAGGCAGAGAAAGAGGGGGAGGAAGGGAGGGAGGGAGAGAATAAATATCTCCTGAATGCACAGAATTGTTAGTTCAAATCAAAAGCACACTACATTTTTATAATCTGAACTACTAGTAGTCCTCAATGTACAACCATTCACTTAGTGACCATTCAAAGTTACAGTGGCGCCTAAAAAAAAGAGGCGGATGACCCTTTTCACACTTACGACAATTGCAGCATCCCCGCCGTCGTATGATCAAAATTTGGCCGCTTGAACTGGCATGTATTTAACGATGATTGCAGGATCCCGGGATCGTGTGATCAACTTTTGTGATCTTCTGAGAGGCATAATCAACGGGGAAGCCAGATTCACTCAACAACCAAGTTACTAGCTTAACAACTGCAGTCATTCGCTTAACGATGGTGGCAAAAAGGTCGTAAAATGGGGCAAAACTCACTTAACTGTCTCACTCGTCAACAGAAATTTGGGCTCAATTGTAGTCGTAAACTGAGCACTACCTGTATGTGTATCAGCTTTGATCAGCTTCCAGAATTTAGAAGAAAACATCTCTAGGATAATCTATGCCTGAGTTCTCAGAGTGGTACCTTTGGTTACCCATAAATTTTCATTTTTATTTAGGTTTTTTAAGTGATTAACAACAGGAAGAATTATTGTTTTTAAATAAACCAATTAAATTCAAGAGAGCCAGTTTGGTGTAGTGGTTAAGGTGCTGACTTAAAAATCAGGAGACAGTGAGTTCCAGTCCTGCCTTAGGCAAGACAACCAGTTGGGTGACTTTGGGTGAATCACCAGGAGACTGGGAATTCTAGTTCCGCATTAGACATAAAAGCCAGCTGGGTGACTTTGGGCCAATCACCAAGACACTGGGAGTTCTAGTCCTGCTTCACACATGTAAATTGGCTGGGTGACTTTGGACCTATCCCCAGGAGACTGGGAGTTCTAGCCCTGCCTTAGGCATGAAAGCCAGCTAGGTGACTTGGAGCCAATCGTCAGGAAATGGGGAATTCTAGGCCCATCTTAGCATGAAAGCCAGCTGAGTGACTTTGGGCCAATCACCAGGAGACAGTGAGTTCTAGTCCCACCTTACGCATGGAAGCCGGATGAGTGACTTTGGGATAATCACCAGGAAACTGAGTGCTAGTCCTGCCTTAGGCATGAAAGCTGGCTGGGTGACTTTGGGCCAATCACCAGGATAATGGGAGTTCTAGTCCTGCTTTAGGCATGAAAGCTGGCTGGATGACTTAAAGTCAGTCCCTTCCTTTCATTCCAACCCACCTCACAAGGTTGTTGTGGGAAAAATAGGGAAGAGGCTGTGTGTATGTTTGCTGCCTCAAGTTACTTTATCAAATGATAAAGGCAGGATAAAAAATCTAATCAATCAATGAATGCAATCCAAGAATTACTCCAGGATCGTTTGGATCCATTTCATAAACGGTGTAATTTTGCAATCCCTTAGGAATCACACAATCAACAGAGCTATTAAATCGTGTTTAATAGCTCTGCCCTTGCCTTCTCGGGGTTGGGACGAAGAAGGGACTGGCCAAAGTCAACCATTGAGCTGTTGATTGGATTGAAGCAATCGTAGCTGATTGGGTTGGAAGCCATAAGAAACATAAAGCCGTAAGGCAGTGATGGCTAACTTTTTTCTTTTCATGTGCCAAAAGTGCACGCATGCCGGCACCCATAATGCAATGTGCACCCCACGCATGCGCGCACAACACCATGCACATGCGCCCCTGCCCCCCCCCCCCCCCCGTGCATGCACACAAGGGGTGGGATTCAAAAATTTTAGCAACCTGCACCATGGCAGGGGTGTGTGTGTTTGTGCTGTCCCCAGGCTCCGGAGGCTTTCCTCAAGCCTCTGGGAGGATGAAAACAGCCTCTCCTGGGCTCCAGAGGCCAGAAACGAGCCTGTTTCCAGACTTCTGAGAGGTCCATTTTTCGCCCTCCCCAGGCTCCAGAGTCTTTTCCCAAGCCTCCAGGAGGGCGAAAACAGCCTCCCCTGGGCTCCTGAGGCCGGAAACGGGCCCATTTCCATGCTTCCCCAACCCTCTCCTTCACACATGCGTGCGTGTCTCCCGCATGCGCACACCCCTTGCGCATCCCAAAAATCAGATGGCTGGCGGGAGGCGCGCGTGCATGCACGGTGGAGCTGAATTGGGCGATGGCTTGCGTGCCCGCAGAGAGAGCTCTACGTGCCAGCTGTGGCACATGCGCCATAGGTTTGCCATCCCAGCCGTAAGGCATCTTTCCCCAACTTGTGGCCTCTTGTTGGGGATGCAGTCTTTAGCCCAGAAAAATCTGCTGGTGGGGTGGGATGGGTGGGACATTCACTTCCAGATTCCCCATTTCCTTTTGGGTTTCCAAAGATCTGAACTCTCTCACTTCCCCTTTTCATGATGCATCTTTTTGTGCGTTATATCTGCAACAAAAAAACGAAGGAGGAAGAAACATTAGCTGTCTTCATTGCCTTGTGTTACTTACATTCTTTACCCAAGAAGCAAAGGGCAAAAAATGATTTACAATCGTTCCCTTCCTCCCTTCTCCTTCCTTTCTTCTTTTTCTCATTTCTTCCTTCCTTCCTCTCGCCCTCCCTCCCTCCCACTTTTCTCTTTCCTTCCTTGATCTTTCCTCCTTCTATCCTTCCATTTTTAACCTCTCCCTTCTCTCCTCTTTTTTCCTTCCTTTCTCCCTCCCTCTTTTTCTCCTTTCTTTTTTTCATTGTTCCTTCGTCTCTTGCGCCTTCCCTCCCTTTCACTTTTCTCTTCCCTTCCTTGGTCTTTCCTTCCTCCTTTTCCACTTCTTTCTTTTCTTCCATTTTTCATTTTTCCTTCCTTCCTTCCTTCCTTCCTTCCTCTTGTTCCCGCTCTTCCTTCCACTTTTCTCTTTCCTCCTTCCATCCTGCCTTTTCCTTCTCCCTTTCCTTCTTTCCTCATTTTTTGCTTCCTCCCTCCCTCTTTTCTCCTTCTTTTCTTCCTTTCCTCATTTGTCCTTCCTTCCTCTCTTGCTCCCTTCCATCCCTCCTTTTCCTCTTCCTTTCCTTCTTTCCTTCCCTCCCTCCTTCCTTCCCTCCCCACCCTCTGTTCCATTTTTATCTTCCTTTTATCTTCTTTCCATTTTTCCTTCCTTCCCTTCTTCCTCTTCCTTCTTTCCATAAAAATGCAACCAGGGCTAGAACCGCAGGCAGGGGCTGTGGGAATGAAGGAGGAGGAGGGAGAGAGGCAAGCAGGCGAGGTCCCCTCGACGCAGCCTTACAGGAAACTGGCAGTTAAGAGGTATTCCGCTGTGAGGCTCCATCTCATCTTGGATGCGTCCCTGACCTCCCAGATAGATCAAAGCTTCATTTCTCTGACAGCGACAAGACGACGACGTGGCTTGCCACGGGCTTTCTGCCGCTCCCACTGAATCTCTTTGTCTTTCAACTGCGCCCGATAGCTACGAGTATATTTTCAAGGCTGAACAGGTAGCCAAGGAAGGGCTGTCTTTTGACATTTTCGCTAATCCCGTCAAGCCTGTGGTTAAAACGGTGCGATAGCGGTGGGGGGGGGGGGGTATGCTCGCCAGCAGAGAGCCTGCCTTCTCCACATATGCGTCCTGTCAGGTCCAGAGGATGCCCAATTGTTGAAATGAGATGCAGTGAAATGGATGCCGAAGCATTAAACTGACGTCTTAACCTGTTGAATCGCCTCGCCCTCCGAAGAGCTCAGGCAAACCTCCGGCACTGTTGTGTGGAGACCGAGATTTGGAGGTTGTATTTTTTTTCCCTGAATTTGTGGCTCAAAAATCCTCACATAGCCTTCCTGTGGGCAGACACTAAAAGCACTAGCAACATAGCTCATTTTTTATTTATTTATTTATTTTTAATTTGATTTATATGCCACCCTTCTCCGGAGACTCAGGGCGGCTTACAATGCGTGAAGCAATAGCCTTCATACTTTTGTATATTTGTACAAAGTCAGCTTGTTGCCCCCACAAACTGAGTCCTCATTTTACCTACCTTGGAAAGGATGGAAGGCTGAGTCAACCTTGAGCCTGGTGAGATTCGGACTTACAGTAATTGCAGACAGCTGAATGTTAATCACAATGCTTTAGTCTGCTGAGCCACCAGGCTCATGCCTCAGAGAAGACCCTCCTCCCCCCCAAAAAAAACCCACATGTGGAAGGAATCGTGGTTAGATGATAGGCCTGTCTACAGGAAGGGCTCTTGGAAAACTGGGTACTGGATATGGAACTGTTAGTCTAGAGAAAAGAAGAACTAAGGGGCACATGGACTGCCACAAAGAAGAAGACGGGGTCAAATTAGTCTCCAAAGCACCAGAAGGCAGGACAAGAAACAATGGATGGAAACTAATCAAGGAGAGAAGCAACCTGGAATTAAGGAGAAACTTCCTGACGGTGAGGACAATTAACCAGAGGAACTACTTGCCACCGGAAATTGTGGCTGCTCCAACACTGGAGGTTTTTAAGAAGAGACTGGACAGCATCCTGCCTGAAATGGTATAGGGTCTCCTGCCTGAACAGGGGGTTGGACTAGAATACCTCCATGGTCCCTTCTAGCTCTATTCTGACTGACTGATTGATTGAAAAAGTCAGGATGTCGTCTCAATCTTTTGAGTGAAACCCTGCCCCCCTTTCTACCTGCATGCAGGTAAAAAGGGATGGGACTTTGGTCGCATTGATGCGGCTGACTTTTTTGATATCCTGTGGGATAAGAAAATAAAACTTAAGCATTACATTTGAGGCTCATAGAAAAACTATTCATATCATTGTACCATCTGTAGGCGCTGAAAAATCTTATTTTATTATTAAACCTTAAGACCGTCAACCATGGCAGTTTATAGGCGCTCAAGGGGACAGAAGAGGTAGGGAAGATCGTCCATCTCTTCTAGTCCTCAATTTATAGACACAAGTGAGCTCAAAATTTCCTTTAGCTAAGCAAGACAATGGTTAAGTGAGTTTTGTTCGCAAAAGGGGATCGCGTGACCCCGGGGACACTGCAACCGTCATAAGTACATGCCCATTGCCAAGCATTTAAATTTTGATCATGTAATCACAAGGAAGCTGCAAAAAAAAAAAAAATGAGCCTGAGTCTTCGGAGAAGGGCAGCATATAAATCAAATTAAATATAGATAGATAGATGGATGGATGGATGGATGGAGGATAGATAGATAGATAGATAGATAGATAGATAGATAGATAGATAGATAGATAGATAGATAGATAGATCGATCTATAGAAATCGATCTATCCCAGTCTCTCCCAGATATTCAAACAGACAGCAAAATGGCTGCTTTAATGTTTGAGAAAGCCTAAAAACTAGTGAATGAGATTTCACTGAAATTTGGCTATGAAACATCTTGATTTACGTAGGAAAATCCTGGCATAAAGAATAATACACATAAAGACCTACAAAAATAAAACTTTCTCTTGGGAACCAAGGACACCTGGTTGGAAGAAGGCGGAGCGATGTCACATGGCAACCAGACGGCGCTCCGATTGGCCCATGTGACTGACTGTTTTGAGAAAGTGACAATCTTTTACTTTTAATTAGGTGAAAACCCACGGGTCCTTTGTGCCAATATGATATATCCAATAAAAGCTATTCTTTGAGGAATCTACCTGCTTTAGAGTTTTGCTTTGGTTCTTTTCATTCGTGGTTTTTTTAAACGAATCCAGATTCCCCCATTGATTTTGCTTGTCGGAAGCCAGCTGGGGAACTTGCAATGATGATCACATGACCCCAGGATGCTATAACCATTGTAAATACATGCCAATCCCCATCTGCCCAAATATTGATTGCATGACGGTTGGCATGCTACAATGGTCACTAAACAAATCATGGTAATTCAAATGATTCACTTAACCGCCTTTATCTAGATGCATTGTCGACAGCCAAACAGAAAAATTTCCAGATTTTTATATTTGATTCAGAATTAGAAATTGTTCACCATCTATTCTGGCCCTATTCTAGATGAACAATGAAATAAAATGAAAAGGTTCCCTCCACAAACTTCAGAGTTGGGGGTGGGGGGGAACCTTTTGCCCGAGTTCATAAATTTTGAGTGACAGAAACCAATATTAGATCTATGAGATCAAACTGAATTTATTTTCTGCCTGTGAAGTTTGAATTTGTGAATTTGACAGGTTGTTTTAAAGGGCACGGGCACATAAAATAACATGAAAAGAAAAGACTCTTTTACCTAAACGAGAGTTGAAAGTTACCTGTCAGAAGCTGTTAGGAGTCGGCTGCGTTCTCTCTTGAAGCATGTCCTTTCAGCTGTCAGTTTTAAAAGGTTAATACCGAATAAAAGAGCAGTGAAATTAACCTTCCATTGTGTGGCTGGGTGCCTTCCCTTTCAAAGCAACAGGTTTGCAGGATAAAATAAGCTGATTTTCTAAATTACCATTTGTTGCACTCTTGTTCCCAGCCCTCCCCCCCCCCCCTTTTTTTTTTTTTTTTTTTTTTACTAAAATGGAACATAGCAGTTCGTGAAAAATTTCTCGGCAGAAATCAAAGAACAAACTGACATTTTCTAACATTTTATAACTGACCCTAATTCATTGGTAGCCTCATATTGCAACAAAACCAGGACGCACATTCAATTTTGCAGGCTACTAAGATTGTTGGCTGAGCAGGGACAAAAACAGCCAGGGAAATGATTGAAGTCTGGGAAACAGGTTCCTTGTCAGTCACCAGGAGTGCTGATTTACCACCAGCCTATCAAGTACCTAGAAGACCAGGGCTGAGTGGCACAAGCAAATAACAGCTAATGATCAACATCCCCAAAGCCAACTTACAACAGGCACCATAAATACCGCATACAGAACAGCACACACTCTGCTAGAGAGAAGCTCCCCGAGGATGGGCTCCAGCACGAGTCCGAAAGCTTGGAAGATAAAACTTTTGGTCCCGATGACCAACCCAGATTGCATCCTGCAACATTATCCTGGGTGTCAGCATTTCACGCTGCACTTACTCCAGTGCTGACATAAGAAGAAGAAGCAGAGGCATCTGGAAAGAGACAATTGACCCTTCACCTACTTATTTTCACTGGAGAGAATATCACCTAGGACTGTGATGGCGAACCTATGGCACGAGTGCCACAGGTGGCACACGGAGCCATATCTGTGGGCATGCGAGCAGCCAGCTGATTTTTGGGCCTTCCAGGCCCACTGGAAATCGGGAAACGGGCTGTTTCTGGGCCACCAAAGGGCCTCTGGTGGTGTGGGGAAGGCCATTTCACCTTCCCCAGGCTCCTAGAAAGGTTCTGGAGCCTGGGGAGGGCAAAGAATGGGCCTACCTGACCCACCGTGCCATCACATGCCAAAGGCGGGAGGAGAGTGGGGGGGGGGTCACACGTGCATGCCGGACCCACCGTGCTGTCACATGCCAAAGGCGGGAGGAGAGTGGGGGGTCCGGGCGCATTGAATTATGGGTGTGGGCACGCACGCACACAATCCCCCCCCCACTACCCCCACTTTTGGCACATGATGGCAAAAAGGTTAGCCATCACTGACCTAGGAGATGGGATGGGAGAGGGGGAAATGCCTTTGAGGGGAGCAGTAGATTAGGGGCAGAGTGACGGGGAAGATGGCCAATGAGTATAGAGGAGTGGGGAAAGGAAAAGGAGGGTTTGCCTAAGGAAGCCAGACTTGGCTGCAATGAGTCTAGGAGATAGAATGTGCGCGCTCAATAAATTAGAGGTTTTTTTCAAAGACTTTGTTTGAAATGCAATTTATTCAAGATGTCTTCGAAACCTGACACTGGGGACATGTAGATTCGCTTTCATTTGTGAGAGTATCATTCAGTCGTGGGCTTAGAACAAATCACTAACTCAATAGTAAAAGAATGGGTTACTTTCAGTTAAGCAAAGAGGAGAGATCTGTGTGTGTGTGTGTGCCGGTCCCTTCTCGCATTTGTAGTGCAGCTAGTCCTTGACATATGGCCATAATTGAGCCCAAAATTTCTGTTGTTACCCCGTTTCCCGCCAAAATAAGACATCCCCTGATAATAAGCCCAATCAGGCTTTTAAGCGCATGGCAATAAGGCCAAGCGCTTATTTCAGGGTTCAAAAAAATATAAGACCGGGTCTTATTTGGAAAACATGGTAGATAGAGATAGATAGATAGATAGATAGATAGATAGATAGATAGATAGATAGATAGATAGATAGATAGATAGATAGATAGATAGATATAGATGAGAGACATGTGGATGGAGAGATATGGAGAGCTCTGTAGAGAGATGAGAGATAGAGAAATGGATAGAAATGTAGATGATAGATGGATAGATGTGGATAGATGGATGGATGGATGGATGGATGGATGGATGGATAGATAGATAGATAGATAGATAGATAGATAGATAGATAGATAGATAGATGATAGATATGGATAGAAGATAGATTATATGGATAGACAATAGATAGATAGATAGATAGATAGATAGATAGATAGATAGATAGATAGATAGATAGATAGATAGATAGATAGATAGATATAGATGAGAGACATGTGGATGGAGAGAGATGGAGAGAGATGAGAGATAGATGGATAGATGAGGATGGATAGAAGGATAGAGATGTGGATAGATAGATAGATAGATAGATAGATAGATAGATAGATAGATAGATAGATAGATAGATAGATGATAGATAGATAGATAGACAGACCCCAAAGTAAAACACCCCCTGATAATAAGGCCAATGGGGCTTTTGAGCACATGGCAATAAGGCCAAGCGCTTATTTCAGGGTTCAAAAAAATATAAGGATCTTATTTTCGGGGAAGCACGGTAAGTGTGTTTTACCCTGTTTTTTGACATTTCTTGCCACATTTGTTAAGTGAGTCCCTGCAGTTGTTATATCAGCAACACGGGTTGTTAAGTGAATCTGGCTTCCCCATTGACTTTGCTTGTCAAAAGGTCGCAGAAGGGGATCACATGATTCCATTAGTTGCAAGTTGAAGTCTATCTGTAGTAAAATATATAGGCAGTCCTCAACTTACAACAGTTCGCTTAGTGACCGCTCCAAGTTGCAACGGCAGTGAAAAAAGGGACTTATGACTGTTCAAACTTACAATCCTTCCAGCATCCCCCTAGTGATGGGATCAAATTCAGATGCTTGGCCACTGACTCGTATTTATGACGGTTGCAGTGTGCAGGGTCACGTGATCCCCTGTTTGTGACCTTCTGATCAGCCAAGTCAATGGGGAAGCCAGATTCACTTAACAACCATGTTACTAACTCAACAACAGCAGTGATTCACTAAACAACCGAGGCAAGAACGGTCGTAAAACGGAGCAAAACTCGCTTAGCAACTGTCTTCCTTAGCAGCAGAAATTTTGGGCTCAGTTGTGGCCATGTACCGAGGACCCCCCTCTATAAATGTGTTTCATGAATAAAATAAATAACACGCCTGTTGCTAAGCAACCACATTTTGATCATGGGACTGGGCAACATCACGCTACGATATTCATCAGTGCCAGGGCTGGTCTTGAGTCCCTTTTTTCAGCAGCCTCATAACTTGGAACGCTCATTAAATGAATGGTCATAAGTCGAGAACTACCTGTAATTTAGTCCAGCAAAGATGGATTGCCATTGGGGAGGTACCATTTTTTCCGTTTCAGGTCGTGTTGAAAAACAAAACCAATTCTGTTACGATTAATCTTTTGCGGAGAATTTAACCGTAGTTGTCATTTCTCCAGGTGGAACTGAAAAGGAAATACAACGATCAACACTCAAAAGCCAGGGGACTTCTGACAGGAAGCCAGTGGTATGAAATCCAGGCCTACAGAGCTCTGAACCAAGCCCTTGGCAGGTGAGTGGACCTATTCAGGGAAGGTTATTCCTTCAGCTCTCCATCCCCAAAGTCTTTTTTTCAGCTCTGCTGACCATTCCTTAAAGCAAACACTGCTATCCACTTGGAACTTTGATTTTAGCAATAGCAATAGCCCTTAGAGTTATTTACCGCTTCACAGCCCTCTCTTAAGTGGTTTATATAGTTGGCACATTTCCCCCAGCAATCTGGGTTCTCATTTTATCCACCTCAGAAGGATGGAAGGCCGAGTCAACCTTGAGCCAGTCAGGATTGAACTCCTGGCAGTGGGCAGAGTTAATCAGCAATAGCAATAGCACTTAAGGCTTATATACCGCTTCACAGTGCTTTACAGCAGGGGTGAAATTAAAAAAAATCCCCTACCAGTTCTGTGGGGGTGGCTTGTTGGGGGGAGGTCATGTGACTGGGTGGGCATGGTCAACTTGACATCACTCACATCACGGGGCTCCTCACCGGCCCCTCCCCTCCCAGCCACTCCTTGTCACAAATGGCAGGAAAATGGGAAGGGGACTATTCCTGCCTACCATCCTTCCCTCAGTCTGTGCTGAGATTGAGGAATGGATGCCAGGCAGGAAAATCCCCTTCCCCATTTTCCTGCCTTTCACAAAAACGACTCCATTTCAGCTGCTCCCAGCCCCGTCCCTCTCTTTCCTGGAGACTACCTTAAAGGGGACAGAGTGCAGCAGCTCCGTTTTGAATGGAGGGAGAAAAGTTAGCATTCTCTCTGCTGCATTTAACATTGAATTTTCTAGTATATCGAGCGGCCGGAAGAGGTGAGTGGCGACTGGCCAAGCATGGGTGGGTGGGGCCAAGGAGGGGTAATTACTACCGGTTCGGCGAACTGATGCCCATAATCCCTAGTGGTTCTCCCGAACCAGTTGGAACCGGTAGGATTTCACCCCTGCTTTACAGCCCTCTCTAAGCGGTTTACGGAGTCAGCATGTTGCCCCAAACAATCTGGGTCTTCATTTTACCGACCTTGGGAGGATGGAAGGCTGAGTCAACCTTGAACCGGTCAGGATCGAACTCCTGGCAGTGAGCCGAGTTTGCCTGCAATAATGAATTCTAACCACTGTGCCATTATGGCTGTTTTAACATTTGAAATTCAAAACCACTTGGATACTTGTTTGTATGTATCCTGCCTTTATTGATTTTTACAAATACCTCAAGGCAGAGAACCTATCCAATTCTCTTTCCTCCTCCTCCTCCTATTTTTTCCACAACAACAACCCTGTGAGGTGGGTTGGGCTGAGTGAGAGTGACTGGCCCAAAGTCACCCATCTGGCTGCCGTGCCTAAGGTGGGACTAGAACTCACAGTCTCCTGCCTTCTAGCCTGGTGCCTTAACCACTAAAACCAATTCGGCACTCAGTTATCCAAAATATCAGAAAAAATAAGGATATTTCTGTGACAATAAAGATCAAAAGAGTTTTTTAAGATACGCCTTTGAAAGTTGGACACTGAGAAAGAGTTGTTAAGTTAGTAATGCCGTTGTTAAGTGAATCTTGCTTTCCCCTTGACTTTGCCTGTCAGTGTCAGACTTACCGTAGTTTGCCAAGTTCCTTATCAGTATCTACTGCGCATGTCCTGCATTCTTTTCTTTTTTTCTAAAAACTTTTCTTTGTTCTCCTGCCAGCTAAGGTCTGGCTGGGGATTCTTTGCCAAAAATGTAACTAATTTAGATTAGTAAGATTTTTATTTTCTTTACAATAAATATGAGTTTAATTAGAAGATGCATTTCCGGTTTTATTGATCAAAGTATACAGAAGGATAAAAGTCACGATCCAACTCAAAATGAGGGCAATTACCCCACGCAAGGTAACGGGGCTGATTGCCGCTCTGACAGTCAGAAGGTCCCAAATGATGATCACACGACCCAGGGACACTGCCAGTTGCCAAGCATCTGAATTTTGATCAAGTGACCACGGGGATGTTGCAACAGTCATAAGTGTGAAAACGGCCCTAAGTCATTTTTTTCAGTGCCATTATAACTTCGGTTGTAAGTTGTAGGTTGTAAGTTGAGGACTATCAGTATCTGAAACCAGACCCAAAGCCAGTATCTGATTCTCTTGTCTGTTGAGATTCTCAGTCATCCAGATCACGGTTGTCCCAAAGGTGCTTTTTCAAGAGGCAACTGAACTTCCTTGTTTTCTTTGAAGACGTTTTGCTTCTCATCCAAGAAGCTTCTCCAGCTCTGACCAGATGGTGGGGAATGGAAGGGTTTATATTTCTTGCAGACTGTTGGTCATTTGCATCCTTTTAGAGAGTCATTGAGGTCACTTGGAGGTTTGTCTCTATCCTTAGGATCATGATAGTGCAAATGAGTGTGGAGCCTTTTACAAAACAAACTTTTCAGTAGTTCCAAGATGGCTCCATGTCTGTTTGCACTACTCAGTAGATCCTGAGGACACAGATAAGCCTCCAAGCGGCCTCAACAACTAAAAGACTGCAAATGACAATCTGTCCGCAAGGAGTATAAATCCTTCCATTCCCCACCATCCAGTCAGAGCTGAAGAAGCTTCTCAGATGAGAAGCGAAACGCCTTCAGAGAAAACAAGGAAGTCCAGTTGCCTCTTGAAAAAAAGCACCTTTGGGATGTCCAATTCGCTCCCTTTTCTGAAAGTTTTAAGAAAGCAGATCACGACCAGATACTGAGCTCATATTACCATATGTGGTGGACATGTGTAGAAGCCAAAAGATATTGGACTAAAATCCACACATGGTTGGAAAAAATGACAAAGAAACACACTGACTTTAAACCAGAGATATTTTTATTAGGGATTTTACCAGAAACATATAATATAATAGAGAACTGAGATATTTAATTGTGAATGTTTTAACAGCGGCTAGAATTGTATTTGCAAAAAACTGGAAAAAGGAAAAAAAATACCTACAGAAGATGAAGTTATCAAGAAAGTTATGGAATGTGCTGAAATGAGTAAATTGACATTTGAAATTAGAGAACAGGAAGATAAACAATATTGTATGATATGGGATTTATTTTACCAATGGCTAGATAATAAAGCATGGAAATGAAGTATGAAATATGAAATAAATGTAATAATATAATATATGAAACTGTTTTTTTTTAATGGGATAAATGCCATTGTTAAATTTATTTATTTATTTATTTATTTATTGGTTCGATTTATATGCTGCCCTTCTCCGGAGACTCAGGGCAGCTTACAATGCGTTAAGCAATAAATGTTAAAAGAAAATAATAACACAAAGAGATATAATAAGAGAAATTAAATAACTTGTAAATTTTGGATATGGGATTAAGCACAAAAGAATTGTAAGCGATCGACACACTTTCTGTAATTGTACTGGATGACGGTTGTTTTAGGTTTTGTTTAAAAATAAAAAAAATGACAAAAAAAAAGAAAGCATATTGTTAAGGATATAGTTGTGAGATAACCAAGAACGGTTATAGAGTGTTTGCACACGGAAATGGTGCTGAGAGTAGTTGTGAATAAACTACATACAAACTGGTTTTTAAAGTAGTTTACTTATAGAGCAAAGCAAATTCATAGTCCTGTTCCAATCCAAGTCTTAGCCATGCATAATCAATCCAGAGATACAAAACTTCTTACCACTTCGTAGAACAATACACGAATCATTCAGAAACAATATAAAGCAGTTCATAAAAGCAGTAATAAATAAACCATGATCAAATTGACCATGTAAAGAGACCAAAGATATCTATAACATAGCAGCAGGTAACAATATGGTGTAATGTCCACACTGACCACAATCAAGCTCTCCTTAAATACAGTTGCTGCAGAGCTCATCCAATCAGGATGCAGAATGACTCAACAACACTCTTAAAGCTATATTATACACATTCATACTATAAACATATAATGTTGGCCTATATATTACCTGGCCAACTAGTTAGGCAATGACCATTTCCTAGCACGTATCATGGAGGTTGTGAACTGATGTCTTCTTCTGTTCCAGATGCATTCGCCACCGAGGCGATTGGGGAGCACTTATTTTAGTCGATGACCGTTTTGGAAAGAACCCCAATAAATACACAGCTGGTAAGATATCTGATTATTTGGGGAAAACATGTTGGCAAGGCACGGGGGGGGGGGGGATAACATTCTCTCACCCTAATTCGTTTTTCAGGGTTGTCAGCAGGGATGTTCCCAACAGATTGGTTGGTTGGTTGGTTGGTTGGTTCGATTTACATGCCACCCTTCTCCGGAGACTCAGGGCGGCTTACAATGCGTTAAGCAATAATCTTCATACTTTTGTATATACCTGCTTAGTAGGGCTTTCGCCACCCCCCCTCCCCCACAAGTAGTGTTCTTTTTTATACAAAGTCAGTTTATTGCCTCCACAATCCAGGTCCTCATTTCACCTACCTCGGAAGGATGGAAGGCTGAGTCAACCTTGAGCCTGGTGAGATTCAAACTTGCAGTAATTGCAGGCAGCTGGTGTCACTTAACACCACTTTATTCTGCTGCGTCACCAATGATCAGATTGTCAGAAAAGTCAAGATGGCAACTACAGCCATGTGATAAAACCCCTGCTTCCCCCCATTTCATCTACATTGCCATCTTGACATATATTTTCTTTAATCACCATTCCCATCCACCCACCCACAAGGATGACCTTGCCAACTCTTGTTACTGCTTTTCAGGAAATGGTCTTTGTAGTCCAAGTAGTCCTCATCTTAACAACTGCAATTAAACTTTGATTTTTGGGTTTCACCGATTAGACTGAGATGGTGTTTATAGAAACGGCTAGCTTTTATTACGATGGAAAAGCAAAAAGTGGTGATTTGATGTTCATGCTTTATTTTGATCTTATTTGCCAAGCATCCCAATTTTTATCGTGCGACCATGAGGAATACCGTAACAGTGAAAAGTGTGAAAAATGGCCCTAAGTCACTTCTTTCAGTGCCATTGTGACTTCAAACGGTCCCTAAATGAATGGTTATAATGGTGTATACTGCACTGGTGAGACCACACTTGGAATGCCGCATCCAGTTCTGGTCACCACAATCCAGACAGCTGCTAAGGCCGCAGAAAGAGCACAGAGAAGAGCAGTGAAGATGATCTGCGGTCTGGAGGCTACACTGTATGATGAACCATTACGGGAACTGTGAATCTCTACTTTGGAAAAAGTTCAGAGAAGAGCAACTAAGATGATCAAAGGCCTGGAGACTAAACCATACGAAGAACGGCTGCAGGTTTTGGGTTTGGCTAGTTAGTTAGAAAAGAAGAATTCGGAGGGACATGATAGCGGTATTCCTGTATTTAAGGAACTGCCACAAAGAAGAGGGGGTCAAATTATTCTCCGAAGCACCAGAAGGCAGGACAAGGAGCAACGGGTGGAAACTAATCAAGGAGAGAAGCAACCTAGAACCAAGGAGAAATTCCCTAACAGTGAGGACAATAAACCAGTGGAACAACTTGCCTCCAGAAGTTGCAGGTGCTTAAATCAGTTGAGGTTTTTAAAGAAAAGACTGGACAATCACTGGTCTGAAGCGGCATAGGGTCTCCTGCTTGAGCACGGGGGATTGGACTAGATGACCTCCAATGTCCCTATTCCAATTGATAGTCCTTCTTTTCATTGAATTTATTTATTTATTTATTTATTTATTTATTTATTTATTTATTTATTTATTATTTAAATTTTTTAACTACCCTTCTCGCGAAGGACTCAGGGCGGTGTACAGCCACAATAAAACTATAGGAAATAACAAAATTTAAGAGCAAATTAAAACAGATTAAATATATTGGCCACCCCAGTTAAAAACCCACAAATTTAAAACACCCCACCCAAATTCTTATTAAGTCAGGCCAGTCTGTTGGAATATCAGAGTCTTAAGGGCATGGCGAAAGGTACGCAGGTCGGGAATCATGCGTATCCCCGGGGGCAGCTCATTCCAGAGGGTGGGTGCCCCCACAGAGAAGGCTCTCCCCCTGAGAGTCGCCAGTCTACATTGTTTAACTGACGGCACCCTGAGGAGCCCCTCTCTGTGAGAGCGTATTGGCCAGTGGGAGGCTATCGATGGCAGAAGGCGATCCCGTAAGTATCCGGGTCCTAAGCCATGGAGCGCTTTAAAGATGGTGGCCAACATCTTGAACTGCACCCGGAAGACCACTGGGAGCCAGTGCAGCTCGCGCAAGAGAGGTGTCACATAGGTGCGTCGAGTCACTCCCATAATCACCCCCGCGCCCGCGTTCTGGACCAGTTGGAGCCTCCGAGTCCTCTTCAAGGGGAGCCCCATGTAGAGAGCGTTACAGTAGTCCAGGCGGGACTGAAGAACGCAAGGGGAATGGAAGAGAATGGAACATTGGGTATGGCTAGTCTAAAGAAATGAAAGCCTAGGGGAGACATGATAGCAGTATTTGAGGGGCTGCCACAAAGAAGAAGGGGTCAAATTATTCTCCAAAGCATCGGAGGGCAGGACCAGAAACAATGGTTGGAAACTAATCAAGGAGAGAAGCAACCTAGAATTGAGAAATTCCCTAAGAGTGAGGGCAATAAACCAGTGGAATAAGTTGCCTTCAGAAATCGTGAGTGCTCCGTCACAGGAGGTTGTTTTAAGAAGAGACTGGACAGCCACTTGTCTGAGATAATTTAGGTTCTCCTGCTTGAACAGAGGGCTGAAGACCACCAACATTTCTTCCTGGTCTAGTCTAGTCTAGTCTTAACAAAGAGAAGGATTAGGAGTGACATGATACCAGTCTTCCAATATTTGGGGGGCTGTCACAGAAAGAGAGGGTCAACTTATTCTCCGTAGCACCTGAGAGCAGTTCAAGTAGTAATCATTAAAGAAAGCTCCAACCCAGGGGTGAAATGTTCCCGGTTCAGACCAGATCGCCCGATCCGGTAGCAATGGAGGCAGGTGGTTCGGAGAACCGGTAGCAAAAATCCCTACCCACCCACCCCCCGTCATGCCCAGCTGAGCCGTGTGATCATCAGAGGCTTTTTTTTTTAAAGCATTTCTTCTACAACCTCTTCGGCAGAAAAAATGCTTTTAAAAATAATTTTAAAAAGCCTCTGACAATCCCAGCCAAATTGCCTGATCGACAGAGGCTTTTAAAAGAGAAAAAAAAAGCCTCTGCCGATCAGGCAGTTCAGCTGGGATCGTCAGAGGCTTTTAAAAGCATTTTTTTTACAACCTCTTCGCAGGTTGTAGAAAAAATGGTTTTAAAAGAAAAAAAAAGTTGGCCACACCCATCCAGTCACATTACCCCCCTCTACCACCAAGCCACGCCCAGAGAACCGGTAGTAACAAATTTTAGATTTCGACACTGCTCCAACCTAGAACTAAGGAAGAATTTCCTGACAGGGAGAACAATTAACCAGTGGAACAGCTTGCCACCAGAAGTTGTAGGTGTTCCATCACTGGAAGTTTTCAAGAGGGCGACTGGATAACCATTTGTCTGAAATGGTATAGGGCCGTGATGGCGAACTTATGGGACGCGTGCCACAGGTGGCACACGGAGCTATATCTGTGGGCACGCTGGCATTGCCCTAGCCCAGCTCCAGTGTGCATGTTCACGCCGGCCAGCTGATTTTTGGACCTTCCGGGCCCACCAGAAGTCGGGAAATGGGCTGAGGCCCTCCGGGATGGAGTGGGGAAGGCCACTTTCACCCTCCCCAGGTTCCTAGAAAGCTTCTGGAGCCTCGGGAGGATGAAAAACGAGCCCACCTTATCATCGCATGCCAAAAGCAGTGGGAGCGCAGGGGTGTTGTTTGCTCAGGGGGCGGGGCACATTGAATTATGGGCGTGGGCACATGCGCGCGCGACCCCCCCAGCATTCCCCCCACTTTTGGCACGCAACAGCAAAAAGGTTAGCCATCACTGGTATAGGATTTCCTAGTTGAGCAATGAACTGGGCTAAGAACAGGGGTTCCCAATCCCCGGGTCGCAGCCCACAAATGGCCTGCAGCCCGTTCAGAACCGGGTCGCGCAAGCGACGGGCGAACCCGTCCTACTGGTGCAAATGGCTTACTCTCACACGTAGCTCCGTTTGCGTGAGTGGCAGGCTTGCACGCCTGCTGCTTATGTAAATGGAGCTGTGCATGCTTGCATGAGCGCCTACCACTTTCACATAACCATCTCCTCTCCCCCACCCCCACCAATCCACCAAGCTGGAAAGATTGGGGATCACTGGACTCGAAGGCCACCACGGTCCCCTTCCAATTCTTTTTATTCTGCATTCTACCGTATGTATTCTTCATTCTTTTTTTTTTTTAGCCTTCCTAAGCAATAGGAGGGATGCAGTGGCTCAGTGGTTAAGACGCTGAGCTTGTTGATCGAAAGATCGGCAGTTCAGCAGCTCGAATCCCAAGTGCTGCATAACGGGGTGAGCTCCCGTGACTTGTCCCAGCTTCTGCCAACCTAGCAGTTCGAAAGCAGGTAAAAAATGGAAGTAGAAAAATAGGGACCACCTTTGGTGGGAAGGGAACAGCGTTCCGTGCGCCTTTGGCGTTGAGTCATGCCGGCCACATGACCACGGAGACGTCTTCGGACAGCGCTGGCTCTTCGGCTTTGAAATGGGGATGAGCACCACCCCCTAGAGTTGGGAAAGACTAGCACATATGTGCGAGGGGAACCTTTATCTTTACCTTTTAAGCAGTGGTGGGATTCAAGTAATTTAACAACCGGTTCTCTGCCCGAATGATTTCTTCCAACAACCAGTTTGCCAAACTGCTCAGAAAGTTAACAACCGGTTCTCCCGAAGTGGTGCGAACTGTCTGAATCCCGCCACTGCTTTTAAGCAATGTCATGGAATTGATAAAGCCCGCTCTTCCCTCATCTTGACAGTAGGGGGCGCTCCATTTCCATCATATGAACCATTTGGGCCATGTCACCGAAGGGCGTAAGATGAAAGGATGACAGTGACTCTCATTTAAAATCTTTTCACTGTAATTTTAGATGCCATCAAAGTTGGGTGGGGCGTTTTGTTTTTATTTTTCCCTTCCCAGTTTGGTCTTTGCTATAACAGTGTTTCTTTTTCCACTTAACCTCTTTCTTGTCGAAACAAGGCCCATTAAAACAGAGAAGGCACTAAATATTTATGAATTAATTACATACGAAAGGAAATCTAAGAAGCTTTAGAAAGGATCGCCGGCTGGCGCCTGTTTCACAGGTGCAGAGAACCTGTAGCCATCCCAGTATTCTAAATCTTCAACTCCCAGTAACTTATGCAGTATGGCCAAGGGCCAGGGAAAAATATATATATATGGGAATTGTAATCCCACATGTGGAATGCCTCCCCTCTCATTTGGCTTGTGCGTGCATGTCTGTGCACACGTACAGGCACACTCGGTGTACACAAGGACATTGATCCCCACATAATTTTCACGCTAAATTTTTGGCCGGTGGGCGTATTGTGTAATTATTTCTGTTTTTTATTTTTATCCTGCTATTCTGGCAGGTTGTCAGAAGAGAGGCTTCAAGTTTATTTTTTTTTTCAGAATAAAGCGGCAGGACAGGAAGTTCTCGACTTAACAACTGCTCATTTAGGGACAATTCAAGTTTACAACAGGACTGAGAAAAAGGGACTTTGCACTTACGACCATGCTGGTGATCAGAATTTGGGCACGTGGCAATTGGCATGTATTTATCACGGTTGCACTGTCCCAGGGTCATTTGATCATGTATAAACTTCCCAGCTGGCTTCCGATAAGCCAAGTCAACGAGGGAAGCCAGATTCACTTAATGACTGCATGATTCATTGAACAACTGCAGTGATTCACTTATCTAAAACATATGAAGAACGGTTACAGGAACTGGGCATGGCTAGTCTAGTGAAGAGAAGGACCAAGGGAGACAGGATAGCCTTCTTCCAATATTTGAAGAAGTTGCCACAGAGACGAGGAGATCAAGCTATTTTTCAAAGCACCTGAAAGCCAGACAAGGAATAATGGATGGAAACTGATCAAGGAGAAATTCAACCTGGAAATAAGGAGAAATTTTCTGACTGGGAGAACAATCAACCCATGGAACAGAAGTTGTCTTTGGAAGTTGTGGGAGCGTCATCTCTGGAGGCTTTCAAAAAGAGACTGGGCTGCCATCTGTCAGAAATGGTGTAGGGTCTCCTGCTTGGGTGGGGGTTAGACTAGATGATCTACAAGGTCCCTTCCAACTCTGTTAATCTAATCTAATTGTGGCACTAAAAAAAGGTTGTAAAATAGCAATAGCACTTAGACTTATATACCGCTTCACAGTGCTTTATAGCCCTCTCTAAGCAGTTTACAGAATCGGTGTATTGCACCCAACCATCTGGGTCCTCATTTTACCCATCTCGGAAGGATGGAAGGCTGAATCAACCTTGAGCCTGGTGAGATTCGAACTGCCAAATTGGAGGCAGCCGGCAGTCAGCAAAAGTAGCCTGAATACTGCATTCTAACCACTGCGCCACCACGGCTCACTTAGCAACCGTCTTGCTTAGCAATGAAAATTGGCTCAGTTGTGGTCGTCGGGCGAGGACTACTCGTACACCAGCAAAAATAAAAAAGGATCGTGAAATGTCTTACGTAGCAGTTGTGGTTTATTCATTGCTTAATTCAAACATTTGTTGTTAAAGTTCGGCTCTTGGACCCGACCAAGTCTGAAAGATTATCATCGCTCTTCAACGAGCAGACAAAGGACATTGTCTTCTCTCCACATCTGTGAAAAACAGCCTTGGCCGGCTGCTCTTTCCGTCACATCTCTGAGACACGTCTTGCTAGCTGCCTCTATCTTGCCTTGGCATGAGAACAAGCGGCCCCGTTGCGCATCAGCAGAGTCCTTTCATTTCCCAAGGTGTCCTTGAGTGAACAGCTGAGGATTTAAGGACACCAGAACCTTTCCAAAACTTCTCTTCCCCCTGACCCTGGGGAAGTGGGAGAGGAAGGGAACATGGTAAATAAAACAAATTTGCCAAGTGCCTTGAGCTACGAGGGAGATATAATAATGGTGCAGTTAAAAAAAAAATAGAACTTGAATCCTTGGGTTGTCCTCGGCCTTCTGCTTTTTTGTGAGATCGTATGACTTGGAATACGATGGAATCGTATGACTGAAAATTCAGCAAAACTTGTTTTACAAAACTTGTAATCGTTACAACAAATAGGATCCAACTTACTTGGTTCCAAAAGGTTTAGCTCTGTGGTCCCATTTAGGTTTGTTGTTGTGGTTCAGTTGCTAAGTCGCATCCAACTCTTTTTTTTTTTATTATTGAAAAGTTTTATAACAATACAGAATAAAAAAAAAACCCTACCCCTCCTCCCAACACCCCCCCCCCCCCCACCCATTTCTTCCCTCCCCCTCCCTTCCCCAGCTTCCCAGAGAAAAATACAGGTTATTGTAAGAAAAAAAAACAAAAATCATCTAAATTAATCTATCTATTCTCCAGTTATCAAATCCCCCCCTAGAATCTTAACTCCAATATAGTTAACACAACATTTCTTTATTTCTATTTCATTCATACGCAATTTGATGTCTTCTTATTTGATACTTATTCCGAATATAATTGATCCATTTCATCCACTCCAAAATATATTTTTCCTGCGTATGATCTTTCAAATATGCCGAGATTTTTGCCATTTCGGCTAAATTTATTACTTTTAAAGTCCATTCTTCTATAGTGGGTAAAGAGTCTTTCTTCCAATATTGTGCAACCAGCAATCTGGCTGCTATTATTAAATTTAAAAGCAATTTCATCTCTACTACTGTACACTCATTTGTAATACCCAATAAAAACATCCGACTCTTCACAGCCCCATGAACCATAGCACACCAGGCCCCCATCCAGACATGGGCTTCACATAATTTAGCCACCTCTTGAAGTAATGGTAACAGAGTTGGAAGGGACCTTGGAGGTCATCTAGTCCAACCCCCTCTGCTCACGCAGGAGACCTATACTAGGGATTCAAACCACCGACCTTTCTGATTGACAAACTCAACATCTTAGCCACTGAGCCACTGTTCGCCCCAGCACCAAAAATGTGAGCGTGCATGCATGCGTGCAGTTTAAAAAACACACCTAAATAGGATGGCGTAGCTCCAGGGCCGGTGGGTGGGACCATCTGCAGGGCACAACTACCGAACCGGTACGAACCAGTTGAATCCCACCCCTGCCCCCTCCCCTTCTGGGGCTGCCACAAAGAAGAGGGGGTCAACTATTCTCCAAAACAGCAGAACAGCAGGACAAGAAGTGATGAGTGGAAACTAAACAAGGAGAGAAGCAACCTAAAAACGAAGGAGAGATTTCCAGATAATTACAACAATTAATCAATGGGTGCTCCATCACTGAAGGTGTTACGGAAAAGATAACAATAGCACTAAGACTTAATGTACTGCTTTATAGTGCTTTACAGCCCGCTCTAAGCGGTTTTACAGAGTCAGCCTATGGCCTCCAACAATCTGGGTCCTCATTTTGCAGACCTCGGAAGGATGGAAAGCTGAGTCGACTTGAGCCGGTCAGGATCGAACTGCTAGCGGTGGGCAGAGTTAGCCTGCAATACTGCATTCTAACCTCTGTGCCACCACGGCTCTTTAGTGTGTAATGCAGGGGTATCAAATTCGAGGGACGGTTGCGTTACGCACTGGCCCCGCCCCTGCCTGGTTTAGCGAAGGGGGGAAGTCCCAATACATCACATGACACTGCTGTGACGCCGCAAGTATGATACTCCTGGTGTAATGTGTAAGAGTAGAATAGAATAGAATAGAACAGAACAGAACAAGAGCAGAATAGAAAAGAATAGAGTAGAATAGAGTAGAATAGAATAAGAAAAGAACTGGGATGGGATGGGATGGGATGGGATGGGATGGGATGGGATGGGATGGAAAGGAATGGAATGGAATGGAATTCATCTCTGATTCATTATATCATTTCCCCAGGGTTGTCCAAATGGATTCGTCATCAGATCCATCACTATGAAGACTTTAATTGTGCCCTTAGTTCTTTGGATGCCTTTGCTAAAATGAACCAGAATGGTGCCGAAGTTGCACTTCAGGATACCAACAGCTCTCTGCTCATGTCTACAAGTTTAAAGATTCTGACACCAGTTTCTGCTCCGGAGGGAACTCTTCCTTTAACACCAGGCACTCTTCATGAAAGGGAAGCGCAAGTTTCAGTTTTGGAAACAGGTGCTACAGAACGCATCACGACTCACCCAACATCTGGTTAGTCACGAGGTCCCTCACCAGAGCAAAGTTAATCTTGCTAAGATTTTAAAAACCAAATTCTTTCATCATTCTGCTTATTTCTGGACAGCCTTCTGGGTATGACCAACAGCCAAAGAGTACCAGCAGCTGTTTCATCCCAAGCCATCAATCAGGAACCCTGTATCTGAAAACTAAAATTTTAAAAATGGCTAAAACTGTTTCAGATGGACAAGTCTCATAAAATTGCAGAGGTCTCACCTTGGAGATCCTGAGCAATCTTGTCATCTCATGCAGTTTTATACAAAATTTTTGGAAGCTCTTTTTTTGTCTGTAATCTCCTTGTCAGAAATCTTTTAAGGTGCAAGAAAACTAAGGTCATTTTTGACAACATGGTAGGTAGGTAGGAATCAGTGGATGAGTGAGTTGGTAAGTTCAAAGAAGGAAAGGAAGGAAGTTGGACAGGGAAGGAAGGAAGTTGGAACGAATGAACGAACAAAGGATGGGTAGAGGGAAGGAAAAAGGAAGGAAGGAAAAAATGAGGATGAAAGGAAGGAGAATAGAAAGTAGATGGAAGGAAGAAAAATAGGGAAGGAAGGAAGGAGAAGGGAAGGAAGGAAGTTGGAACGAATGAACAAACCAAGGTTGGGTAGAGGGAAGAAAAAGAAGAAGGAAGGAAGGAAAAAATGATGGAAGGAGAATAGAAGGCGGGTGGAAGGAAGAAAAATAGGGAAGGAAGGAAGTTGGAACAAATCAACAAAGGATGGGTAGAGGGAAGGAAAGAAAAAAGAAAGACGGAAAGAAGGAAAACAGGATGGAAGGAAGGAGAATAGAAGGAGAGGAAGGAAAATAAAAGAAGAAAAATAAAGATGGAAGGAAGAAGAAAGAAGGAAGGAAAATGAAGTAAATAAAACTAGGATCGAAGGAAGAAAAAGGAAAGAAGGAGAAGGAAGAAAAATAAGGATGGATGGAAGAGTTTCTTTTGCTTTTCAGGAGAGTCCCATCACAGCCTTGGGTGGGCAGATTTAAGGGCAGGGGTGGGGGCTTTGAAGCCTATGGAGGGACTCACAGGACCTCTCTGCAACTCTTTAAAATAGCCTCATCTGTTTCTGGGATCGTACAGCTGCCTTCCATGGCTGCACTGCAATCCCAAGAAAATACATTTTGGCTTCTGAAGCATCGTTCTGAGTTGGCGGAGAGCGAAAATCTGCCAATGGAAAGGAAAGTCCCAAAAAACCCCACCTCTGGGCGTGTAGGGATGTGTTGGGCCACCCACAGGGCTCCCTTTTGTTCCCGAGTGGAAAGAAGGGATTAAACCCGTCTTAATAAAACGTTCCACAACAGTTCCTCCCCATACTTAGTTGTATATACACTGAAGGCAGGAGGTTCTATTACGGCATGTCAATCAGCTCGCTTGAAAACTAGTCACAGTCTACAAAGTGAGGAAGTTCCGGAGGGTGGAAAGGCCCCCAATGGGGCTGTTTAATTTTGCTAATACACAAGAACAAGCTGTGTGGAGGGTTGATGGAATGCTGGGCACAGGGTGGCATTCCTTATTTACAACGTTAACATTTTTAATGCTGTAACCCTTCCTCCCTCCTTTTCCCTTCTTTCCTTCCTTCCTCCCCCTCTTTCCTTTTTCCTTCCTTTCTTCTTTCCTTCCTTCCTTCCATCCTCCTCTCTATTCTCCTTCCTTCCTTTGTTTTCCTTCCTTTCCTCTACCCCTCCTTTGTTTGTTCATTTGCTCCAACTTCCCTCCTTCCATCCCTCCCTGACCTTCCTTCCTTTCCTTCTTCTCCCTCCCTGCCCTTCCTCCTGCCCTCCATGTTTTTTCTTTCCTTCCTTCCTCCTTCTATGCCCGTCCTCCCTCCCTCCCTCCCTGAACTTCCTTCTTGTCCTTCTTCTCTCCCTCCATTCCCTTCCTCCCTCCCTTCCATCCTCCTTCTTCCCTTCTCCTCTTTTTTTTTAAATTTGATTTATATGCCTCCCGTCTCCGGAGACTCAGGGCGGCTTACAATGCGTTAAGCAATAGCCTTCATACTTTTGTATATTTTACAAAGTCAGCTTATTGCCCCCACAAACTGGGTCCTCATTTTATCTACCTTAGAAAGGATGGAAGGCTGAGTCAACCTTGAGCCTGGTGAGATTCGAACTTACTAATTGCAGACAGCTGGAGTTAAATTACAATGCATTAGTCTGCTGAGCTATCCAGGCTCCTCTTCCCTTACTTGTAGCATTCCGTGGACATGTGACCACAATTTCCAACAATTTTCTTTTCTTTTTAATTTCTTATTGCTTTGTGTTTTAACTTTCTTTAAAATAAAATAGAAAGTTTAAAAAAATAAATAAGGGTGGGATATAAATCTATTATTTAATCAATTATTCTTGGTAAGGCCACACTTGGAATACTGCATCCAGTTTTGGTCGCCACGATGTAAAAAAGATGTGGAGACTCTAGAAAGAGTGCAGAGAAGAGCAACAAAGAGGATTAGGGGACTGGAGGCTAAAACAGATAAAGAACGGGTTGCAGGAACTGGGCATGTATAGTTTGATGAAAAGAAGGACTAGGGGAGACATGATAGCAGTCTTCCAATATCTCAGGGGTTGGCACAAAGAAGAGGGAGTCAAGCTATTCTCCAAAACACCTGAGGGCAGGACAAGAAGCAATGGGTGGAAACTAATCAAGGAGAGAAGCAACTTGGAACTAAGGAGAAATTTTCTGACAGTCAGAACAATTAATCAGTGGAACAGCTTGCCTCCAGAAGTTGTGAATGCTCCAACACTGGAAGTTTTTAAAAAGAGGTTGAATAACCATTTGTCTGAAGTGGTGTAGGGTTTCCTGCCTAAGCAGGGGGTTGGACTAGAAGACCTCCAAGGTCCCTTTCAAGTCTTATTCTATTCTATCCTAAAAACCAAATACTGACTCCTGATGGTTATGCTAAGGACAAGAATTAATAATCTCTCTTTCTGTCTCATTTATCTTATTATTATCTGCTCTTCCTCCCCAGATTCACCTTTCCCCATAAAGCAGAATAAATTTACAGACTCCACCAGCCCCATGGGTGCACCTGCTGAAAACAGGGGGAAGAGAGCAAACGGTCGTTTCTCTGCCGGCAGCATAGAAAGTTACTTTACTAAAATACTGAATTCAACACCAGCAGTAAAGAAGAATCACGTCTTCAAGGATACTGGGCCAACAGAAAAAGCAGCAGAGGAAGACGGTCCCTCTGTTTCACATGGACTCCAGCAGAATATTTCATGGGTTGAAGACAACCAACCAATGAGACAGTTGCCAGATGGCGAAACGATGAACGGTTCTCCAAGAACAGAGATTACCTTGATGACTGAGAAATGTCCCCACGAAAGGCAGTACACTGGACATAAAGACTTGGAGAAAGTGGGGTCTCCTCCAAGGAGAGCAAATGTGGAATTGTCCAGTTCAGATCCAGGTGTCAAAACTGATACTGGAGATGACAGGCTCTGTTTTACGCCTGAATTATATGATGATGAAGAGGTGGTAGAAGAGAAGAACGAAGGCTTGATTCACAATTACGGTAGTACTTTGACTTCCTTTGAAACCGCAAACACCGTTCTGGTGGAGGAACCTTGTCCACCCAACGCTCAAAAGCCGGGAGATGCCACCTCCAGGTTTAAAGTTGAAGCAGGAGTGGGCCCAGAGTGGTGGGGGATCACGGAGAACAGGCAGAATAACAAAAGTACCATCGAGGAAGCCGGGCATAAGGTTGGCATTGAAGAAACCGTGCGGGAGGAAAAGGGGAAGGAAAACCAGTTTGCTGGATCACAAAACAAAGGTGTGTCTTGCAATCACTTCACTTAACCAGTAAAAAAAAAAATCAGGCTTGAGGAAAAAATAGGATCACTGTTTCTAGTTCAGGTCAGGAACGGTTTCAGAGAATCCATGTTTCGGGAAAACTGGAGGGACACTCATACTTCAGGGACGCCTGCCTTCATGGAAAAAGTTGGCTCAGAACGGAGATTGATCAACCCTGTCCCAAAATGTCCCATCTCTCCTCCCGTTCACTTCTGCAACATTCCGGAAGATAGGAAGATGTGATGTGCCCTCAACCATGTTCCTGTCTCTACGAGTGTTGACGAGGGAAACGAGAGCATCCACTGAGATGACAGGTGTTTCCAACCAATGACGGATTGGGATCCATTCTTATTACAGAACTTGGCAGAGAAAACAGGAGGAGATGTAGGAAAAGGGCAGGCAGAGACGGGGCAGAGTCAAGAGAGGAATTAGCACCAGGGGTTGGCAGCCTTAAAGACTCAAATAGCCACAAAGATCCTAACCGGAAGCCCCCCACTCAATTCTGGAGCTGACTGGAAGTCCAGTTCCCCCATCGTAGAGTCTCCTCCTAGCACGGCGTCCTTTTTCTTCTGCCGACCGGAAGTCCAGTTCCCTCACCATAGAGTCATCTCCTAGAGCAGCTTCTTTTTTTCTTTACCTGTCCTAGCAGAGAGATAAAAGAGCCACATGTGGCTCCAGAGCTGCAGATTGCCGACTTCTGAACTAGCCTTGGAAGCCATTTTTGGGAACATAAGAATTCCAGGCTGATTCCTCTCTTGACTCGACTCCCTGTCTCTGCCTGTCCGCCTCCTAAAAGAAGGACTGAACCATTCCTTTCAGCAATATATGCAACCTATGGTGGACCACAACTGGTGTAGTCTTAGGAGAACTTTACAGATGTTTAAAAGGACAGGAGAAACCACTTGGGTCTTAGCCTCTTCTGCTGCAAGCTGATCGTCCCACCCTTGTTTTATTATTATGTCTCACCAGCTTATTTGCAAAAAGGAATCAGGAATCAGATTTCTCTGGTCAGTGAGATCATTTCCAGATAAATATAACAGGGCCTATTTGACTCACTACTTTGTTTTCTTGGGGTAAGGGGAAAATTGTCAGGTTATATGAGTGTAGTTTGTTCTACACAACACAATGCCTGCAAAGAGATCCACTGTGGAGTTAGTTTAGTAGCTACCAGCTTAGGATTTTGGAGACTACGTTCCCATCCCCAAATTTTGGAGACTACGTTCCCATCCCCAATCCTTTAAACAATCACGTGAACTTCGCAGTGTGCCTATCATGAACTAGGAAAGCTAAACCCAAGTAGCTTTTTTACAGCAAATATGCAAACAATTATGCACTTTTATATGCCATCATTCACTATCAAAACGGGCAAAGCTGAATATTATAGCATAAGCCTGTAGAAATAATTAAATATCATTTCATGAGCCTATCATTAACATATTTTTATTATGAAGAGGTCTGCAGGCATTATTTTGCTAGGAAAATATATAGCGTGAATCAGTGCTATGGTTCTTCACCAGGGCTTCATCGTTTTCTGCATAATGATTTGATTTGTGTCAAATATAAATGCATCCTTAAAATATTTTTGGGAGCCAAATCAGGTCTCGGGCACTGAAGCACATTTAATTAAAGATGTAAGTCTGAGACCTTTTAAGTAAGGGCCCAAATTTGTGTCATATCAAGACCGATGAGACCATTAGAAATTAATTTTATAACGAGTAATGCCACCCCATATCCATTAGTTCACCAGTAATGTCCATCATGTCATACATTTCTTCTAAATAGAACACTTTGTAAAGAACGTATCATACAAACTTCTAAATCCATTAGTTACAATTTTATGACAGCTTATTAACTATGTGGTATAATTTTTAAACAAAATGTTAGGGGTTTTTTTTTTATTTCTTTCTCCCAAACTGGGTCAGACATCTTCCTTTTTCCCCCCAATCTTTGGGACAAACGTTTATCTTCTGAATCCTTGTCAAATAAATGATCGTGGCGTTTTAGATATTGACCCACGCGTTTCATCGTTTTTCGTTTGCCTCTTTGTGAAACAAATGACAGCAATGGAGGAATGGAAAGAAGGCTTCTGAAACATTAGAACAGGGGTGGGGAACAATGGTCCTTTGATGACTGGTGGACTTCAACTCCCAGAATTCCTGAACCAGCCCTCAGAAATGGTGGCTCAGGAATTCTGGGAGTTGAAGTCCCACATGTCATACAAGGGACTATGGTTCCCTACCTCAGCATTAGAACAAAGCCATTTTAAATAATATGTCGTCATTTAAATATAAGCAAGGGAGGGTTTTGGGATTGTGATAACTAGAAAAAAAAATTAATTGAATCCTGAATCTATTGAAGGGCTGAAAGTACAGAGAAGATATAAAAGAAAAGCGAGGAAGCCATCCAATAACAGAAAGGCACACCAGCAACACGTGACCTTAAAGAATGCGTAGATCGAAGTGTACGTGTGGAAATATTGGTTACCCAGTGAGATCCATGTTGTGTGAAACCTTCAGATCCCATTAAATAAAGATCTCAATAAACAAGGACATCAATTCCAAGACCCCTTCGGATGCTCATGAGTTTCAAGATTGAACGTTGGCTAGAAACATTTGCCCTTCTGCATTGTGCAAGACCAAACAGAAGAAGTCACGGAAATGGGATGGTGTGAGCTTGGTAAGAGCCATCATGCAAGTTCTTCTCATGTGATTTTACTTCCAGGTAACCAAAGGAGGAATTAGGTTGTGGGGACGCTGACAATCCCCAAGGTGACATCTTGAGAAGAAAACGAGTCTTACTGATTTGTGAAATGTGGACAATGCCCCAGAAATATTTAAGTGTAATTTTTCTCCTTCCTTTTTCAACAACAGCTTATAACTAACCTAGGAAGGGGGACCGACCATTGCTACACCCATTAGTGACTACTTCCCTTTGGGTTCTGTTATGTAGAACAGTCATTTACTGTCGGTTCCAAAATGGTGCCCTTGCAGTGCAGGGCAGAATTTCCTCATTGGCTTTTCCTGCAAGGATTGAGGTTCTCACCGTATAGAAGTGAGCAGAGAATGGCAAAGAACTCTGTGATTTTTCCTAGATTTCGCTCCCATTCCAGTGAGGTGTCTCCCAAAGTTGACTCCCGCGTTCATTGTGCCAGCAAGCTGGGATCCATAGCTTTCTAAGGACATCTACACGGATGTCTACTTTTGGTTGGCTACTTTGAAGATTTGCGGACTTCAACTCCCAGAATTCCATTCTGGCTGGGGAATTCTGGGAGTTGAAGTCCACAAATCTTAAAAGTTGCTGGGATTGGTGGACATCCCTGGTTTTAAAAATCAGGATGGTAAATGGAATCAAGTAAGTGAAGTCTCCCAGCTTTTTGTATGTGCCAAACACCTAAAAAAAAAGGAGGGGGGGAGGCAAGACCAAACGGTTACAGCCACCACTGTGATTTTTTGACCCCTGTGTGGTCATCCCTGCTTTCACCCACAGGACTTCAGGAAGAACCTTCTGCTTTGTTGAGAAGGCTACCTGCTTCTTAGCATTTTTAAAAGCCTTAAACGTGCAGATGTTTTGAATTAGATTGTAATTGTTGATAATTTTGTATACCTATATGCACCTCTGTATTTTATTTTGGTTGATGTTTTTTACTGTAAAGATCTATGGGACTTTGGAAATTGGTGGAATAAAAAAATCTGCATTTTTTTTTAAAAAAGAAATTATTTATTTATTTATTTGATTTGATTTATATGCCGCCCTTCTCCGGAGACGCAGGGCAGCTTACAATGCATTAAACAATAGCCTTCATACTTCTGTATATACCTGCTTAGTAGGGCTTTTTGGCCCCTCCTGAGCGGTGTTCTTTTTTATACAAAGTCAGCTTATTGCCCCCACAATCCGGGTCCTCATTTTTTTTTTTTTTTAATTTGATTTATATGCCGCCCTTCTCCAGAGACTCAGGGCGGCTTCCAATGCATTAAGCAATAACATTCATACTTTTGTATATTTATACAAAGTCAGCTTATTACAAACTGGGTCCTCAATTTACCCACCTTAGAAAGGATGGAAGGCTGAGTCGACCTTGAGCCTGGCTAGGATTGAACTCACAGAAATTACAGGCAGCTGGTGTTAATTGCTGCCTTTAGTAGGAGGCATTAGCCCCCTACGCTACACAGGCTCTTTGTTATTTTACCTCCCTCGGAAGGATGGAAGGCTGAGTCAACCTTGAGCCTGGTGAAATTTGAACTCGCAGTAATTGCAGGCAGCTGGCAGCTAAGTACTACTTTAACAGCAGCAGTTTAGTCCACTGCGCCACCAAAGGTTCTAAATCTTGTTCATTTTCCCCAAAAGTCTAACCATAAATAGTATAGTTGCTTATTGCTTGATAAAATTTATCAGTTCCACTTATTGCTTGATATACAGTAATATATCAAGGACAGAAGCAACCTAGAGCTAAGGAAAAATTTCCTGACGCTTAGAACAATTAATCAGTAGAACGGCTTGCCTCCAGAAGTTGTGGATGCTTCAACATTGGGGCTTTTCAAGAAGAGACTAGATAACCATTTGTCTGAAATCGTATAGGGTTTACTGACTGAGCATGGGGTTGGACTAGAAGACCTCCAAGGTCCCTTCCTAGTCTGTTATTCTGTTATATAATCCACTAGTGCTAAGAGTTATCTCTGGATTCCTTTTAGAACAATCATCATTAAAAATTCCCCCCCCCCCAAAAAAAAATCCATTTACAAAGCACCTGAAGGCCAGACAAGGAATAATGGGTGGAAATTAATCAAGGAGAGATTCAACCTAGAATTAAGGAGAATTTTTCTGACCGGGAGAAACAATCAACCCATGGAACAGAAGTTGCCTTCGGAAGTTGTGGCAGCTTCATCATTGGAGGCTTTCAAGAAGAGACTGGACTGCCATCGGTCAGAAATGGTGTAGGGTTTCCTGCTTGGGTGGGGTGGGAGGGTGGGTTGAACTAGATGACCTACATGATCCCTTCCAACTCTTATTCTGTTAAAATGAATAGTTGCCAGGGTGCAAAAACCAGGCAACATGGAGTGTAGACTCAAATCAACTTACTCCTCTTCAATTAGCTTCACAGGTTTTTCTGCAGCGTTAGCTTTGACGATTCCAGATGTTGGCCGAACAGAAGCAGAGACGTTGTGTAATTTCCAGGTGTCTATTTCTGATGCCGTTACCGTAATTGTATCTTCTTTTTCTCTTGTTCTGTGTATCACTTCGTAGGCTTTTACTTTTGAGCATAGTGTGAAATGCCTGCAATTTAAAACAAATTCTTGGCAGGCTAGATTCTGTGTAAGGATGCCCTATCTTACTTCATCATTTTCCACTATCTCCTCTCCTTCCTATCTAATTCTGTCTGTCCATCTATCTGTCTTATCTAATCTATCATCTATCAGCCACATCTATCCGTCATACCTATCTGTCATTATCACCTAACAATCATCTTATCAATCCTTTTATCTATCTATTTACAGTATCTTTATCATTTATCTCTATCATCTATGTTCATTATGGCAAACTTACAGCATGCGTGCCAGAGGTAGCACGCAGAGCCCTCTCTGGGCACGCACACCATCACCAGCTGCTGTTCTGGTTTCCGGCATGCCAGCCAGCTGGTCTTCATGGGTACTAGAGCTCCGGAAAATGGCCCAAAAAACCGCCTAAAACCAGTCAGTTTTTTCAGGCGTTTTCAGGCCTTTTTTCTAGCCACCTGGGTTTTTTTGGGCTATTTCTAGGCTGTTTTGGGACCCAAAAAATGGCCAAAAACGACCAAAAAACAGGCATGTGCATGCTGGCCATTCTGGTGCTCTGGCATGCGTACACATGCATGCATTCACGCGCTTTTCGCACTTGGTGCCGAAAAGGTTTGCCATCATTGATCTATGTCATCTTTCATCTGTCATTTATCTCTATCAGCGTATTTCATCTACCTCATTATCTATCTTTTATCTGTCATTTATCTCTAACATCTCTATCTTTCATCTATTGCATCTACATCTATCTCTATGTCTGTCTATCGTCTATCTTTCATCTGTCATTTATCTCTATCATCTATTTCAGGGGTGTCAAACTCGTGGTGTCACGGCGGCATCACATTACATATCGGGATTCCCCCCCGCCCCCATTCCTTAAACAGGGCAGGGATGGGCCCAGCACGTGGCGTGAGTTTGACATCCCTGATCTATTTCATCTGTCATCAATCTATCTATCTATCTATCCATCTCTGCCAACTCTGTGGAGCATCTTAGCTTCCCAGTGGTCTTCAAGGGCAGCCCCATGCAGGGTCCATTGCAGTAATCCAATTGGGAGATGTCCAAAGCATGAGTGACTGAAGACCCTGGTGATCCAGGAACAGGAACAACTGGTGCATAAGGTGAATGTGTGCAAAGGCCATTGTATCCACTGTGAGTCCAAGCGGACTCCCCAGGTTGCACACCAGTCTCACATGAAGATGTGCAATTATTATTATTATTATTATTATTATTATTATTATTATTATTATTATTTCAATTTATAAACCGCCCTTCTTGCGGACTCAGGGTGGTGAACAGCCAGAATAAAACATGGTATACAAAAGTTAAAAACAATTAAAAATTATGAAATATTATTCGGCCAAGAATTAAAACAACCCAATTTAAAATCAATTTCAAATTTAAAAACGGAGGATGGGATCAAGCTAGCCCAGCTAGATGGAATAAATGGGTTTTAAGGGCCCGACGAAAGGTCCGGAGGTCCGGTATCGTGCGTATCTCTGGGGGTAGGTCATTCCAGAGGGCGGGTGCCACCACAGAGAAGGCTCTCCCCCTGGGGGTCGCCAGCCGACACTGTCTGGCCGACAGCACCCGGAGGAGGCCCTCTCTCTGCGAGCGTACTGGCCGGTGGGAGGCTATTGGCGGCAGAAGGCAGTCCCGCAAGTACCCAGGTCCTAAGCCATGGAGCGCTTTAAAGGTGATCACCAACACCTTGAAGCGCACCCGGAAGACCACCAGGAGCCAGTGCAGCTCGCGCAGGAGAGGTGTCACGTGGGAGCGCCACGTCACTCCCATAATTCCCCACGCGGCCGCGTTCTGGACCAGTTGGAGCCTCCGGGTGCACCTCAAGGGGAGCCCCATATAGAGAGCGTTGCAGTAGTCCAGGCGGGAAGTCACGAGAGCATGGGTGTCTGTGCGTAGGGAGTCCCGATCTAGAAAGGGACGCAACTGGCGTATCAGGCGAACCTGATAAAAAAACCCCCTGGCCACGGCCATCATGTGTTCTTCTAAAGACAGCCGTGCATCCAGGAGGACGCCCAAGTTGTGAGCCCTCTCCGTGGGGGCCAATGTCTCGCCCCCAATAGTCAGTGATGGCGTCAGCTGGCTATATCGGGACGCCGGCAGTCACAGCCACTTGGTCTTGGAGGGGTTTAGTCGGAGCCTGTTTCTCCCCATCCAGACCCCCACAGCTTCCAGACACTGGGACATCACTTCAACGGCATCGTTGGGGTGGCCTGGGGTGGAGATGTACAGCTGGGTGTCGTCAGCGTACTGATGGAACTCCACCCCAATGATATTAATGGACTAAGAGTTCCCGCAACCAAAACGGGTCAAAATTAAATTTTGTCAGGATTGAGTCTGTTCCAACCTCCAAGTTTGGGACAGGAATTTGATAGCATCACTTGGTCAATGGGGGGATCAAGCTGTATACAGCTTGCAACCATTTGTTCAGTCACCTTTCAAGCTTAAAACGGCACTGAAAAAAATGACTTGCATCCGGTCCTCGCGCTTTATTAAACATTTTGGCATCCCCGTGGTCACGTGATCGAAATCCAGACGCTCAGCAATGGGCACGTATTTATGATGTTTGCAGTGTCCCGGGGTCTTGTGATCCTCCTTTGCGACCTTCTGACAAGCAGAGTCCATGGGGGAGCCACTTAACAACGGTGCTACTTAACAACAACTGCAGCGATTCACTTACTAACCATGGTAAGAAAGGTCGTAAAATGGAACAAAGCTCGCTTAACAACTGCCAAGTTTTGGACTCAATGGTGGCCGTAAATCAAGAACTACCTGTACTCTAGGTAAAAACAAATTAAATTTAATATCAGTGGATTGCAGGCCCTGCAAAGGCCTCCAGAAAAGCTTCCAATTCAAAACAACTTCACAACAAACAAACCTTTGCGCAAGCGGACTTGAGTTTGTTCTCAAATTGCAGCCTATCTATGCAGTGAACCGCTTCCGAAACAGGATGATGGCTGCCCCAAATCAGTTTATAATATTACAGCAAAAGGAGATTACTCTTAAGCTCTTACCAGCTACTTTAGGCTGGTTATGTTCTTACCAGTTGCAATTTTCAGCTCCGCGGAGAATACAAGTCAATCCTATTTTCTAAATCTGGACAGTAAACGAATAACAACCTAACCTTCCAAAGCCTCGTGTGTCTAAAAATACAGAGGTAACTGTTATTTTAAGAGGGAGAATTTAATATATCACTCCATCCTCGCTGATCACGCTTGCGATAAACCATGGATTGAATCAGAAATAAATTAGGCTTTGTTTTTTCAAAGCACGTTGATTGGGTTTGGCCTTTTCTTGCTGGTAATCTTAACCTTGTAAAATATATGAATTGTTTGGTTAATGTATACATATCACAAGAGCGTATTTACCACTTTATTATGCCTTGGTAAGGCCATACTTGGAATACTGCATTCAGTTTTGGTCGCCACGATGTAAAAAAGATGTGGAGATTCTAGAAAGAATGCAGAGAAGAGCAACAAAGAGGATTAGGGGACTGGAGGCTAAAACATAAAGAACAGTTGCTGGAATTGGGTCTAGTTCGGGGGTCAGCAAACTGTGGCTCTTTTACCCCTCTGCTGTTGCTCTCTGTCACTCAAAATATGTGTCATAACCATCAATGTATGACACCCACCAGCACGTGATTTATTGAGCTTTTCAACCCCTGGTAGGCCAACAATGGATAAATCCAAGAAAAGAAAAGTTTCAGAAGAAAGCAGAACATTTAATTCAACTACATATGCTAGTTTTGTGGCCACCCAAGAAATAGTCAGGCACAGAAAGGGTTTTGTGGCTCCCGGTGTTTTCTTTTCTGTGGGAAACGGGTCCAAATGGCTCTTTGAGTGTTTAAGGTTGCCGACCCCTGGTCTAGTTTAATGAAAAGAAGGACTAGGGGAGATATGATAGCAGAGTTCCAATATCTCAGGGGCTGCCACAAAGAAGAGGGAGTCAAGCTATTCTCCAAAGCACCTGAGGGCAGGACAAGAAGCAATGGGTGTGTTAGGTCAGGCAATGGAAGAGACAGGACACAGCTCTTAATGGTGGTCTTGGTGAACTGTGTCAGTTTGGTGCGAAGTCGGCACATTTCCCGCCTTTTGTATATAAACAAAATTATTCTATTCTATTCTATTGTAGGGCTGCCACTGATTTTTGCAAGGTCTCTGTTGCTCTGGCCTCTTCTAGCCCTGTCTGCAGAATGAGGTTCGGCTTCGCTAACAACTGCCTGTGCAAACTAATGTCCCTCATTCCACTAATGAGTTGTTCCAGCAGTACGTTCTCTAGTTCTCAAAACTCACAGTAGGCTGCAGCCTTCCTTAATGCCACCATGTTTACTGTTTCACCTTCCTCCTGCACTCTGCTGTTGAATTCGCGCCGCCTCGTGAACCTCGATTATACTGGAGTGTAGTGAGCTTGTAGCACGTTCTGAAGTGTGGCCCGTGGCACCGTTTGCATTGCTGCTGGTGTGGCTAGTGCCCTGGCCGTCTCTAGCACTCCCGTTCCACAACAGCTGAGAAATAGCACTCTTTTTCTGTTATCCGATAGTCCCAGGAGGTTGTTGGCCTCCATGAAACACTCGAACCTGATCGTGTACGAGTCCCAATTGTCCGTGGCTGGGTTGAACGGAGTTGGCTGGGCATGGGCGGTCATCATGATGGTCGATACAGGTTCTGATTACTGCTGGGTTGGCCTGACGATGCTTGCCCGGTGGTTCCGTCCACCGCTGGAACTGCGATCACGACTAAAGCTCTTTCTGTCTGAGTGCTCTTCCGATCCCACCTTCGTCGCCAGTGTTCGATCGGGCAATGGAAGAGACGAAGAAGAATCTTGACAGACTTGAACATTGGGCGCTATCTAACAAAATGAAATTCAACAGTGAAAAAAGCAAGGTTCTACATTTAGGCAAGGAAAACAAAATGCACAGGTATCGTATACGTGGTACCTTGCTCAATAGTAGTAACTGTGAGAGGGATCTTAGACTCTAGTGGACAACCATTTAGATACGAGCCAGTCATGTGCAGCAGCTGCCAAGAAAGCCAACAATTTTGGGCTGCATAAATAGAGGAATAGAATCAAGATCAGTGAAGTGTTAATATTGCTTTATAATGCCTTGGTAAGGCCAACTTGGAATATTGCATTCAGTTTTGGTTGCCACGATGTAAAAAAGATGTGGAGACTCTAGAGAGAGTGCAGAGAAGAGCAACAAAGAGGATTAGGGGACTGGAGGCTAAAACCTATGAAGAACGGTTGCAGGAACTGGGTATGTCTAGTTTAAAGAAAAGAAGGACTAGGGGTGGCATGAAAGCAGTGCTCCGGTATCTCAGGGGTTGCCACAAAGAAGAGGGAGTCAAGCTACTTTTCAAAGCACCTGAGGGCAGGACAAGAAGCAATGAATGGAAATTAACCAAGCAACCTGGAATTTCTGGAAAGTGAGAACAATTAATCAGTGGAACAATTTGCCTCCAGAAGTTGTGAATGCTCCAACACTGGAAGTTTTTAAGTAGAGGTTGGATAACCGTTCATCTGAAGTGGTGTAGGGTTTCCTGCCTAAGCAGGGGGTTGGACTAGAAGACCTCCAAGGTCCCTTCCAACTCTGTTATTCTATTCTATTCTGATGGCCAAGCTGCATCCAATTCTGGTCATCCTGATGATACAAAAAAAGATGTTGAGACTCCAAAAAGAATGCAGAGAAGAGCAACAGAGGGGATGAGGGGGCTGGAGGCTAAAACATATGAAGAACGGTTGCAGGAAGTGGGGATGTCTAGTTTAACGAAGAGAAGGATTAGGGGTGACTTTGTTATTTTGCAAAATGTGGGCTGAATAGGATAAATCAGAACTGAGCTGATGCATAATGGCTCCCTCTGCACCTCCTGAACTGTTTAACTAGGTTCGATGGGCAGCAAGCAGGTCAATGGATGAACAGATGGACAGACAGACAGACGGGACAGGCAGATAGTCAGAGAGAGGGGGGCAGGCAGACACAGATTGATATAAGATGATCAATAGAGGGAGAGATGGATGGACAGATAGAGATAGGGGGATAGATAGATAGATAGATAGATAGATAGATAGATAGATAGATAGATAGATGATAGATAGCAGCAAGATAGGGCAGGCAGACACAGAGAAGGGGGGAGGGAGGGGGGGCGGTAGACACAGATAGATATAGATAGGTGATAGAGGGAGGGACAGACAGACAAAAATAGGGCAGGGGTGAAATGCTACCGGTTCACACCGGTTCAGGAGAACTGGTAGTGCCAGTGGCGCATGGTTCAGGGAACCGGTAGCAGTGGCAGCGCGAGGCTCCGACCACCCGCCTGGACGTCATTATTTCCTGGTTTTAACCAGGAAGTAACCTGTTTTTTACCCTCGTGCAGAAGACTGCGTGTGCGCAGAGGGTCCAAAATCGCATGTGATACCAGAATGCATACTTCTGAACCAATAGGGAAAGTAAGTAGATTTCACCCCTAATATAGGAGGTCAGGCAACAGACAGATAGATAAAGATAGATAGATGATAGATAGATGGGGAAGCAGGCATACACGGATGGATGGATAGATGGACGGATGGATGGATGGTTGGATGGATGGATGATAGATGGGGGAAGTAGGCATACACAGATAGATAGACAGGCAGACAGACAGACAGACAGATGAGGCAAGCAGGCATACACAGATTGAGATAGTTAGCTAGAAAGACAGAGATAATAGAGATTGATAGATATAGAGATACAGAGATAGATACTAGAAAAGATAGAGAAAAGTGGGGGGAGGCGGGATTAGATTAGATTTAGATTTAGATTTATTGGATTTATATACCGCCCTACTCCCAAAGGACTCAGGGCGGTGAACAGCCAACAATAAAAATACATGTATACAAAATTTAAAAGCCCAAATAAAATCAAATTAAATAAATTTGGCCCAGACAGAATTAAAACACCCCACACAATTTAAAACAGATTAAAATTCAACGCTAAAAGAAGAAGAGAGGTTAGGCCAGGCCTGCCTGGTGAAACAAAAAGGTCTTAAGAGCGCGGCGGAAGGTGCGCAGATCCGGGATCCTCTGTATCTCCGGGGGGAGCTCGTTCCAGATAGTAGGTGCCCCCACAGAGAAAGCTCTCCCCCTCGGGGCTGCCAGTCGAGACTGTTTGGCTGACGGCACCTGGAGGAGCCCCTCTCTATGAGAGTGTACTGGCCGGTGGGAGGTTATTGGTGGTAGTAGGCGGTCCTGCAAGTACCCAGGTCCTAAGCCATGGAGCGCTTTGAAGGTGGTAACCAAAACCTTGAAGCGCACCCGGAAGACCACTGGGAGCCAGTGCAGCTCGCACAGGAGAGGTGTCACATGGGAATGCCATGTCGTTCCCATCACCACCCGCGCAGCTGCACTCTGCACCAGTTGGAGCCTCCGGGTGCTCCTCAAGGGGAGCCCCATGTAGAGAGCGTTACAGTAGTCCAGACGGGAAGTGACGAGGGCGTGAGTGAACGTGAGTAAGAAGTCCTGATCCAGAAAGGGACGTAACTGGCGAATCACACAAACCTGATAAAAAATCCTCCTGGCCACGGCCGTCAGGTGCCCTTCTAAGGACAGCCGTGAGTCCAGGAGGACGCCCAAGTTCCAAACCCTCTCCGTGGGGGCCAATGATTCACCCCCAATAGTCAGTGATGGCACCAACTGACTATATCGGGACGTCGGAAACCACAGCCACTCGGTCTTGGATGGGTTGAGCCCATAGAGATAGACAAAGAGCTAGGTAGCTCCAAGGGCATCCCAGAACAGTGTTTTCTCAAATTTGTCAACTTTTAAGTCCTGTGGACCTCGACTCCCAGAATTCCCTAGGGATAATTCAAAGTTTCCACATTTGAGAAAACCCTGCCTTAGAGAGCATGGTATTCTTGAAGCCTTTGTTTGACTCCCCTCAAAAAGACCTCCCCAACATTCCCATAGAAGTGAACGAATGAGCCTTCATCCAAAGGCTGCTTCGGAAACAAGCAAGCAAAAAATTTGCTTGTAGGATCCAAATATTTACGAGACCGCCTTCTGCCACCGATGGCCTCCCACCGACCAACACGCTCCCACAGAGAGGGGCTCCTCAGGGTGCCGTCAGTCAAACAATGCCGACTGGCGACCCCCAAGGGGAGAGCCTTCTCTGTGGGGGCACCCGCCCTCTGGAATGAACTGCCCCCAGGGATACGCATGATCCCCGACCTGCGTACCTTCCGCCGGGCCCTTAACACCTTTAACAGGCTGGGCTGGCTAGATAAGGAATTTTAGGGGTTTTTAATCTGGAGTTTTTAAATTTGGGGGCAAATCATTTAATACATTTTAAACTGTTTTTAAACTTTGTATTATATGGTGCTTTTACTATGGCTGTACACCGCCCTAAGTCCCTCGGGAGAAGGGCGGTATAAACATTTAAATAATAAATAAATTAATTTATTTAAAAAAAGACCAACCTGAAGCCAGGCCTACGTTAAAGGCTATTATTATTATTATTATTATTATTATTATTATTATTATTATTATTATTATTGGTTAATCTGTAGTGAGATTCACAGCCTTTGAGGCTGGTTAATAGCTCAGCAGCTCGAGTCCTAACCAAGGACCTAGGAACTGTTAAGGTATCGTCGGAGGATGTAAGCTGTTCCGAGTAAGGTGGTTTTTTGCAGAGTCAAAATTTCAAGTTGTTATTATTATTATTATTATTATTATTATTATTATTATTATTATTATTATTTAATCTGTAGTGAGATTCACAGTCTTTGAGGCTGGTTAATAGCTCAGCAGCTCAAGTCCTAACCAAGGACTTAGGAACTGTTAAGATATCGTCGGAGGATGTAAGCTGTTCCGAGTAAGGTGGTTTTTTGTAGTGTCAAAATGTTCAAGTCCGGTAAATTTAGAATTTCTAAATAGCGAGGTAGCCCTTTGGGTATTGCTCCAAGGGCTCCAATTATAATCGGAACAACACATGATTTCTTTCTCCACAGTCGCTCAACTTCGATTTGCAAGTCCCGGTACTTTGTGATTTTTTCTTGCTGCTTATCTTCAATCTGTGCATCACCAGGTGGTGGTGGTGGTGGTGGTGGTGGTGGTGGTGGTGGTATTATTATTATTATTATTATTATTATTATTATTATTATTATTATAACAAAAGCTTACTTAAAAAACAAAATAACATCTCCCCACCTACCTCCCACCAATTTATTTCCAGGAAGGGCTTCTCACCCTTGCTGATTTAGTCCATCAGCCGCTAAGCAGCGTTGAGTTTTTCTGTGACAGGATATTGTCTTCTTCATTAGGACGCCAGATTGAGCCAACTTTTAGCTTAATGTGTCTTTTGGGAATCCCAGTCTGACCTCAATCTGAGAAAAGCCGTGGAAGTCCACTGGAGGTGGCGGTCGCCACCCCCCTCCATCCCCACCCCCCCTGGCTGCGTTAATTATTATCATGTATTAACGAGATTCGGTTTAATAAATTTCAACTGCCCCCTCCCCGCCCCCCAAGTTGCATAATCCGGAGTCGTCCGGATTGTACAAACTGTACAAAGCTCTAAAGAGGCCAATTTTTTTTTAATGACATGCTTTTTAATTTCTTCTTTGTGTGTGTGTGTGTGTGTGTGTGTGTGTTTCCAACAGCTTGGTCCTCATTATGATGCAAACACACATTTGAGAGAGAGAGAGAAATGCCAGCGTCTCATTAATGCTTTCCCCCCCCCCCCCACTTGATTTGCAACAGGAGGGGGGGGAGGTTTCAGTAGAGATCTTGGGGGGGGGGAGTAAGTGTTAATTGTGGAGGTTAAATTGAATCATCTGTGTGTTTTTTTTTGCCCCCCCGACCTCTCTTTTCCTTGATGATTTGCATTATGTTTGAATAATACGGGGTGAATGAGACCCCAGAACAATTGAAATGCAGAGTTGAGTGCATCTTTGTTTCAAGCTTTCCTCAAAGTATAATGGAAAGAAGAGATAAGGATTATTTGTCAATCGTGCAGGTTAAATTGTATCAACCATGTGTCCTTTCTTCCCTCCCCCTCCTCTTTTTCCTTATGGACTGGGTTATATTTTGAGGCAAATGAGACTCCCAAATCACAAAACTTTTAATAGAAAAGAAGAAGAAAAATCTATCTATCTATCTATCATCTATCTATCTATCTATCTATCTATCTATCTATCTATCTATCATCTATCTATCTATCTATCTATCTATCTATCTATCTATCTCTATCATCCATCCACCTCTCTCTCTCTATGTGTGTGTGTGTGTGTGTGTGTGTATCTGTTTTCTGAGGTTTTATATATTTATATAAATTTATATATATTTTTGTTTTCGTAGATGAAATACAACCACCATCCAGAAGCTAGACCACGGCAGCATCACCAGCTGCTGCATCCCCCTCCGATCCCCACACAAAGCAAACTGACACACGCCATGAACACATGGCAAGACCTCAAACTCAGAGCCAAAACAAAGCCCAGGATGTGGCATCACAGCCATCTACTCAGGACATTACATCAAAAAACTCAGGATATCACAACACTAGAACACTAGAACTCAGGGTTACCACACAACCCATTACCCAGGTCGTTAAAACACAAAAGACTAATGGGCACACATCAAGGACCTCACCCACATAGGACATTATGAAACAGCTGACTAATCTGCAAACGTCAACTCCATCAACCAATCAAGATGTAACAACACAGGCAACCAACCCACTCACAGCAACATAGCCAGCACCCACACCTCCCCACTAGTATTTATAGAGAGACAGCAGCTCCGATCACGCTTTCCTTGCACAAGCACGAAGCCGAAGACACCAGCCTGAAGGTGACAAGTGAGACCTCGTCGAAATGTCGCCAAGACCCTCTCAATCTTATACAGGAAAAGACCCGAATACACCAAAACTTGCATATATATATTTACACGAAAAAGTAAGAAAATAAATACTGTACCTTTACAGGGAGGATACATGAGATGTGGGTGTGGCTTACTGATGAAGGCTAATGAGCCAGAAATAGATCTATATAAGTCTTGCAATGGGCAGCTGAGGGCCTGCTGGCTGCCAGAAGAAAAAAAACCCATTCGGGTCTTCTCCCGTGTAAAATTGGAAGTGTCTTGGCAACGTTTCGACGAAGTCTCATTCGTCATCTTCAGGCTGGTGTTCTCGGCTTCGAAGCACGAAGCCGAGAACACCAGCCTGAAGATGACGAATGAGACTTCGTCGAAACGTCACCAAGACACTTCCAATTTTACGCGGGAGAAGACCCGAATAACCAAAGACCTACCTACCTACCTACCTACCTACCTACATACATACATACATACATACATACATACATATATATATATAATTTTATTTTCGTAGGTCTTTATGTGTATCTTTCTTTATGCCAGGGATTTTCCTACGTATATTAAGATGTTTCATGGCCTAATTTTCGGTGAAATCTCAATTCACCAGCTTTTAGGCCTTTTTAAATATTACAGCAGCTATATGCTATCTGTTTGAGTTTATGTGGGAGACTAGAATGGACCCATTTCTGCCTCGTTAGGCTTTGTCAACTAGCCACACCCACTTTTCTTAATTCTGCCCTGTAACAGTCAAATATTTATTATTTTATTTATATATTTATATATATATGTAGGTCTTTGGTTATTCGGGTCTTCTCCCGCGTAGAATTGGAAGTGTCTTGGCGACGTTTCGACGAAGTCTCATTCGTCATCTTCAGGCTGGTGTTCTCGGCTTTGTTCTTCCAGGAGCAATGATATCTATATCTATATCTATATCTATATATATATATATGCTTCTCTTTTTTCTCTTATAAATATGTAATTATACATTCATACATATCTGCCATCTATCTATATCTATCAGTCTGTCTGTCATCCATCTATCTATCATCTATATCTATATGTCATCTATCTACCTATCTATCTACCTATCTGTCTGTCATCTATCTATATCTACCTATCATCTAGCTATCTATCTTCTATTATCTATCATCTATCTAGCTTTCAAATTTATTTTTTGCCCATCTCATAGCTCAGGCATCTCTGAGCGAATAATTAAAATATACCGGGGTACATATTTCTTTTGCCATTTTTAAAGCTTCCACAAAATATAAAAAATCAGGATTATTTGACAATCGTGCAGATTAAATTGTAGTAACCGTGTGCCTTTTGCCCCTCTCTTTTTCTTTACGGTCTGGGTTATACTGGGGGGCAAATGAGACCCCCTTCCAAATCACAAAACATTTAATAGGAGAGAAGAACAGAACTTTTTGTTAATTTATCAAATGTATTTGCTTCCCTTTTCACGCTTCAGGAAAACTCTGAGCGAGAAACTAAAAAGCACTGGAGTACATTTTTATTTTCCACTTTTTTCAAGCTTCCACAAAGCAGGAGGAGGATAGATCAGTATAATTTGACAACAGTTTGATCCAATCGCATTTTCTCCTTTTTAAAAGGAATTTTTTAAAACAAATGTAAGCTATTTAATAAAAGTATCCTCCAAACTACAGGCCGCCCTCGACTTACGACTACAATTGAGCCCCCAAATTTCCGTTGCTAAGCGAGGCAGTGGTTAAGTGAGTTCTGCCCCATTTTACAGCCTTTCCTGCCACCGTTGTTAAGCGAATCCCTGCCGTTGTTCAGTTAGCAACACGGTTATTAAGTGAATCGGGCTTCCCCATTGACTTTGCTTGTCAGAAGGTGACCAAATGACTCCAGGACACTGCAACCGTCGTAAGTACATGCCAGTTGCCAAACATCTGAATTCTGATCATGTGACCCTGGGGACAGTTGTAAGTGTGAAAAACATCCATAAGTCTTTTTTTTTTTCCAACTTTAAACAAGTGATTGAAACTCGAGGGCTACCTGTACAATGCCAAAGCATTGGGTCTAAGGAGGAAATCTGTTCTCCTGGCAAACTCATTTTCGTGCGATCATTTTGTTGTGTTAAAACAGGGCTGTCAAATTGGATTTTTTCGAGGGCCAGGTCAGCATTGTAGTTCTCCTCTGCGGGATGGGGGAGACGGGACAGACGCCTCCTACAGCACCTTGCTGGCCAAAATGGGGCACAGGGCGGGCTGCACACAACCCCCCCCCCCATTTTCAGCCTGGACAGACTCCTGCAGCCCTCTGCCGGCCAGAGCGGGGTGCGGGGGGCCAGCGCACAGCTGCGCCAAGACCCGTTTTGGCCAACAAAGTCTGCAGGAGGCCATCCAGGATGAAAATGGGGCACGGCATGGCTGCTCCCACCCTGCTCCACCCCCGTGCCCCATTTTGGCTGCCAGAAGTACCACGGGCCGGTCCTATGCTATTTCGAGGCCAGATTTAAGCACCCCGCAGGCCAGATGCGGCCCACGGGCCTCGAGTTTGACATCCCTGTTAAAACCTCACCCCCCCACCTCCACTTTAGTCTTCTATCCCACTCCTTCCTGAAATGGCTTCCTAATAAAGGTTTGTATTACTGTTCTCGGCGGCTTTTTCGCTCCCTCCCGAAACATTTTGAATGCCACGTGAAACGCCTCCGTGCCAAGAAAATGAGATGTACAGATTTGGCAGGCATTTGCCGTTTGACAGCTTCGCCCTTAAGTGCCTAATTGATTTAAGCCAGGTAAGGCTCCGTTTTGATCCTAGGAACATCTCGAATAATCTCTCTGCCAGCAGAGCTGATAAGACTTGGCTAAAAGCACAGTCTTTGCAGCCCCCAGAAACGAAATCCTCATCCGTTAAGGATTTAGCTTTATAATCTGGTTTTACCCAATTGTACAAGCAGGCGAATCTAAGGAGGGGACCAACCTTCCTGAATAGGCATTAGATTGGATTGAGTTTTCTAACTTAAATGTTTGTTGACAGCGTAACCTCAATTTCCATCTCTTCACCACCATTGTCTTTCTTTCAAATTGGCAAGAGACGCAGTGTTGGCACAATAAACAGATTGGCCAGCTTGCAATTGTGTTTTGCTTCAATGTATGTATGGAAGGGACCTTGTAGGTCATCTAGTCTAACCCCCCCAAGCAGGAGATCCTACTACACCATTTCTGACAGAGGGCAATCCAGTCTCTTCTTGAAACCCTCCAGGGATGAAGCTCCCACAACTTCCGAAGGCAACTTCTGTTCCATGGGTTGATTGTTCTCACAGTCAGAAAATTTCTCCTTATTTCTAGGTTGAATCTCTCCTTGATCAGTTTCCATCCATTGTTCCTTGTCTGGCCTTTGGGTGCCTTGGAAAGTAGCTTGACCCCCTTCCTCCTCTCTGGGGCAGCCCCTCAAATATTGGAGCACTGCTTTCATGTTTCCCCTGGTCCTTCTCTTCCCTAGACTATCCATGCCCAGTTCCTGCAACCGTTCATTGTATGTTTTAGCCTCCAGTCCCCTCATCATCCTGGTTGCTCTCTTCTGCACTTTTTCTAAATTAACGAGAATAAGAAAGAAGAGAGATCTACTGAGAAGGTGTATGAGAGTAAAGCAGAACTGATAGCTTTCAATAGATTGATGGATTGATTATTTATTTATTTATTTATTTATTGGTTCAATTTATATGCCACCCTTCTCTGGAGACTCAGGGCGGTTTACAATGCGTTAAGCAATAGCCTTCATACTTTTTGTATATACCTGCTTAGTAGGGCTTTCGGCCACCCCCAATCGGTGTTCTTTTTTTAATACAAAGTCAGTTTATTGCCCCCACAATCCGGGTCCTCATTTGACCTACCTCGGAAGGATGGAAGGCTGAGTCAACCTTGAGCCTGGTGAGATTGGAACTTGCAGTAATTGCAAGCAGCTGGTGTCACTTAACACCACTTTAATCCGCTGCGCCACCAAGGCTCTTGCTAAAGTTAAATAGCTAAATATAAAATATAGAAAAGCTAAATAGAAAAAGCCAATGGGCTGTCACAAAGAAGAGGGGGAATCAACATATTCTCCGAAGCATCTGAGGGCAGGACAAGAAGCAATGGATGGAAACTTATCATGGAGAGAAACAACTTAGAACTCAGAAATTTCCTGACAGGTGAGAACAATTAATCAGGGAAGCAACTTGCCTCCAAAAACAGGAGGAGATTGGACAACTATTTGTCTGAAATGGCATAGGACAGTGATGGCTAACCTTTTTGCCATCAGGTGCCAGGAGGGGGTGGGGTGGGGGAGGTTCGTGCGTGCGGGTGCCCACACCCATAATTCTATGTGCCCGGCCCTGTGCATGCGTGCGCAACCCCCCCTCCCCCCTGCTCCTAGCACATGATGGCCCGGTAGGCCCATTTTTGTTTCTCACCTGGTTCCAGATCCTCTCTGTGCATCTGGGAAGGGCGAAGACAGCCTTTCCCACTCCCTTGGAGGCCCTCCGGAGACCTGAAACAGCCCATTTCCCAACTCCCGGTGGGACAGGAAGTGACTTTTTTGCTGTCCCCAGCCTCCAGAGTCTCCTAGAGAGGCATGGGAAAGGCTGTTTTCGCCCTCCCCAGATGCAGAGAGGATCTGGAGCCAGGTGAGAAAGAAAAACGAGCCTTCCTCCGCCCCACCCCCAGGCCTTCCGGAGAAAATCAGCTGGTCAGCTCGCCCATGCGCACCAGAGCTGAGCTGGCATGCCCACTGATATGGCTACACATGCCACCTGTGGCACATGTGCCATAGGTTCACCATCACGGGCATAGGACCTCCTTAGTGGTTGGATTCAGCCGGTTCTGTCCGGTTCGGGAGAGCCGCTAGTGATGACTGCGGGAGGCTCTGCCTAGCCCTCTGGGCATAATGCGTGAGCACTGTGGATGCGTGGAAGGCCTTGTTCGGAGGAGGCGTGTGTGAGTGAAGCGAGCGCACTCACATTTGTGAACCTGTAGTGAAGGTAAATGAATCCCACCTCTAAGGTCCTCCCAACTCTGATTTTTCTATTTAGACACTGATGCTGGGAAAGATGGAAGGAAAGAGAAGAAGATGATGACCAGTAGCAAGGTTGAAGGACTCAATTAAGGTAGTTATGGGTTACATTGGAAGATCTCAAAGACCAGGTTAGGGTCAGATTGCCATGGAAAATATTTTTGTGGTGTCTAGGAGTTGATTCCAGCTTGATAACACCTGATCTAGATCTAGAACTCTATACTTGCATGCATGCCAGTAGATTTGTACATTGTCTATAACTCCAGAAGCTGTGGATGTGCCAATCACTGGAGGTATTTAGAAAGAGATTCTCCATTTTATGACTTTTCTTGCCACTTTTGTTAAGTCAATCCCTGCAGTTATTAAATTAATACCACAGGTCATTAAGTGAATCTGGCTTCCCCACTGATTTTGCTTGTCAGAAGGTCGCTCAAAAGGGGATCACATGACTCCGGGACACTGCAACCGTCATAAATGTGAGTCAGTTGTCAAGCATCTGAATGTAAATCATGCAGCCGTGGGGACGCTGCAAAGGTTGTAAATTTGCAAAACAGTCCAAAGTCACTTTTTTCAGTACCGTTTTAACTTCAAACGGTCACTAAAAGAACAGTTGTAAGTCGAGGACTCTCTGTACTGACATTTTTTAATAAGGTTTTTCTGATTTCCATGAAATAGGTTGGTTTGGAAGAAGGGGAGTGAAACCAGGAGTGAAATGCTCCCAGTTCAGTCCGGTTTGCAGCCAGGGCTTCGGAGAATCGGTAGCGATGGTGGCCGGTGGTTCGGAGAACCGGTAGCGATGGCGGCGCGAGGCTCCTCCCACCCGCCCAGTCATCGTTACTTTCTGGTTTTAACCAGGAAGTAACTAGTTTTTTACCCTCTGCGCATGCGCAGTTTTCAACCCTGGGATAAACCAATTGCATAGTTTTTTCTGCCATGGAGTGGGGGAGGGTCAGTGGATGGGTTGGGGGAGGAATCCCTGCAAATCTGTTGTCCTTTCCTGCCATATAAATTGTTTGTAATGCCATTTTGAGCCATCTCAGTTGGGGTAAATCCTACTCGTGGTGATGGTTTGCAATTTTTTTCCCCCCCAAAAAATCCATTTCTGCTCGAGTGGCATTCAATGCGGAGATTAGCCATGGAAATCATTGTTTTGTATTCTAACGAGCATCCGTTGTGGGTTTATTATTATTATTATTTTTTAGGCTGATTAAAAGGCAGTCTGGCAGCAACTGCCTTTGACCGCACCCCACCCAGACTAACAAATGCTTCTTTGTTATCTCTTTGGGAGATGCTCTTCAAGGTGTTAATTGCAACACAGAAGCGTGAATCTATTGGCAGTCTGGGCATAATGGGGCTGGGGTGGCATGCCGGCTGGGGAATTCTGGGAGCTGAAGTCCACAAATCTTAAAGTTACCAAGTTTGGAGAGTCCTGACATTGAATATAGAATAATAGGGTTGACCAGGGACCTTGGAAGTCTTCTACTCCAGCACCCAGGCTGCAGACTGGCACAGGAATATGGCCCGCTAGGAACCAGGCAGGACAAGCGAGCAAAACTCTATCTGCACATGTGTGGGATCCAGGTAGCACATGAAATCATGTCCCCGTGTCCCGTGTTCCGTCCCCCTTCGGCCTGCAGAAAAACTGTCCTCCACAGAACCGGTCCCTGGCACCCAAAAGGTTGGGAGGGGGCGCTATTCTACTCCAAAATCCATATCTTAAAGCGTGCTTCTCTGGGGAATTCTGGGAGTTGAAGTCCATGATCTTAAAGTACACTAGCTGAAGAATTCTGGGAGTTGAAATCCACCTATCTTAAACATGCTGGCTGAGGAATTCTGGGAGATGACATTTACCCATCTTAAAGTTTTAAACTTTGAAAATCAACTGGGTGACTTTGGACCAATCACCAGGAGACGATGAGTTCTAGTCCTGCCTTAGGCATAAAAATTTACTGGGTGACTTTGGACCAATCACCAGGAGACGGTGAGTTCTAATCCCGCCTTAGACATGAAAACCAATTGGGTGACTTTGGGCCAGTCACCAGGAGAAGGTAAGTTCTAGTCCCGCCTTAGACATGAAAACCAACTGGGTGACTTTGGACCAATCACCAGGAGACAGTGAGTTCTAGTCCCGCCTTAGACATGAAAACCAACTGGGTGACTTTGGACCAATCACCAGGAGACAGTGAGTTCTAGTCCCGCCTTAGACATGAAAACCAACTGGGTGACTTTGGGCCAGTCACCAGGAGAAGGTAAGTTCTAGTCCTGCTTTAGGCATGAAAACCAACTGGGTGACTTTGGACCAATCACCAGGAGACAGTGAGTTCTAGTCCCGCCTTAGACATGAAAACCAATTGGGTGACTTTGGACCAATCACCAGGAGAAGGTAAGTTCTAGCCCCGCCTTAGACATGAAAACCAACTGGGTGACTTTGGGCCAGTCACCAGGAGAAGGTAAGTTCTAGTCCCGCCTCAGGCATGAAAACCAACTGGGTGACTTTGGGCCAGTCACCAGGAGAAGATAAGTTCTAGTCCTGCTTTAGGCATGAAAACCAACTGGGTGACTTTGGACCAATCACCAGGAGACAGTGAGTTCTAGTCCCGCCTTAGACATGAAAACCAATTGGGTGACTTTGGACCAATCACCAGGAGAAGGTAAGTTCTAGCCCCGCCTTAGACATGAAAACCAACTGGGTGACTTTGGGCCAGTCACCAGGAGAAGGTAAGTTCTAGTCCTGCTTTAGGCATGAAAACCAACTGGGTGACTTTGGACCAATCACCAGGAGACAGTGAGTTCTAGTCCCGCCTTAGACATGAAAACCAATTGGGTGACTTTGGGCCAGTCACCAGGAGAAGGTAAGTTCTAGTCCCGCCTTAGGCATGAAAACCAATTGGGTGACTTTGGGCCAGTCTCTCAGCCCAAAGCCCATCTCACGGGGTAGTTGTTGCGGGGAAAATGGGATGAGGAAGGAGCATCGTGTGCGTTTGCCATCTTGAGCTGTTTACAAAAATAATGAAGTGATATAAAAGTAATAGATTAAAAAAATAAAATCCGAATATAATAACTACCATGCAGGATGCCCTTATTTCTCCACCCTTCTCCTGTTCCTTTGGGCCTCTTATTCTATCCAAGCCTCTCCCTCCAGAAGTTGGCAAGCTCCCCCTTTTCTTGTCTTTCATTCTTCATTCTCCGCTGTTTGATCAACCGGTGACGGTCTTACCTGAAGTAATGTTAAAAGTGTTAAAACCGAGCCGTTTTGTTTTGTTAAAAAGCTTTTAGAAAATATTTAAATGCACTGGGGATTTTCTTAATAAAGAAACAACGTGTTCGGTTTTGGAAAAACACCCTATAATCCAGTAAATATTAACAATGCCCGGGCTTGCATGTTTGATGGATGGATGGATCACTCAGCTCAAAAGTTTATTTAGCGAGACGCTGAACAGAATCACTCTCGGTTTGTCAGGTGAGTCCCAGGGGTTGACTCTCTCCCGAGGAAAAAAGTCAGTGAGTTAAGGACTTCTTGCAACTCTTCCCTATATAGGTAGTCCTTGACCCAAAGGTGATTTTTTTTCAAGAGGCAATTAGACTTTCTGGGTTCTTCTTTGAAGATGTTTCGCTTCTCATCCAAGAAGCTTCTTCAGTTCTGACTGGATGGTGAGGAATGGAAGGATTTATACTCCTTGCAGACAGCTGGTCAGTTGCATCCTTTTTAGAGAGTTTTTGATGCTACCTGGAGGTTTATCTGTGTTTATCTTCAGGGTCACCTGAGTTGCACAGATGGGTGTGGAGCCTTCTTGGAACTTCAGTATTGTGGACTGAAGATTGACGATGTTGTATCCCTCCCTCTGTTGAGAGAGGGTTGCTCAATTTTGTCATAATGGCCTCTCTGACCAGTCTTCTGAATCGGATTCTGAGGACACAGATAAACTTCCAAGTGGCCTCAATGACTCTCCAAAGAATGCAAATGACCAGCTGTCTGCAAGGAATAGAAATCCTTCCTTTCCCCGCCATCCAGTCAGAGCTGAAGAAGCTTCTGGGATGAGAAGTGAAACAACTTCAAGGAAAAACAAAGGAAGTCCAGTGGCCTCTTGAAGAAAAGTACTTTTGGGACAACCAATGCCTGGATGACTGAGAATCTCCATAGACAGGTAGTCCTTGACTTACAACAGTTCATTTAGTGGCCATTTGAAGTTACAACGGCACTGGAAAAAGTGACTTAAGACCATTTTTCACACTTACAACCATTGCGTTGTAGCATCCCCACAGTTACACGATTTACATTCAGATGCTTGACAACTGACTCACATTTACGATGGTTGCAGTGTCATATGATCCGCTTTTGCGACCTTCTGACGAGCAAAGTCAACGGGGAAGACAGATTCACTTAACAACCGGGTTACGAACTTAAGAACTGCAGGGATTCACTTAACAAATGTGACAAGGAAAGTCATAAAATGGGGCAAAAGTTATTTATTTTATTTTATTTTATTTTATTTTATTTTATTTTATTTTATTATTTTATTTTATTTTATTTTATTTTATTTTATTATTTTATTTCTATACCGCCCTTCTCCCATAGGACTCAGGGCGGTGTACAGCCAGGTAAAAACACAGACACATAAATATCATAAAATTAGAATTTAAAACTATTAGATAAATTGGCCCAAATTGAATTAAAAACCCAGAACTTAACAAATTTCTCACTTTACAACATAAATTTTGGGCTCAGTTGCGGTCATAAGTCGAGGACTCCCTTGCAATGAAGATTTTGTTCTTATAATTCTGGGATGTATAATTAGAAGGATCGCCAGCAGGTAAAAGGAGGTCCTATCCTGCTATATAGGGAATCCTCACCTTACGACAATTGAGCCCAAAATATCTGTTGCTAAGGGAGACACTTGTTAAGTGAGCTTGCCCCATTTTATAACTTTTCTTGCCATTGTTCTTAAGTGAATCCTTGCAGTTGTTAAGTGAACCTGGCTTCCCCGTTGACTGAGCTTGTCCGAAGGTCGCAAAAGGGGATCACATGATCCCAGACACACTGCAACCGTCATAAATATGAACCAGTGGTCAAGCATCTGAATCTTGATCATGTGACCAGCGGAAGGCTGTGTGAAAAATGGTCATAAGTCACTTTTTTCAGTGCCCTTGTAACTTCGGTCACTAAATGAACTGTTGTAAATTGAAAGCTGCCTTTATATTGGCTTTTTTTCTTCTCAAAGTTTTAGGATCACGTGCCATCTCTCAAGCCCATCTTGGTTTGGCTAAAAACCCTGTGATTTTTGTGTTTTGATTTGTTTATCAAGGAGAGAAGCCACCTAGAACTAAGAAGAAATTTTCGGACAGTGAGAACTATTAATCCGTGGAACGGCTTGCCTCCAGAAGTTGTGAATGCTCCAACACTGGAGATTTTTAAGAAGATGTTGGACAACCGTTGGTCTGAAATGGTGTAGGGTTTCCTGCTTGAGTAGGGGGTTGGACTAGAAGACCTCCAAGGTCCCTTCCAACTCTGTTATTCTGCTATTAAATCGCTTGATGAATGGGAACTAGAGATGTTTATCTTAACAAAGGGAAGGCTTAAGAGTGACATGATAACTGTCCTCAGATCTTGGGAAGAACTTGGGTTGCCCACAAAGAAGAGGGGGTCAAGCTATTCTCCAAAGCACCTGAAGGCTGGACAAGAAGCAATGGGTGGAAGGATATCAGTGATCCAATCTGAAATTAAGGAGGGATTTCCTGACAGGGGGAACAATGAATCAATGGAACGGCTTGCCTCCAGAAGTTGTGAGTTCTCCATCGCCGGAGTCTTTTTCAATAAAAAAAGACCGGACAACTATTTTGTCCAAGATGGAGTAATTAGCAGGCTCCAAATGACGCATCTGCCGCATTTCCTTTGATCTTCTCTGCCCAGCTGTCCACGCTCATTTTCTCCCAGCCTTCCTCGCTCAATGCCCAGACACGCTTTGTGACTTTGGTGTGTGTGTGTGTGTGTGTGTGTGTGACATGTTGTCTTTGATTGGCTCCCGGGGGTGAGTCATCCTTGAAAAGAAAGAAAGCTGTCATCATTAGGGTTTGGAGAAGCATTAAGCCAGCTCTTTCATAGCCACCCTCTTCCTCTGTGGGGCTTTAATAAAAAATAATTCCAACGCACCGTTCATTGTGACCTTCCTCAAAGGGGTACATACCTGTCCCGCGTGATTGCTGGGAGAAGTTTTTGATCTCTTTGTTTTGAACTTTGGATGCTCTTCTTGGGTTAACACTGAAAAGAGCTTAAGTCAGATACGGTGAGGCCTGCCTGTAATCACCCTTGGATTTAAAAACAACAACATGATTGTCCTACGTTGCCTTTGAGTTTCTGAACTGCTATCTACTCTAATCCGGCCTGCACACGTGGCGTACAAGCGATAATGCAGGTAGATTCTATTAACTAAGGTTTTCCAGGTCTCGACGCTTAAGGGTTCATGAGGAAGGGGTGGGAAGTGGCAGAGAACCAAAGGGAAGGGAGGGGAAGAGACAAACAGGAAAGATGGAGGGATACTAGGGGAAGGAAGGAAGGAAGGAGAGACAAGGGGAAGGGAGAGACAAACAGGAAAGATGGAGGAAGGGATACGAGGAGAAGGAAGGAAGGAAGGAAGGAAGGAAGGAAGGAAGGAAGGAAGGAAGGAAGGAGAGACAAGGGGAGGGGAGAGACAAACAGGAAAGATGGAGGGAGGGATACTAGGGGAAGGAAGGAAGGAAGGAAGGAAAGAAGAGACAAGGGGAAGAGAGAGACAAACAGGAAAGATGGAGGAAGAGATACTAGGAGAAGGAAGGAAGGAAGGAGAGACAAGGGGAAGGGAGAGACAAACAGGAAAGATGAAGGAAGGGATACTAGGAGAAGGAAGGAAGGAAGGAGAGACAAGGGGAAGGGAGAGACAAACAGGAAAGATGAAGGAAGGGATACTAGGAGAAGGAAGGAAGGAAGGAGAGACAAGGGGAAGGGAGAGACAAACAGGAAAGATGTAGGAAGGTATACTAGGAGAAGGAAGGAAGGAAGGAAGGAAGGAAGGAAGGAAGGAAGGAAGGAAGGAGAGACAAGGGGAGGGGGAAAACAAACAGGAAAGATGGAGGGAGGGATACTAGGGGAAGGAAGGAAGGAAGGAAAGATAAAGGGAGGCAAGAGACAAACAGGAAAGATGGAGGGAAGGATACTAGAGGAAGGAAGGAAGGAAGGAAAGTCAATGCTGGGGATTGCCAAGCAAACTATTGATTCGGCAGCTGCAGTTCTTTTAATCGAACACTAGGTGGCAGCAAAGCACAAGGCTATTGCATGGAGCAATCTCTCTCTCTCTCTCTCTCTCTCTCTCTCTCTCTCTCTCTCTCAGTCTTTGTAGAACCATCATACTGTCTCCCATTCCCCCCCCCACACACACACCCCTTATAATATTTGCGGGGAGGAAATAGAATTAGAATAGACTAGAGCTGAAAGGGACCTTGGAGGTCTTCTAGTGCAGCCCCCTGCTCAAGCAGGAAAACCTAAATACTTTCAGGGGAAGTTAGGTGGTCATTCAGCGCTGATCAAGCTATCATTACTGGCCAAAGGAAGGAAAGCTTTCCCTGCAGGAGTGCCAAACTGTGAAGTTGTCCCCTGTGGAATCCAAAATACCAAGGGTTCCTGCTGGGAAGGTCAAAAAAGTCAAGATGGAAGCCATAACTGCGCTTTAAAAAAGGGTGGAATTTGGCTGCATGGGTATGGATCCATCCTGGCTTTCTTGACTGCCCAGTAAACATCCCTGGAAGGCAAATAAATACTGGGTGGATTAGCTACCAACTAGCAATAGCCATAGCAATAGCACCTAGACTTATATACCGCTTCACAGTGCTTTACAGCCCTCTCTAAGCGGTTTACAGAGTCAGCCTCTTGCTCCCAACAATCTGGGTCCTCATTTTACTGACCTCAGAAGGATGGAAGGCTGAGTCAAACTTAAGCCGGTCAGGATCGAACTGCTGGCAGTGGGCAAAGTCAGCCTGCAATAGCAATAGCTTCACAATTCTTTACAGTCCTCTCCAAGTAGTTTACAGAGTCAGCCTATAGCCCCCAACAAATCTGAGTCCTCATTTTACCAACCTTGGAAGATGGAAAGCTGAGTCAACCATGAACTGGTCAGGATCGAACTCCTGGCAGTCGGCAGAGTTAGCCTGCAATCCTGCCTTCTAACCATTGTGCCACCATGGTACTAGTATGAATATAGGTAGTCCTCAAATTACAACCATTTGTTCCATAATGGTTCCAAATCACAACGGCACGGAAAAAAAGTGACTTACGATCAATCCTCACTCTTACAACCGTCGCAGCATCGCATCCCCACGGTCAGGTGACCAGGCATTTGGCAAGCGCATGTCTTTACCATGGATGCAGCATCCTGGGGTCACGTGATCAGCGTTTGTGACCTTCCTTCTGACAAGCAATGGGGGGAAAGATGGATTCCCTTAATGATGGCGTGATTCAGAATCAGAATAAAGCTGGAAGGGACACTGGAGGTCTTCTAATCCAGCTGGTGCCAGAGGTGGCACACAGAGCTATATCGGTGGGCACGTGAGCTCAGCTCCAGTGCACATGTGCGTGCCGGCCAGTGGATTTTCGGGCCTTCTGGGCCCACCAGAAGTAGGGAAACTGGCTGTTTCCTGCCTCTGGAGGGCCTCCGGGGGAGGGGGGGAGGCTGTTTTCACCCTCCCCAGACTCCTAGAAAGACTCTGGAGGCTGGGGACAACAAAAAAACGGGTCTTTCGGTCCCACTGGAAGTTTTCGTTTTCGGCCTCCCAGCGGGTGGGGAAGGCTGTTTTCGCCCTCCCCAGACTCCTAGAAAGGCTCTGGAGGCGAGAGCAAAAAACGGGCCTACCATGCCATCACGTGCCAGGAGCGGGGAGAGCGTGGGGGCAGGGCGCATAGAATTATGAGTGTGGGCATGCATGCACATGACCCTCCTCTCCCTCCCCGCTCCTGGCACTCAATGGCAAAAAGGTTAGCCATCATTGCCCTATACCATTCCAGATAAGTGACTTGTCTGGTCTCTTCTTAAAAACCTGCAGTGGTGAAGCACCCACAACTTCTGGTGGCAAGTTGTTCCACTGGTTAATTGTCCCCACGGTTAGGAAGTTTCTCCTTCATTCCAGGTTGCATTTAACAATCCATTTAACAACTGCGGTGATTCCCTTAACAAACGTGATTTTTTTTAAAAAAAATCATAACATTGGACACGACTTCTTTAAAACAGCCGCTTCACTTAGCAATGGACATCCTGGACCACAACTGTGGACGTAAGTCGAGGACGGCCTGTATTTTCAAAATTAATTCCGGGAGTTGAAGTCCCCAAGATGTAAAGGCGCCATCGTGGCCCACCCTTGATTTAGCACCTAATGAAGCAGCCACCACATCTTCTCCAGCTTTGGCAGCCTCTGAAATCCTTTCAATGGGTCTTCATCCTAGCTGATTTTTACCACCGGGGTCTGTTTTCTTTTGCTGCCTCTGATCTTTCTTATCTTATCAGGTTGTTAGGATTAGCCCAACTTAGTGTTAGACTCTTGTAAACATTGGCAATCCCTGATGAAACCGAGCCAAGATACAGGCTTGATAACGTGAAGCCGTCTGTCTCGGCTGCGTAATTAACTTAAGATTTTTAACTTGGCCCGAGATTTCGGCGATGGTCATGTCCACTCTTTGGAGAGCTATAAAATGGGATGAAAGCAAAACCATTCAAGAAGAAGAGGAGAAGCATTATCCATTGTCTTCAACCAAGAATCCCAGGGTCCATTTTTAAGCATCCACCCTTACCAAGTCTTCTTTGGTATTATTAAATACTAATTTAATATGATTAAATGCCCAGAGGCTAAAACCTATGAAGAACGGTTGCAGAAACTGGGTATGGCTAGTCTAGAGAAAAGAAGGACTAGGGGAGACATGATAGCAGTCTTCCAATATTTGAGGGGCTGCCACAAAGAATAGGGGTCAACTTATTTTCCAAAGCACCAGAAGGCAGGACAAGAAGCAATGGATGGAAACTAATGAAGGAGAGAAGCAACTTGGAATGAAGGAGAAACTTCCTAGCAGTGAGGACAATTAACAAGTGGAATAGCGTTCTTCCAGAAGTTGTGGGTGCTTCATCACTGGACAACAGCTGTCTCAAATGGTCTAGGGTCTTCTGCTTGAGCAGGAGATTGGATTAGAAGACCTCCCAGGTGTCTTCTGGCTCTATTCTTGATGGTTTGGATCTTAGCTAGCCATCTTCACTGCCTGCTCTTCATATGTCCTTGTACTGCAAATGCAGCCCGCAATGAACTCCAGGCTGAGAACTTCCTGATCAGGACACCTGAGATGCATCGCACTTCACATGAGCAACACCACCAGTGAAGGGATAGGTAGGAGCAACTATGGGGTCTCCTGCCTTTTCTCCTTGGAAATTACACATCAGTGCCAAGCCGGGTCAGGAATGAAGGATGCTGGGAGCTGTAGTTCAGCAAGGAAGCCAGCAAGTTCTTAGAGTCAATGGATATGAACTTTCTCTGAGTTAGCCAAACTTGCCAGAGACAATCTATAAAGTATTGTCTCTCCTTCCTTCCTTCCTTCCTTCCTTCCTTCCTTCCTTCCTTCCTTCCTTCCTTCTGTCCTTCCTTCCTTCCTTCTTCTCTTCCTTCTTTCCTATCTCTCTTCCTTCCTTCCCCCTTCCTTCCTTCTTATCTCCCTCCCTCCCTCCCTTCCTATCTTCCTCTCTTCCTTCTTTCCTATCTCCCTTCCTTCCATCCCCTCTTCCTTCTTTCCTTTCCCTCTTCCTTCCTTTCTTCCCCCTTCCTTCCTTCTTATCTCCCTCCCTCCCTACCTACCTTCCTCTCTTCCTTCTTTCCTATCTCCCTTCCTTCCATCCCCTCTTCCTTCTTTCCTTTCCTTCTTCCTTCCTTCCTTCCCCCTTCTTTCCTTCTTATCTCCCTCCCTTCCTACCTTCCTCTCTTCCTTCTTTCCTATCTCCCTTCCTTCCATCCCCTCTTCCTTCTTTCCTATCTCTCTTCCTTCCTTCCCCCTTCCTTCCTCCTTATCTTCCTTCCCTTCCATCCTCCTCCTCCTCTCTTCCTCCTTCCTCTTCCATTTCCCTTCTGCTCTTTCTCCTCCCTCCCTCCTTCCCTCCCCCCGCCCACATGCTCCCCATTGACTCAATCTTTCAGGAAAGCAAAGTCACGCAGAACAACTCAGTAGCACTGAGGTCTTTGGGGGGGACCCACCCACCCACCCCTCTCACCAACACAAAAACCTGCCGTGTTTGGTGAAACTTGGCCTTTCTTTCATCCTTTCACCTGCCTCGCTGCTCTGTTCACAGGTCCAGCCGTAGCTAATTGTGGGGGTTTCCTTTTGCCCCGTGCCAAAAACCGCAGAGAGACAGACAGTTTGAAAGCTTCCAACGGACGAGTGAAAAGGAGCTCTTTGTCTGTTTTTCTATCACTGGGACACAAAGAGGAGAAGCCAAACACACAAGCATAAAAGGGAACTCTTCGGGCAGGTGTGCTAACATTGCTATTCAAAAATGTGGATTTCTCCCTGCCCACATCAAGGTTTCTTCAGCCTCCCCCCCCATTGATTGATTGATTTATTATTTTTTTTAACAAAAAGTGCTTTCTTTCCTCCATGGTTGGGTGGGGATTAGAATAGAACCAGAATAACAGAGTTGGAAGGGACCTTGGAGGCCATCTAGTCCAACCCCCTGCTCAGTCAGGAAACCCTACAGCCGTGATGGCGAACCACAGGTGACACGTAGAGCCATATCTGGGGGCACATGAGCATTGCCCAAGCTCAGCTCCAGCGTGCATGTGCGTGCCGGCCAGCTAATTTTCAGGCCTTCCGGGCCCACTGGGAGTCAAAAAAAGGCTGTTTCTGGCCTCCGGAGGGCCTCCGAGGGGTGGGGAAAACTGTTTTCCCCCACCTCAGGCTCTTAGAAAGCTTCTGGAGCCTGGGGAGGGCAAAAAATGGGCCTACGAGGCCATCGTGTGCCAAAAGAAGAGGGATCAAGGGGAGGGTTGGGTGTTCATGCGCGGGGGGTGGGGTGCATTGTATTATGGGTGTGGGCACACACATGCGCGACTTCCCCATGCTCCCCCCAATTTTTTTTCTTTTTAATTTGATTTATATGCCGCCCTTCTCCAGAGACTCAGGGCAGCTTACAATGCGTTAAGCAATAGCCTTCATACTTTTGTATATTTATATAAAGTCAGCTTATTGCCCCCACAAACTGGGTCCTCAATTTATCTACCTCAGAAAGGATGGAAGGCTGAGTCGACCTTGAGCCTGGGGAGATTCGAACTGGTGTAATTGCAGACAGCTGGATGTTAATTACGGTGCTTTAGTCTGCAGAGCTAAACTAGGCTCTTTATTTTGGTGCGTGACGGCAAAAAGCTTAGCCATCACTGCCCTACAGCATCTCAGACAAATGGTTGTTCAATCTCTTCTTAAAAACTTCCAGTATTGGAGCATTCACATCTTCTTGGGAGAAATGCCTACCTGCTTTTTAAAAAAAAAAAAATAGAATACCCTGAGAAAATTGAATTTATAGGTCGTTCTTGACTTACATTGGTTCAGTGACCGTTTGACGTTAAAGAAAAAAGTGCACTGACCGTGTGACCGTTTTTCATACTTAACGATTATTACAGCATGTGATCAACATTCGAATGCTTGGCAACTGACTCATATTTACGACGGTTGCCGAAGTTCCGGCTGGAGTTACGAAGTTCCCCTTTGGCAATCTTCCAACAAGCAAAGTCAGTGGGGGGGAGTCAGATTCACTTAACAACCATGTTACTAACTAAACCACCGCAGTGACTCGCTTAACAACTGCGGCGATCGAGGTCGTCAAATGAAGCAAAACTCACTTACTGACCGTCTTGCTGAGCGATGGCAATTTTAGGCTCAGTTGTGGTCGTAAGTCGAGGACTCTGTGTATTTCTCTTCGTCGTATCTAGGTTGCAAAGCAGGGGTCACAAAACATGAACCCTTGACCCATAACAACAAGGACCTTAAAACTGACTTAAAGATAGCCGCGTGAACTAAAATATATATTTAAGTCTCCCAAAGTAATCCTATGAAGATGGAAATCGATGAAATGACCAATGACAATTTTTTTTTTTTAATTTGATTTATATGCCGCCCTTCTCCGGAGACTCAGGGTGGCTTACAATGCGTTAAGCAATTTGTTGAAATGACCTACAGGTCTTTTGATGATCTTGTTTTTCTGTAATAGAGAGAGTCCTTGAGTTATGACCGTTCAGTCAGCTGCCATTTGAAATTATGATATACTGAAGGAAGGAACTAACAATAACAGAATAACAGAGTTGGAAGGGACCTTGGAGGTCCTCTAGTCCAACCCCCTGCTGAAGCAGTAGACCCTATATCATTTCAAGACAAATGGCTGTCCAGTCTTTTCTTCAAAACCCACAACTGGGTTTTGGAAGCACCCACAACTTCTTGAGGCAAGTCGTTCCATTGTTCTCACTATCAGGAAATTTCTCTTTAGATCTAAATTGTTTCTCTCCTTGATTAGTTTCCACCCATTGCTTCTTGTCACCCAACTGGCTTTCTCACCTAAGGTGGGACTAGAACTCACAGTCTCCTGATTGTTGGCCCAAAGTCATCCAGCTCGCTTTCATGCCTAAGGTAGGACTAGAACTCACAATCTACTAGTGATTGGCCCAAATTCATCCACCCGGCTTTCATGCTAGGTTGGGACTAGAACTCACACTCTCCTGGTTATTGGCTCAAGGTCACCTACCTAGCTTTCTTGCCTAAGGTGGGACTAGAACTCACCATCTCCTGGTCATTGGCCCAAAGTCAGCCACCTGACTTTCATGGCTAAGGTGGGACTAGAACTCACCATATCCTGGTCATTGGCCCAAGGTCACCCACCCGGCTTTCTTGCCTAAGGTGGGACTAGAACTCACCATCTCCGGGTGATTGGCCCAAAGTCAGCCACCTGACTTTCATGGCTAAGGTGGGACTAGAACTCACCATCTCCTGGTCATTGGCCCAAGGTTACCCACCCGGCTTTCTTGCCTAAGGTGGGACTAGAACTCACCATCTCCTGGTCATTAGCCCAAAGTCAGCCACCTGACTTTCATGGCTAAGGCAGGACTAGAATTCACCGTCTCCTGGTTTGCAGTCTGGTGCCTTAAATACTAGACCAAACTGAGTTTGCTTACTTTCATCCTCTACCTGTCCAGCATGACCCTGGACTAGTGACCCTGGCAGGGTTGAGCTCTGAAGTTCAAGGGCTCTGCAGGCGAACGAGGTTAGAAAAAGGAAATTGTGAATCTGTTTGTGCAGAAGTAAAATGCCGGCAGCTGGAGCACAAAAAGCTGAAAGCCGAAAGGGTGCGTTGCTATTGTCAAGGACACTTTATCCTCTCAAAGTGCTTTCGGCAGTTTACAGAGAGAACAAATGCTTGAAACGGCACAAAGATAGCAACGTGGAAACATGGTGCCTTGAGAGCTTTCAAGGACTTCCACTGTTTTTATCCACGAGTCTTTCCGTTTGTAAACTTGGGCTGCTCCCGGTCCCTCCTTTGTGCCGATCAGATTGTTATTCTGCTATTTTCATTCTTGTATTCTTACTCGTTTGACAATTTGTGCCCTGATTTGTTTCACTTTCCTAGAGTTGCAGAGCACTCAAAGGCCAGAAATAAAACGTTGGGTGGCATTGCGTCGTACGGCAAGGATGAACATGAGCCGAATATGGAAAAGCAAGGACATTCCCCTGACCACCCAAACATCGGTGAGTCTGCTCTATTTTGTTCCCCGTAACTATGTTGAGACTGGAAAGAGAGCAGAGAAGAACAACAAAGATGATTAGGGGATTGGAGGCTAAAACATACAAAGAACGGTTGCAGGAACTGGGTATGTCTAGTTTAATGTAAAGAAGGACCAGGAGAGACATGATAACAGTGTTCCAATATCTTAGGGGCTGCCCCAAAGAAGAGGGAGTCAAGCTATTCTCCAAAGCACCTGAGGGCAGGACAAGAAGCAATGGGTGGAAACTAACAAAGGAGAGAAGCAATTTAGAATTAAGGAGAAATTTCCTGACACTGAGAACAATTAATCAGTGGAACCACTTGCCTCCAGAATTGTGAATTCTCCAACACTGGAAGTTTTTAAGAAGAGATTGGACAACCATTACTCTGAAATGGTATAGGGCAGCGATGGCTAACCATTTTGCCATTGCGTGCCAGGAGGGAGGGGGGGTCGCATGCACCCATAGCCACACCTATAATTCTATGTGCCCCACCCCCATGCATGTGTGTACGACTCTCCTCCCCCTGCTCCTGACACGTGATGGCCCGGTAGGCCCATTTTTCTCTCTCACCTAGCTCCAGAGCCTTCCTAGGAGTCTGGGGAGGGCAAAAACGGCCTGTTTCCTTACATCTGGTGGACCCAGAAGGTCCGAAAATCAGCTGGCCAGTGCGCACATCAGGGGTGGGTTCTAAAATTTTTTACTATGGTTCTGTGGGTGTGGCTTATTTTGTGGGCTATGATATTTTGTCATATCGTCACCGCTACCGGCTCGGGAGAACCGGGCCAAACCGGGAGGAACCCACCACTGGCGCACATGTGTGCTGGAGCTGAGCTCATGTGCCCACTGATATGGCTACACGGGTATAAGGTTTCCTGCCTGAGCAGCGGGTTGGACTAGAAAACCTCAAAGGTCCCTCCCAACTCTGGTATTCTATTCTACCTAAGGTTGCAAAAGTTGGACCTTAAAAAAGTAAGGGGCCCGGTGGCTCAGCAGACTAATACAGACTAAAGCATTGTGATTAACACCAGCTGTCTGCAATTACTGTAAGTTCGAATCTCACCAGGCTCAAGGTTGACTCAGCCTTCCATCCTTTCTAAGGTAGGTAAATTGAGGACCCAGATTGTGGGGGCAACAAGCTGACTTTGTATAAATATATAAAAGTATGAAAGGCTATTGCTTAACGCATTGTAAGCTGCCCTGAGTCTCCGGAGAAGGGCGGCATATAAATCAAATTAAAAAAAAAAAAGACAGGAAGAAAATCGACTCTCGGGTGCTGGGGAAGGCTCCCGCGTATTCCTTGGACAGCAAAGGTGACCCACAAGCGAGCACTGGAGGGCATAACACCAGACATATCACTGGAAAGGGAAATCATGAAACCCCGTCCCACTTACTTTGGCCACGTTCACAAGGGGAAATTCACCGGAGAAAGTAATTATGTTGGGGAGAGTTAGCGGTAAAAGGAAACGAGACCGTCAAAGAACACAGCAGGCGCAGGAGTGGGGTTCATCAGTTTGGATCGGTTTGGGGGAACCTGATGCTAATTTTACATCTGGTTCACCCAACCAGTAGTCGCAAAGACTGGCTGGCCCCTGCCCAACCCACCCTGCCCCTCCCAGAATCTCCACGGTGCCCATTTTGGATGCCAGGTAAGTGCAGTGCCCGTGTGGAGGCTCTGGGTGGGCGAGAAATGGGCTTCCCCTCCCGGAAGTTCTGGAAATCTGGAAACAGGCCCATTTCTGGCCTCCCTAGGGCTCAAGGAAAGCCTCTGGAACCTGGGGAGGGCAAAAAACAGGCCTCCTAGAAGGTCTGGAAGTCCAGAAACAGGCCCGTTTCCAGCCTCCAGAGGGCCTCCAGAGCCTGCGGGAGTCCATTTCCGCCCTTGTGGAGTCTCGGAGCCTCCGGAGCCTGGGAAGGGTGAAAAACGGACTTCCCAGAAGGTCTGGAAACAGGCCCGTTTCCAGCCTCCAGAGGGCCTCCAGAGCCTGAGGGAGGCCGTTTTCGCCCTCATGGAGTCTCAAGAAAAGCCTCCAGAGCCTGGGGAGAGCAAAAAAATGGGCCTCCCAGGAGGTCCGGAAGTCCAGAAACAGGCCTGTTTCTAGCCTCCAAAGGGCCTCCAGAGCCCAGGGGAGGTCATTTTCATCCTCGTGGAGTCTCGAGGAAAGCCTCCGGAGTTTGGGGAGGGTGAAAAATGGGCTTCCCAGAAGGTCCAGAAGTCCGGAGGAAGGCCTCCAGAGCCCGGAGGAAGCCATTTTTGCCTTCATGGAGTCTCGAGGAAAGTCTCTGGAGCCTGGGGAGGGCAAAAATGCCCCCCAGAGCAGGAGTCCAAATAGGCCCAGCCCATCATGATCACGCCCATCCAGCAATTGGGCAGAGAACCAGTTGCTAAATTTTTAAAATCCCACCCCTAGATGGGAGGACACTCTTAAAGCCAGCACCGTCCAGAGCATAGAACAACTCAAAGAAGTCGTGCAAGATCGGACGATGTGGAGAGACCACCTGGCCCACAGAATCGCCAAGAGCCGGACAGAACCAAATGGATAACATCATCATCATCATTGTCAAAGTTTGTCAGACTTTGACAATGCTGGGAAGATTGCAAGTTGCAGCCCTGGGATTTTGCAACCGGCATAAATGTGAGCTGCGTGCCAAGCACCCAGATTGTGATCAGGCAATCATAGAGATGCCTGACTGTTGTAAGTGTGAGGACCGGTCCCAAGCCGCTTTTTCAAGTATGGTTGTAAATTGGAATGGTCACTTGTTTAGAATGTTTGGAATAACAGAGTTGGAAGGGATCCTGGAGGTCTTCTAGTCCAACCCCCCACCCAGCAGGAGACCCTAACCGTTTCTGACTGATGACAGTCCAGTCTCTTCTTGAAAGCCTCCAGTGATGAAGCTCCCACAACTTCTGAAGGCAACTTCTGTTCCATGGGTTGATTGTTCTCACTATCAGAATATTCCTCCTTATTTCCAGGTTGAATCTCTCCTTGTTCAGTTTCCATCCATTATTCCTTGTCTGGCCTTCGGGTGCTTTGGAAAAATAGATTGACCCCCTCCTCTCTGTGAATAACATTAGCTATTCCTGCTAGCTGGTGTCATTTGCAAATTTGCTGAGTTCCCCATCTATCCCCTTCATCTAAATCATTGATGAAAATATTGAAGGGTATTGGGCCAAAGACAGAGCCACCTCCCCGGGCTCCGGAGGCTTTCTGGGGGCTGGAAATAGGCCCATTTTCGCCCTTCACAAGCCCATTTTCCACCTCCCTGGGCTCCATGTGCCCCCTGCACTTACCTGGGATCCAAAATGGGGCATGTGGGGACTCCTGGGACGGATGGGGCAAGGCCAACTGGTTGTTGGAACTACCGGTTTGCCGAACCGGACATAAAATTAACATCTGGTTGGCCCAAATTGGTTTGAACTGGCTGAATCCCATCTCTGGACTACATGTTGAGTGCGGTTGGTCAGCCAGTTGTGAATCCATCTGGTGGCGAGGCTATCTATCCCACGTATTTTTTACTATCTTATCAAGTGGTAGTTCACGCTCTACTTTGTCAAATGCCATTCGAGCGCTGTTCCTTGCATAACTTCTCATGCCCGTAAGAGAGGAGCCTTCGTTTCAATGGCATGCTGCTATTTTGTCATTTGGATAAAAATGATGGGTTTTGCAGATGCCTCCGGGGATGTGTGTCTCTGCAAGAAAGACAAGGGGTAGTAGAGCAACTAGCGGATAAAGGAAGATAAAGACAAAGGTGGATTATTGCATAGATGTGACTCTTGGTTGAGTGCCACCCTAGGGAGATTTCATCGTTTTGTTCTTTTCAAACCGGTGCCAGTTTAGAAAGAATTAAGTAAAGAGACCCAGCAGGAGAACTGGAGTGGTGTGGTGGTCTAGAGGTGGAGCTCTCATCTTATAATCAGGACGCTGTGAGTTCGATCCTAGGTAGAGGCAGATATTTCTCTCTCTCTCTGGGCACGATGAGGATATATCTGCCGAAAAAAAACTCCGCATTGGCAACAGGAAGGGCATCTGGCCAGTAAAACACTCTTGCTAGCTCCATTCAGTTGCCCAGACTCTACCCCACAAGGGATTATGGGGTCGTTAAAAGATGATGATGACTCAGCAGGAGAACTTTCCAAAGTCTGAATAGAACCGGATCAAACACCTAGATGAAGCCAAAAGAGGAAAGATCAGATCTGAGAATGGCCCAGCTGCAATGGGAGATCATGGAGAAAGAAGGAATCCAGTACAGGTAGTCCTCAACTTAGGACCAAAACTGAGCCCAAAATATCTGTTGCTAAGCGAGACAGTTGTGAAGTGAACTTTGCCCCATTGGCAAACTAGGTAACATGATCAGTGCTGGAAGGGAGTGGGATTGGTTCTCTATTGATATACCAGTGCTCTGTCAGCGCTCCTGATGATGTTACCTAGCTTGGTAATGAAATGTCCGCCAGAAAGCCATCAGGCTCAGAGAGCAAGCAAGGTGGTTGTTAGTGAGTCACACCTGATTTTACGACATTTCTTCCCCCCATGGCTGTTAAGCAACGCAATGGAGTTTTGAAGTGAATCATGTGATCATTAAGCAAACCTAGTATTCTCCCATTGCCTTTTTTGTGGGAAGATCTCAAAAGGTGGTCACATGACCCCAGGACATGGCAACCATCAGAAATACATGTTGGTTGCCAATTGCCTGGATTTTTTTCACTTTTTTCATTGCTGTTTAGAACGGAACGGAACGGAATAGAACAAAACAGAAGGATGGGACAGGACGGGACGGAATGGAACGGAACAGAACAGAACAGAACAATGGAACAGAAGGATGGGATGGGATGGGATGGGATGGGATGGGACGGGACGGGACGGGACAGAATGGAATGGAGTGGAGTGAAGTGAAGCAGAATGGAATGGAACTGATCTGAACAGAACAGAACAGGACAGGACAGAACAGAACAGGACAGGACAGAAGGATGGGACGGGACGGGACGGGATGGGACTAGATGGGATGGAACAGAACAGAACGGAGCGGAACAGAACGGAACAGAACAGAACAGAAGGATGAGATGGAATAGAATAGAATGGAATGGAACAGAATGGAGCAGAACAGAACGGAACGGAACAGAACAGAACAGAACAGAATAGAAGGATGAGATGGGATGGGATGGGATGGGATGGGATGGGATGGGATGGGATGGGATGGGATGGAATGGAATAGAATAGAATAGAATAGAATAGAATAGAATAGAATAGAATAGAATAGAATAGAATAGAATAGAATAGAATAGAATAGAATAGAATAGAATAAGAATTAGAAATAAGAATAGAATAAGAATTAGAAATAAGAACAGAACAGAACAGAATAGAATAGAATAACTTTATTGTCACTTTGAATATACACTAATCAACATACATTAAAATGAAATTCCGTTGCCTACAGCTCTCAAAGGGTCACCACCTCCAACATACATTATATAAACATTGCAATTCTGAGCGGTCGTTCAACGAACGATGGTAAGTTGAGCACTCCCTTGGTTAAGTGAGTGTGCATTTTGCAGTGGTGCTGCTTAGCGGCTGTGCGAGGCTCCACCTTCACAACCGTTGTGCATCTCTCGGTGAATGTGTGTTTGAGCGGCGCGGGATGGCTATTCTCAATCAAAGGAAGCGGTACCCTCTGCCAAGATGGCTATTTAGCCTCCTTCAAGCCCTGCCAGTTAAAAAGCTTCCATTTTCTGCCTCTCCTGGATCCGCTAAGCTCAATACATTAGGAATCTGGGCCAGCCTCCATTTATATTAATAGACGTTTCAAGAGGTCACCGAGTGGGTTCAAAGTGCTTTAAGTGTTTCCATCTCAGCTACATTAGCTTGAACTTTGAGACACCCGGGGACTTAATATTCCTAATTAAAATATTTCAGCTTGATCCTGACTCCCTGTAAAACCTGTGATGAATTTATGCCATTTGCAGGGAAGGGCCGGAGAGATTTGCGTGAAAAAAAAAGAAAAAATAAGCTCCTTTATCTAAGAACCTTATTTCACTTCTCTCTTTCTTCGGCTCCCAAATCATGGTTGATAGTTCTCCCTCCCCACAAACTCCATAAAACTTTTCTAATTTAATGAATGTCTGGCAAAAGGGTCTTTTTTTTTTTGAGTAGGGGGGTGTTAAATGAATCCCGGCTCCATGAAACAAAAAAAATCTTTTTCCCGTGAGTCGAGATTACCGAAATCAGACTGAGATTTTCCAGACTCTGGAATCGGCTCGGCATTTTTGTTAGCTTCACTGTAAATCATCTTTCACTTAAAAAGATTTAGAGGAAGGCGGTTTAGGGAGCTAGCTCTTCACATTTGCCCTCTTAAACCAACCCACCGCACGGAAAGAATGGAAGCTGTTACTGAGCTTCTGAAAGGATTACTCCGAACGGTTTGGTAAGGGTTTAAAAATAGGGCACGGCGGGGCCGTGGAAAAGTAGGAAAGGCTGCAAGTTGGCTAGGGTACACTTTGCAATAAAATAGAATAGAATAGAATAAAATAAAATAAAATAAAATAAAATAAAATAAAATAAAATAAAATAAAATAAAATAAAATAAAATAAAATAAAATAAAATAAAATAAAATAAAATAAAATAATGAAACTAAACTAAACTAAACTAAACTAAACTAAATTAAAAAAGTAAGTTATTTTTTAAAAAAAATTAAAATAAAATAAAATAACAAAATAAAACAAAATATATAATTAATAAAATTAAATTAAATTAAATTAAAAATAATATAATATAATAATAAAATAAAATAAAACAAATCAAAATAAAACATAATATAATATAATTAATAAAATAAAACAATAAAAAATTAAAAAAATAATAATACAATATAATATAATAATATAATAATAAATAAAAATAAATAAAATAAAAATAAACTGAGCCTTGGTGGCGCAGCAGCTTAAGTGGTGTTAAAGTGACACCAACTGCCTGAAATTACTGCAAGTTCGAATCTCACCAGGCTCAAGGTTGACTCAGCCTTCCATTCTTCTGAGGTAGGTAAAATGAGGACCCGGATTGTGGGGGCAATAAGCTGACTTTGTATAAAAAAAGAACACCGCTTAGGGGGGGGCTGAAAGCCCTACTAAGCAAGTATATACAAAAGTATGAAGGCTATTGCTTAACGCATTGTAAGCTGCCCTGAGTCTCCAAGAGAAGGGCAGTATATAAATTAAATTTTAAAAAATAAAATTAAATAAATGAAATTAAATTAAATTAAAAAATAAAGTAAAATAAAATAATGAAATAGCTCGCACTGATAAAAAGCTACAAATATCCTCTCGTTGCCTGCTGTACTATTTTAAGAAAGAAAATGTGCTCAGACCAAATAAAATGTACTGTTTGTTAGCTGGCCCAGGGTCTCAGCAGCTGTGCAAATATTCATTGAGGATCACAAAGGTGCTTTTTCTAGGTTTTTTTTTCCTTTGAAGACGTTTCACTTCTCATCCAAGAAGCTTCTTCAGCTTTGACTGAATATGCTGACTCTGTAAACTGCTTAGAGAGGGCTGTAAAAGCGCTGTGAAGCGGTATATAAGTCTAAGTGCTATTGCTATTGCAGGCAAACTCTACCCACTGCCAGGAGTTCAATCCTAACCAGGTCAAGGTTGACTCAGCCTTCTATCCTTCCGAGGTCGGTAAAATGAGGACTCAGATTGTTGGGGGCAAATATGCTGACTCTGTAAGCCGCTTAGAGAGGGCTGTAAAGCACTGTGAAGCGGTATATAAGTACTATTGCTATTGCTATTAAAACTGGCATTTACTGTTCCTTTCCAATTTGCAAAGCAGTCCCAGAAAAAAACGTGCCAATGCGAAGTCTTTAGAAAGCTTTAGAATAACAGAGTTGGAAGGGACCTTGGAGGTCTTCTAGTCCAACCCCCTGATTAGGCAGGAAACCCTACACCACTTCAGACAAACGGTTATCCAACATCTTAAAAACTTCCAGTGTTGGAGCATTCACAACTTCTGGAGGCAAGTCGTTCCACGGATTAATTGTTCTCACTGTCAGGAAATTTCTCCTTAGTTCTAAGTTCCTTCTCTCCTTGATTAGTTTCCACCCATTGCTTCTTGTCCTTCCTTCAGGTGCTTTGGAGAATAGCTTGACTCCCTCTTCTTTGGGGCAGTCTTCTGGAAGTCGATCGCTGCCTCCCCACCTCCCAAAAAGTAGCCTAATTTCATTACATCCAGCTTCATTATCTATAAGCCCCCATGGGAGGCTTTTCGGATTACGAGCTTTGCTCTGATTAAAGTGCGCAAACTGACAAACCCTGTTGCCTTTGGGACACATCTTCCCTAGGCAGATTATCGTCTTTCCGAGCGCGGGATTCTTTCTCTCGGACTAATTCTGGCACCCGGCAACGGTCAGCCTTTTGCTAAGCTCCGGTTGTCAAACTTAAAGACGCAATCAGCATGGACAGGCCAGAGAGCAGCCTGATGAAAGCCGGAGTTGGGATTGAGGGCGTCCGATCATTGGAGATTTCAAATGGGTTTTTTCGGCTAATCCGAACCGCTTTTCCTGTCCGTGGCTCTTGGGAGGGTGGATTTATTGCGGCGTAAGTGGGAAAGGGATCGTGGCTGCCAAGCTTTGAGGCCTTCGAAGAGACGTCAAGGACGCCAGCTTTGGCTCAGGATCAGCACGCCAGGCTGTGCTTGTGCAGTGATAGAAGAGAATATTTGGGGTTGAACCGGGGAGATTCTTGGGGCTCTCGGAGCTTGATGGCATTTGCAGACGTTTCATAACCCAACTGGATAACGTCATCAGTGCCAGAGATGGAGGAGATATAGGAGAACAAACCCATCAGAACAAGATTTAGCAGCCCACCTGCATTTAAAGGACAAAGACCACTCTTTGGGGACAGCAAAGTCCACATTTTGGACAGAGAGGACCGCTGGTTTGAAAGATGGGTCACAGAGGCCATCTATGTCAAAATTGAACAGTCCTCTCTCAACCAGACCATCCCAATGATGCCCTTGATGTGATGTCCCACTGTCTGGAGGCTGTGCGGATCTGGATGGGGAGAAACAGGCTCGGACTCAACCCCTCCAAGACTGAGTGGCTGTGGTTTTCGGTGTCCCGGTATAGCCAGCCGGCTCCAATGCTGACTATTGGGGGTGAGACCTTGGCCCCCACAGAGAGGGCCTGCAACTTGGGTGTCTTCCTGGATGCGCGGCTATCGCTTGAAGAGCATGTGACGGCCGTGGCCAGGGGGGTTTTTTATCAGGTTCGCCTGATTCATCAGTTTCACCCCTTTCTGGAACGGGACTCCTTGGGCACGGTCACTCATGCCCTCGTCATTTCCCATCTAGACTACTGTAATACTCTCTACATGGGGCTCTCCTTGAAGAACACTCGGAGGCTCCAACTGGTCCAGAATGCGGCTGCGTGGGCAATTATGGGAGCGACTCGGCACACCCATGTGACACCCTTCCTGCGCGAGCTGCACTGGCTTCCAGTGGTCTTCTGGGTGCGATTCAAGGTGACCATCTTCAAAGCGCTCCATGGCTTAGGATCTGGGTATTTACGAGACCATCTTCTGCTGCCGATAACCTCCCACCGGCCAATACGCTCCCACAGAGAGGGACTCCTCAAGGTGCCGTCAGTCAAACAGTGTCGACTGGCGGCCCCCAGAGGGAGAGTCTTCTCTGTGGGGGCACCTGCCCTCTGGAACAAATTGCCCCCAGAGATACGGATGATCCCTGAGCTACGCACCTTTCTCCATGCCCTCAAGACGCTATTGTTCCAACAAGCGGGGCTGGACTAAACATGATTTTTAATTGGGGTTTATTTTTTAACGATTAGGGCCAAATTGTTTAATATGTTTTTAAAATTGCTTTTAAATTTTGTATTGGGTTTGTTTTATTGTTGGCTGTGCACCGTCCTGAGTCCTTCGGGAGAAGGGCGGAATAGAAATTAAATAAATTAATTAATAATAAGAACAACAACAACAACAACTGGGGTGGGGGTGGGATTTTAACATCATCTATCTCCAGTCAACTCATAGTCCTTTCAACAGTTCCAGGAAGGCTTCACATCCATTTGCACCACTCAGATGACCCTGAGCACACAGACAAACCTCCAAGTGGCCTCAATGACTCTCCGAAAGGATGCAAATGACCAGCTGTCCACTGGGTTTTGATAAATAATAATAAATAATAAATAAATAATAAATTTACAAAAACAGAATCACCGTTTCAATTTTTTCCTCCTCATCGCACACACAAAATCCAGAAGCAATTTCGAACGAGAGACATAATAAAATATAATCTCTTATTCGGATAAAAGTAACATTTGAACCGTCTCAGCTTCCCTTGATGAGGGGAATAATAATCATCTATCATTCGTTCCCGTGTTTTCAAATCTAGTCCATAAAATGTTACCAACTTTTAAAATATTTACCAGCTTTAAAATATCTTATAATAGCCTCGGGGGTTCTTTTGGGTGCATGCTAAATATTAGTTGTAATGCATTCCCTGAACAGCAGAGGTTGTTGAGACCTTACTTCTGCACCTTGGATAATCAACAGATTTCTATTCCCTTCCCTCCTCCACCCCAACCTCTAAATCTCAACTTTTGTATGCAAAGTTTGGGGGCAGTTACACAGATCTTTGCCTGGTTGGGAACTTAAAACAGATTTCTGGTTGGAAACTCCTTTCTTTCTTTCTTTCTTTCTTTCTTTCTTTCTTTCTTTCTTTCTTTCTTTCTTTCTTTCTTTCTTTCTTTCTTTCTTGTTTGTCTAACTCTGTCTATCAGCTGTATTATCTATCTAGTAATCTATCTATCCATCCATGTCTGTCTGTCTGTCGGTCGGTCGGTCTGTCTGTCTGTCTGTCTGTCTATCTATCTATCTATCATCTATCTATCTACCTATCATCTATCCTGTCTCATCTATCTATCTCTGTCTGTTTATCGTCTATCTATTGATTGATCAATCAATCGATCAATAAATCTAAACATAGAATATAGAATCATAGCGTTGAAAACTACCCTCTGCTTAAGGCAGGTGACCTTATACCATCTCTGTCAAATGGTTGTCCAGTCTATTTTTCAAACCTCAAATTTTCCATTTGACAAACAATTCTATCTGTCTGTCTGTCTATCTGTCTATCTATCTATCTATCTATCTATCTATCTATCTATCTATCTATCTATCTATCTATCTATCATCTATCTAATTATGTATCTAATTCTATCTATATTTATCTATCTGTCTAATTCTATCTATCATCTATCTATCTATCTATCTATCTATCTATCTATCTATCTATCTATCATCTATCTAATTATGTATCTAATTCTATCTATTTATCTATTTGTCTAATTCTATTTATCTATCTATCTATCCATCCATCATCTATTTCCGCTTTTTTAAAACTTTAATATGCCACCCTTCTCTGGAGATTCAGGGCATCTTACAATGCGTTAAGCAATAGATTGTAATAGTAATTTAGTAAAATAGTTTGTAATTTATCAATATAAATATCTATGATTTATCTGTTTATCTATTCATCCCCCATTGGCTTTGTTCACAGGCTACCAATGCTGATTTTCATTCTGTATCATTATCCTATTTTGCACTTTCATCCATATTTACAAATTGTTAGATGCTCCTGTCCTTAATTCCAATAATTCTAAACCATAACCCTTCTGAACATTTATCTTATTTTGGACTTGCTTTCTCAGCTTTTAGGAATTTTGTGTTGAATTTTGATAGATACCTGGATTTGTGCGTGCATTTAAAAAAAAAGTACTTACCGCTTTGTGAATGGGTAAAGAGATTAAAAGCCTGTCCCATGTTTTTGTTTTTACAGGGATTAAATAGCAAATTAACCCGTAAAAATAACCCAGCCGATGAATGTGATCAAAGCAAAAGGGTCACTAATTATTTAAACGAGACACTCACCAGAGAAGCCGAATGGCAAAAGGAGACAGTTCCTTTGCATGTGGATTGAATCAGGAACAATCTACAATTGATTCTTTACAAGGCCTTCAGCCGGTAAAATGGATTCGATGTTAAGGCTCTGGCTATTTGAAACGGCTTCTTCTAAAAGCGGGCTGGCCAGTAAGAGCTATTTTACTAGATTTGACACATTAACCGTATCGTTCGTTCTGAAAATGCACCGGCCTTGTGTGCTACATCTCAGAATCTCCAGAGGTTTTAGTAGTTAAACTGTGCTAAAGAGGAACTGCTTGGACCATGATAAAATTAAGGCCAGATGATGGAGAAGCAACACTTTATCATTGGGGGGGTCTTCTGGCTTAAAGACCAATACAGGTAATCCTCGAGTTTAGAATAGAATAGAATAGAATAGAATAGAATAGAATAGAATAGAATAGAATAGAATAGAATAGAACAGAACAGAATAACAGAGCTGGAAGGGATCTTGGAGGTCTTCTAGTCCAACCCCCTATCCCATTTCAGACTTACGGTTGTCCAGTCTCTTCTTAAAAACTTCCAGTAATGGAGCACTCACAACTTCTGGAAGCAAGTCGTTCCACTGGTTAATTGTTCTCACTGTCAACAAATTTCTCCTTAGTTCCAGGTTGCTTCTCTCCTTGATGAGTTTCCACTCGTTGCTCCTTGTCCTGCCCTCAGGTGCTTTGGAGAATAGCTTGACTCCCTCTTCTTTGGGGCAGCCCCTGAGATATTGGAAGACTGCCCTAGTCTCCCCTAGTCCTTCTTTTCATCAAACTAGACATACCCAGTTCAAGCAAATGTTCTTCATATGTTTTAGCCTCCAGTCCTCTCATCCTCTTGGTTGCTCTTTTCTGCACTCTTTCTAGAGTCTCAACATCTTTTTTACATCGTGGTGACCAAAACTGGATGCAGCATTCCAAGTGTGGCCTTACCAAGGCATTACTTATTCATTGTTATTTGTTAATATTTATTAATTGAGCCCAATATTTCTGTGGCTAAGCGAGACAGCTGTTATGCTCCATTTTACAACCTTTCTTCCCATCGTTGTTAAGTGAATCAGCTGTTAAGTTGTTAAGTTCCGAACAGGGTTGTTCAGTGAATCAGACTTCCCCATTGTCTTCGGTTGTGAGAAGGTCATAAAATGGGATAACATGACTCCTGGACATTGCAACTGTCATGTTAAGGATATTGTTGTTGTGTTACCAACCAGCAGAGTGTAGAACACAAAGAAACATTGCTGAGAGCAATGAATAAGAGATATGCAAACTGGTTTATTAAAAGTTTACTTTAAAGTGAAAAAACAATCTCATAGTCTTTTAAACAATCCAAGTCTTTGCCAGTTAAATCAGTCCAGTGATACAAAAATCTTCTTACCATACAGACAGTAGTTGGTTGGAATAACAAGTTCACTCTGGTACACAAACCACGATGGCAGCAGATCCACCCACGATGATAGCACGATGGTACCAACTCCTCACACAATGGTAGCATATCATCAACTGACTACATTCTAGTTCCCTTCTTAAATACATTTACAACTAGTGATTATCTAATTACAGCATGACTCAGCATTACAATGATTCAGCAGTAAAACTTAAAGTCATATAATACATATCCATGTTAAAGTCACAAAACACATATATTGCCTGGACAACCCGTTAGGCTCACACCATATCCTAACACGTCATAAATACGAGTCAGGTGCCAAGCATCCTAATTTTGATCATGTGACGGTGGGAATGCTGTAACAGTCGTAAGTGTGAAAAATGGTCATACTGTAAGTAGTTTTTTTCAGTGTTGTAACTTTGAATGGTCACTAAATGAACTGTTGTAAGTCGAGGGCTAGCTACCTCTATTTAATACAGGTAGACCTCGACGAACGACAATAATCGAGCCCAAAATTGATGTTGCTAAGTGAGAGATTTGTGAAGTGAGTTTTGTCCCGTTTTACGACTTTTCTTGCCACAGTTGTTAAGTGAATCACTGCAATTGTTAAGTTAGTAACACAGTTATTAAAGTGAATCTGGCTTCTCCATTGACTTTCCTTGTGAGAAGGTCACAAAACAGGATCACACGATCCCGGGACACTGCAACCGTCATAAATATGTGTCCAAGCGTCTGAATTTTTTTTATTATTTTTTTTTATTTTTTAAAACATAAACATAAAACATATCTTTTCAAAATAAAGCATTGATCTGGTCATAAATTGGTACAAATCACTAACAAATCTTAATTTTCAATTAACACAACTTAATATTTTACTCAATTATTTCCCTAAATTCTGTCTATTTAACAATGCTGTTATCCCCAAAACCCGTTACTTAAATCCTTAAATCCTAATCAAATATCATTTCATTTTTCTTTTTCTTTTAATTTAGATGAATGTATTTTAAAAATATAAATCATTACAATTATTATAATCCTTTAAACAATATTTTAACTGTTGCTCCCATTATAATCACTATTAATCCAGGCATCTCTTTATTTTTATTGTTTAACCCAGCATAATCATTTAATTTTTACTGTTAATCCCAGCATAATCCTCTTTGTGTTTGCTGTCATACCCAGCATAATCATTTTTGGTTTTTTTGCAGTTAATCCCAGCATAATCATCTTAATTACTGTTAATCCCAGCATAATCATTTAATTTTTACTGTTAATCCCAGCATAATCATTTTTGTTTTTTGGCTGTTAAATCCAGCATAATCATCTTAATTTTACGTTAATCCCATATAATAATATTTTTGTTGTTACTATCCATCTATACATTACTTATTCCCAGTTAATCATATTATCATTATCTTTATTATGACAATTTAACATTGAGACATAGTTCTTACTTCAAACACATCTTTGTATGCGTTTATGAATCTCTTTTAACATAATTTATTTCTCTTATATTCTAATTCCCACCAATATTTCAATTTTATATATCTATAACCTCCTTTTTATTATTACTGTCCACCTATACATTGTTTTTCCATTTTTAATCACATTTGTTTTAAACTTCTTTTCCTTTTTCCAGCCGTGTATACATTATTTTTTCATGTTCTCACCTGCTAGCATATATTTCATTTCATTTTCAACGTCTTCAAATTTTGTCCTCCATGTATCATTTTAATTCTTTTTCTTATTTTTATTCCGGATAAAATGTATCAAGTTTTTCCTTCTCTTGTTTCTACGACAAATCCTTCTCTTATTCCTGTGCCAGTTTTTTGAGTTGTTGTTATTCCAATTATGAGAGAAACTATAACTGCCGTTATAGTTTCCCTTTCTTTTCACCTAAGTCAAGCTGCCTGCAGACAAGAAAAAAAAAAACCTCCTCCACAAAATCCCATGGCTATTATCTGTAGAGTTCACAATTTTCCATAACAAAAAACAGTTTCTTTTTAAACCAGAAGGTGTCACTCTACAATCCACAATTTCCAATAGTCATGCAAGTATCCATTTTGTTTCAATTATATAACAATCCAGCTTGATTACTCTTTTTCTTTTAACTTTAAATATATCAAATCTTCTTCTTTTTAAAGGTCCAGATCAAATTTTAAAACTCTGTCCAGTCTTTTCACCATGTCTCAAAATTTAGTTTTTTCAATTAGTTCTGTTTAAAAATTAGTTATTTATTGGGTCTTTGTCTCTTTAAAGTTGCATTTTAAACTTTCCATTGCCCCTTTGTTGTACAGCCACTGTTTTATGGCTAGGGGTCTTATGGTTAGAAATATTGCTTTAAGCATTGTTACAAGCCTGGGTTGGTTGTCACTCACTTTGCTTCAAAGAACTCCGTTTCAATCCACTTTCCTCCTGCACATCTCTTAGCCCGGTTGTCCCAGCTTCATGGTAGCCGCCATGGCTGCCGCCCCCCGCCTCCGACTCACAGAGGGTTCCCTCTGACTTCCAAAGAACTTGCCTGTTCCTCTTGGTCGTTCGAGGCACCCCTCTTTCTTCCCCATCCCTACAGGACGGTTCCGGTCCGAAGACCCATCGGCGGCGGTTTTGCGGCACTCATCAGAGCCCGCTTTTTCCCCAACTGTCTCGCCGCTATGCCAAACCGGAAATCCCAAGCGTCTGAATTTTGATCACATGATCGTGGGGAGGCTGCAAAGTCATAAGTGTAAAAAACGGTCATAAGTCACTTTTTTCACTGCCGTTGTAACTTCTAATAGTCACTAAACGAATGGTTGTAAGTGAAGGACTAACCTGTACTTAAAATTCCTCCAGGAAGGACAAAATAAGTACCTCAATAAAGGGGGGGGGGATAAATCATCTCTTTTTCCCATATCTCATCCCTTCTCAATAATCAGATTGTAAAAACTCATCGAGTCCAAATGGTTATAAAATTTATTCGATTTAAGGTTAAGAAAACATGGTTAATATTTCTGGTAGCTTTTAATAGACTTCTGCTGAGCAAAAGAATAGTTTCGCTTTTCAATGACGCTTCCTTTGTGTTGACTCTAATTTCTTAGAATTATGATTAGGAAAAGACTGGGCTTTACTTGCTATCAATGGGAGAGAATATTTGTAGCTCAGGTTGGGACTGTGGGGCCCATTGTGCTTTCTGAGCTTGGTTGTTTTTCTTGCAATCCAGCTTGATTATATAACAATCCAGCTTGATTACTCTTTGCAAGCATTTCATGACCCAGCTAGGTAACATCATCACTGCTAGAAGGGTTTGTTCTTATTTTTACATACTAGTGGCTTATCAGTGCTGCTGGAAGTGTTTTTGGTGGTTTGTTAATTAGACTATTGCTTATTGTTAACTTGTGTGTCGGAATTGGTAGTTCCTTGATTGGGGTGTTGTTTATTTCTCGATTGTTGGTCTAGTGTTAATCTTGGTGTTAATCTCTGCTCAACTGGGAGTTAATTGTGGGTGAGGAGGTGTTTTGGTCTTTTTGTTTCCATTATGGCAGGGAAATCAAATTAGATTTCTTTGAAGGCTGGATCAGCACTGCTCTATGGCTTTTTTATTGTGTCTTTTCAATGGCGTGTAGCTGTTGTTTATGTCTATGTGCCTGTTGATGGTTGATATGTCTGAGTGCCAGGCTTCCAGAAATTCTCTAGCATTCTTTTGGGACTTGGTTCAATTTAAGATGCTTACATTTTCCCAGTTGAAACTATGTACAATCATGTGTTGGGCAGTTAAGGAGTTTTTCATCATGTCTTCTGACTGCTAGCTGGATATTCATTCTTTATTTCTTATTTTGGGCATGTGAATAGACTCCTTTGAGACAGAATGGGGATGGTGTCATCATATTTATGGCTTCCGTTGTTTGGGGTTTGGGTGTCTCTGCATTGCTTTATTGGTTTTGTTGACGATTTTTATTAGATGTTTTATTGAGGGCATTTTTTTTACTGTGTTTTTATTGATTACAGTATATATTGTTGGCCGTTGCCTTCGGCTCTCGGGAATTTCAAATAAATGTATGGCTACTTCCTGGGAGGTTAGAAATGCAATTATGAGATGTTCCTTAGACGTTGTTTTTCATTGCATGATTTCATGAGAGGAAATGATTCACAGCCAGAAGGAAATAAATCTAATTTTAAAGCCATTTAGTCCTTTCTAGTTGTTGGTTTAAAGGAGTTTTGTCATTTTTCATTGAGGCTGCCTCCCTCCTCTGAATTTTGCAGACAGGCCCCCTGATTAAGATTTTATGACATTTTAAATAGTCTCTTTGGTTGAGGATGATCCGTCCGACAGGAGAGAGAAATTAAAGGTTATCTGGAGAGCCACGATATTTATTTTTCCTTTGATTTTTTTTAATGTCTTTGAATTAATTTAAATTAATTCTCCCCCCCCACACACTTTTATTCTTTTAATATCTTGGAAGCAGTGGTGGGATTCAAATAATATAACAACCGGTTCTCTGCCCTAATGACTGGCTGGGTGGGCGTGGCCATGGTGGGCGTGGCCAGGGTGAGTGACAGGCAGCACTTGGCTTCCTGCACCCCTCTGGAAGCAAAAATGGGCTGCACTTCCCCTTATGCCCTGTTTTGGGTCTAGTAGGCCTCCCAGCAGCCTCTTGGGAGTGAAACCATGCTACGGTTTGCCCCATTTTGGCCTAGTAGGCCTCCCTGTAACCTCCTGGAAGTGAAAACGGGCCGCGGGGGGGAGGACACTGCCCTCCCTTGCCCTGTTTTGGGCCTAGTAGGCCTCCTTACACTTACCTGGGAGCCAAAATGGGGTGCGTGTTGATTCCTGGAAGGGGCGGGGCTGGGAGGGGCAGGCAGGGCCAGCCAGCTATTTAACTACTGATTTGCCCAAACCGGCCTGAACCAGCTGAATCCCATCACTGCTTGGAAGGGGGAAAGTCTGCACAGCAAGTGAGAATTCTGTTGACTAATGAAAGCATTGCATTTATTTATATATTTATACCGTGTTTCCCCGAAAATAAGACACGGTCTTATTTTCTTTTGACCTCCGAAATATGACGTTGGCCTTATTATCGGGGGTCTTATCCCTAAACTTTGGCCGTGGAGAAGCAAGACACATGGAGCGAGACGGGGCTCCCCCTGCTGTCTCTTCTCTCCCCCTCGCCGGGCATGGTGGGAGCTGGAAGTCAGCGGAGAAGCGAGACACGTGTCTTATCTGATTTCGAGCTCCTGCCATGCCCAGCGAGGAGGGGAGAAGAGACGGCAAGGGGAGGCCCATCTCACTCCATGCGTCTTGCTTCTCCTCCGCCCCACCCCTCCCCACCTGCCACTCGCCCTCCCTGGCCGAGATCGGCAAGCCAGGTTCGGGGAGCTGAACACGCTGCCGCCGCCTGGGAGGAGAAAAACGTCAGAAATGCGCTCTCTCACAGTGCCTCCTCCCTCTCTTCTTCTCCCGAGTGGCAGCCGTGTGTCCGAATCTGGCCTGCTGATCTCAGGCGGCAACAGCAGAGGCTCTGACCTGATTGGTTGCCTGGCAGCTGCACATGCGTCTAAGTATTTGGGGGGGGGGGGCTTATTTTAGCGCATGCGCTCAAAAGCCCAATTGGGCTTATTATATGGACATGTCCTGCTTTCAGGAAAACACGGTACAATTTACATCTCATTTTTCCTCCACAAGTTTGTGGCAGTACACATAGCAATCTCTCTTTGAATGTTAACCCTAAATGTACCTGGGAGTTGAACCGTTTTAAAATATGGTGTCTGTTCAATATCTACTTCCTCTTATGAGCTGGCCTGCAATTCTTTGTGCAGTTTAAATCACTCTTACTAAACTCCCAACTAGGATCACAACTGAGCTCAAAATTTCGGTTGTAATGCGAGACATCTGTTAAGTGAATTTTGCCCCAATTTACAATTAACAGCCAACAAGAATCCAAAGAATAATAACTCAATTCTGAGGCACAGTCTTTCAGATAACCGTAATCTTACTGTGGTTGGCAGAATGCCCAGAAGCAATTTGCAGGAAAACTGACAAGAGATAAACAAGAGCCGAATCAAACATTTCTGGAATCAAGACGTGAAGGAATATGAACGAAGTTATTTCCTGCAAATTGCATCAGTCGTCGTCCTTCCTTAAATAGGCTAGGGAAGTGGCCAATTAGCCCCGAGCCTTACTCTCGAGGACACCTCCTCCTGAGGAGCCACTCCTGCCTTTTGGCAGCTCTGCGTGCCCGTGCATCGAGAAGAGGCTCCTCCTCCTCTTCCTCTTCACTTATGGGAGCTTCTGGAGGTTCTGAAGGCCCTGGCTGAATCCTCGCCTCTGGCACCACATCTTCTCCAGCCTCCTCATTGTCTGACGAGCACCAGCTGCACAGGCTGCTGGCGCAGCACCACACCAGCCTCCTTGCTGTCGGAATCAGCCACTAACTGCATAGGCCGCTGACGGGCCACAACAAATACAGGTCTTCTGCGTAAGCAGCGGGTTGGACTGGATGACCCCCAAGGTCCCTTCCAACTATGTTATTGTTAAATACTGTTAAATGTCCTTGATGGCCACCCTCAAAGAACATTAAAGCGAGCGTTACTTTATTGATGGGTTTTCTTTCTTAGGGTAGCTGATCCTTTAAGAAGCTTCAAATTACTCCTGCGCTAAGAGTTCTGAGGGTGAATTGCAGTCACACGATAACCGAATCCTTTTTTATGATGATCCTAGCCAGCCTCCCAACCTAATTTCCAGAGATCTGGTTCCACAAAGTGGAATTCCGCTAGAATTTCATGCCTCAGTTATGGTTTTGAGTACTTCCGTTGCAATGACTATCTGAAGGGCAACGGCATTTTTAAAATATTGACCTCACCACAATTCCCTGGTTTAGAAAGAAAGGGAGAGGAACATGAGAAATTGTTGAACTTATCCAGGCCTAAAGATTTTGAAAATCTCAGAAAAACATAAGTGTTGAAAGGGATCTTGGAGATCATCAAGCCCAGCCCCCTGCTTAAGCAGGAGACAATGTACCATTTCAGACATGTGGTTGTCCAGTCTCTTCTTAAAAGCCTCCAGTGATGAAGCACCCATAAGTTCTGGTGGCAATCTGTTCCTCTGGTTAATTGTCCTCACTGTTAGGGAGTTTCTCCTTAATTCCAGGTTGCTTCTCTCCTTGATTATTTTCCATCCGTTGTTTCTTCTGGCCTTCAGGTGCTTTGGAGAATAGCTTGACCCCCTCCTCTTTGGGGCAGCCCCTCAAATATTGGTATCATGTCACTCCCTAGTCCCGGGATGGCGAACCTATGGCACACGTGTCACAGGTGGCCCGCGGAGCCATATCAGTGGGCACATGAGCTCAGTTCCAGCACACATGCACGCCGGCCAGCTGATTTTTGGGCCTTCTGGGCCCCCTGGAAGTCGGTAAACAGGCCGTTTCTGGCCTCTAGAGGGCCTCCAGGGGGATGGAGAAGACCATTTTCGCCCTCCTCAGATTCCTAGAAAGGCTCTGGAGCCTGGGGAGGACGAAAAATGGACCCACTGTGCCATCGCGTACCAAAAGTGGGGGGAGCATGGGGGGGGGTCACACACACATGTGTGGGGCAGGGCGCATAGAATTATGGGTGTGGGCACTTTTGTGGGTCCCCCCACTTTTGGCACGCGATGGCAAAAAGGTTAGCCATCACTGCCCTAGTCCTCCTTTTCATTTCCTCTTCAGATCTGCCTGCCTCCAACACACCCAGCTGTTGAGCCTAGCATTCTTAGCCACATCTGTAAAAATAAAATAAAATAAATAAAACCTTGCCTCCTAGGAAAACCAAAAAAATGCATATAAGCAACCAAGCAGGATGTCTCATGGATGGGTTGAAGAGGCAGTCAAGACTGATCTGAGAGACAGTGCCCAGAAATCCCAAGGAAAAGCTTTCTTCCCTTTGGCTCTCATTCCAAGCTGTCTTCCTTCCTTCATAAAGATAAATCGCTTTGTCAGATTGGTTGCTTGGTGGGTGGGAGAGTAAGCAGGCATGGCTGCCTTCGGATGTCTTCCTAACCCTTTATCATAATTATTTTCTTTCTATGGGGCTTCTGTTTAAAGAGAGTTTGGATGGTTGAGGACAGAATAGCCGAGATGGAAGGGAGCACGGAGGTCTTCTAGCCTGACCCCATCTGCTCAACCAAGAGGCCCTGTACAGGTAAGTCCTCAACGTACGACCACAACTGAACCCAAAATTTATGTTGTTAAGTGAATCTTCTTGGCCCGTTTTACGATTTTTCTTGCCACGTTTGTTAAGTGAACCACTGCAGGTTGTTAAATTAGTAACACAGTTGTTAAGTGAATCTGGCTTCCCCCCCCCCCCACTTGACTTTGCTTCTTAGAAGTTCGCAGAAGCCCCCCCCCCCCCCCAGGACACTGCAACCATCATAAATACAAACCACTTGCCAAGCATCTGAATGTAAATCATGTGACCCCGGGGATGCTGCAATGGTCGTAAGTGTGAAAAATGGTCATCAGTCGCCATTTTCAGTGCCGTTGTAACTTTGAACAGTCACTAAGCGACATGTTGTAATCGAGGACTACGAAGTGCGTGCTTAGCGAAGCAGTTGCTATATCAGTTGAATCCCACCACTGGTTAAAACATATAAACAACAGTTCCAGGAATTGGGAATGTCTAGTTTGATGAAAAGAAGGACCAGGAGAGACATGATAGTAGTCTTCCAATATCTCAGGGGCTGCCCCAAAGAAGAGGGAGTCAAGCTCTTCTCCAAAGCACCTGAGGGCAGAAGAAGAAGCAATGGGTGGAAACTAATCAAGGAGAGAAGCAGCCTAGAACTAAGGAGAAATTTCTTGACAGTGAGAACAATTAATCCGTGGAACAACTTGCCTCCAGAAGTTGTGAATCCTCCAACACTGGAAGTTTTTAAGAAGATGTTGGATAACTATTTGTCTGAAGTGGTGTAGAGTTTCCTGCCTAAGCAGAGAGTTGGACTAGAAGACCTCCAAGGTCCCTTCCAACTCTGTTATTCTATTCTATTCTATTCTATTCTATTCTATTCTATTCTATTCTATTCTATTCTATTCTATTCTATTCTATTCTATTCTATTCTATGAAAGGAAGGGAGGGAGACTTGCCTCCCCCCAGCCCCTACCCCATCCTTCTCTGATGCTGATCCCATTTCAGGAGGCACAATTTATTTTATTCTTGGTAAAAGTGGGGCTTTTAAAGAGAAATGCACCTGCTGGTCAGCCTTCCCACTTGGCTAGGTCTTCGTGGGGCTGATATAATGATGTGGGTTAAGTTCTGGAGATTTCAGGTTCTCATATTTAATAGGTTTCCTATGAAACATCACTTTTCAACCACATGTGGCAAAAATTCACTAGCAAATAGTGTCTGGGCCAAAAAGTTAAACGGGGCCCACAATCCCACAAAGGACGATCCACTGGGTTTTTAGGTGTGTTGCATATTAAAAGTGGACTTATTTTATTTCTGTGTTTGTTTGTTGATTCTCTAATTTTATTTCGCTATTCCTTGCCTTTATTATTTTTATAAAGAACTCAACTGAGTAAACAATGCTGCCTAACTCTCAGTCTCCTGGTGATTGGCCTACTGTCACTCAGCTGGTTTTCATGCCAAAGGCAGGACTAGAACTCACCGTCTCCTGGTGATTGGCCCAAAGTTTCCCAGCCAGCTTTCATGTCAAAGGCAGAACTAGAATTCACTGTCTCCTAGTGATTGGTCCAAAGTCACCCAGCTGGCTTTCATGCCTGAGTTGGGACTACAATTCACTGTCTCCTAGTGATTAGATGAAAGTCACTCAGCTGGCTTTCGTGCCTGAGTTGGGAACTAGAATTCACTGTCTCCTAGTGATTGGTCCAAAGTCACTCAGCTGGCTTTCATGCCTGAGTTGGGACTAGAATTCACAGTCTCCTAGTGATTGGTCCAAAGTCACCCAGCTGGCTTTCATGCCTGAGTTGGGACTACAATTCACTGTCTCCTAGTGATTAGCCAAAAGTCACCCAGCTGGCTTTCATGCTTGAGTTGGGACTACAATTCACTGTCTCCTAGTGATTAGCCGAAAGTCACTCAGCTGGCTTTCATGCCTGAGTTGGGACTAGAATTCACTGTCTCCCAGTGATTAGCCCAAAGTCACCCAGCTGGCTTTCATGCCTGAGTTGGGATCTAGAATTCACCATCTCCTGGCGATTGGCCCAAAGTCACCCAGCTGGCTTTTGTACCTAATCTAGGAGGGACCAGGAATCACAGTTTCTAACCTGGTGCCAAACAAGTATGGAATAAATCAGTTTAATCCACTGTGCAAGACAAGTAAAAAAAAAAAATCAAGATGGCGCTCACATCCACAGTATGCAAACAAAAAGGGGTGGAGCTTGAGTCACACTGTTCTACCGCCATTTTGATTTTTTTTTTTTACTTGCCTGCTTCATCTGGGATGCCCCTTGTCATTTCTTAATGCAAAAAGCAGCTGGATTCACACAACCGACATTACAAAATGCCCCCAGGACTCGTTTCTGGAACAGGGTGATACGTGAATGCAGCCTGCATTGTTTCCTACAGCTTTTAAAACACAGTATAAACCCATCACTGGTTATTCAGCTAACCATAGTTAAATGAATCCTAGTTTCCAGCCTAGTGCTTTAACCCTTAAACCACTCGGCCAATGTCCTGACGTTTTTTTCTTTTAATCATACCTTTTAGATACTTTTATTCCTTTATTTTTTTTTAAAGCAGAAGCAAGAGCAGGACAAATTTGTCCAGATGGTAGAGGAAGGGTTGGGTTGGGTGCCAAAACCCAGATCTCACTCCTTATTGATGAGAATTTCAAAGAAGCGAGCCAAGATTGCAGACAATGGAATCGACTTGCGAGATCAAACGTGGCACCAATGCTACAGAATTTATTTCGGGCTTCTGTTCTGTTCCGATTAAATCTGGAAGCAATTCAGAATTTGCAGATGTCCTAAAAAAAATTTCTTTTGGAGTTGGATCCTCAGTCCCAAAATTGCTCTGCCAACCCTTTGCACCTTCAGAAGGTGCAGGAGAAGCCTAATAGGCTGCAAAAATTCTTGCCCCAAATCTCCTCTCTTCTGGGAAATTTCTCCTCCCTCTGAAAAGAAACTTGATTTTTTTTCCCTACACGTTGCCTTACGAATTAATGACATAATAAAAGTACTCTGAAGCAGCCTGTCTGTTCCAGATTGCGAAGACTTCCTCTCTCCTCGCTGTTGAGCAAATGTCCTTGCCAAAATGTGCCCTGTTAATTCCAGATGTCGGCAAATTCTGCCAAAATTAATGCATCCATATTTTTTTTGTTTTACTCCATGAATTAAGTTTCCTTTAAAAAAATACACACACACACCAAAAAGGCCTGGCATATTTTAGTCTGAAATTTACAGTCGAGGTAATTCTCGACGTACAGTTCTCGTTTAGTGACCGTACAAGTTTTGGCATCCAACCCTTCCTCTACCAACTGGACAAATTATGATGGGTTGAACATTTGCAACCTTCCCAGCTTTCTTCCAAAAAGCGAAGTCAGATTCACTTATAATGACCAAGCGAGTCACTTAACTGCAATGATTCACTGGGTAAAAAAAGGTCGTAAAATTGGGTGTCACTTAACAGTCTTGCTTAGCAATGAAAATTCTGGTGCTGTTCTGACCCAGCTCCCTAAACACGACAAACCCTCTGACGTGAACTCAAAAGATTCCTTTATTAGGAATGCCGGCAGCTCCGGCAAAAAAATTCTCTCGCAGGCTAACAAGTCCTTCCATCCGTCAGGGAGATGAATAGTTGTCTGCCACATCTATTCATCTCTGCCCCCTGCCTTTTATCCCCAGAGCTAGGGTGGGGCCTCGCTAGCAGCAGTGGCTCTTCTGTCCCAAGGACCGGCCCATAGATTTCCACTGCTCTCCTCTCCTATGCCTTCTGTGCATCTGCATGTCAGGCACTGGACCCAGCTGTTCCTCCTCTTCTTCATCAGCCACCTTCAGACCTGGGGGCTATTGATTCTCCATCTGAGGGCTTTTGGACATCCTAGGCTCCACCTCTATCACTCTCTCTCTCTGACAGCTCCATTCCCTCTTCGCCCTCGGAGCTCCCAGATTGCCCTGATACTAACCCTTACTCCCACACATCCTCCTCCTCTGATTTGGCTGCCGACAGGCCACAACTGGTGCCAAATGTGATAGTAAGTTGAGGACTATCTATAAGCCCTCCACGATCTGCTTTAATACAGGTAGTCCTTAATGTACAACCATTCCTTTAGTGACCATTTTCAATGAGTAACACCAACCCAAGAATTTACCTTCTAGTTCGTGAAAGCCACACACAATTTGTAGTTGGTTTTTTTTTATATACTGATACGTAAAATGAAAGGTCCATATCGTGTTTCCCCGAAAATAAGACCCTGTCTTATATTTTTTTGAACCCTGAAATAAGTACTTGGCCATATTGCCATGCGCTCAAAAGCCCGATTGGGCTTATTATCAGAGGATGTCTTATTTTGGGGGAAACAGGGTTTTATTATAATAGGTTTTTTTTAAAAAAAATACACACACACACAAATCTACTTTGGTTTCTAATAGAGCTTTATCTGTAGCATATATATGTCACGTAACCAAATCTTAGTTTTTACAACAGAGACCGGTGTAAATAACAATGGGGGAGAAAAAAACCCCTTAAATAGCTGTCTTTTTAATTATTATTTTTAAAAATCCCCTTGCAACATTCAGTCTTTTACTAGAAATTTTATCGTACAAAAAGCAAAGCTGAATGGAACACGTGGGCCTGCGTTTGTGAGAGAGATAATAACATATTTTTGTATAAAGATATATAGGTATATAAATAACTATTCAGCATGCAACATTGGTAATGATGCCCCAATTTTGATTATTATTTTCTTTTTAAAAAAAGAAAAGAAAAAAGAACAGACAATCTTCTGGATGAAAAATAATCCTTTTTTAGCAAACTGGATGATAGGAAAATATCGGTAGCAGAAAAAACCAGTAGCAGAAATTTTGAGTAGTTCAGAGAACCGGTAGTAAAAATTCTGACTGGCCCCGCCACCATCTATTCTCTGCCTCCCAAGTCCCAGCTGATTGGGAGGAAATGGGGATTTTGCAATATCCTTCCCCCGGAGAGAAGTGGGAATGGAGATTTTACAGTATCCTTCCCCTGGAGTGGGGCAGGAATGGAGATTTTACAGTATCCTTCCCCTGCCACGCCCACCAAGCCACACTCACAGAACCAGTAGTAAAAATTTTTGAAACCCACCACTGGATCAGGGGTCTCCAACCTTGGCAACTTGTGGACTTCAACTCCCAGAATTCCTCAGCCAGCTTTGCTTTGCTGGCTGAGGAATCCTGGGAGTTGAAGTCCACAAGTCTTAAAGTTGCCAAGGTTGGAGATCCCTGGCTTAGATTGTGCATTAACTTTTCCATCCTTGATTGTTCTTTAAAAAGCTAGGAATATGAATAATTCCAGCCGAGCTACCATTCACTGGATGCTTCAGAAATTATTGTTTGACCTCCACTATGGGTATATTTTGTTTATTTGTTTATTTTTATCCTGCCTTTCCTGTTTTTCTAAATAACTCAAGGTGGCAGGGGTAAGAAATATCCCTTGCTCCTCCTATTTTTCCCCACAACCACCCTGTGAAGTGGGTCGACTGACTGACTGAGAGAGGGAGACTGACAGAAAGTCACTCAGTTGGCTTTCATGCCTAAGGCACAACTTAGAACTCACCTTCTCCTGGGGATAGGCCCAAAGTCACCCAGCCAGCTTTCAGGTCTAAGGCAGGACTAGAACTCACAGTCTCCTGGGGATAGGCCCAAAGTCACCCAGCCAGCTTTCAGGTCTAAGGCAGGACTAGAACTCACAGTCTCCTGGGGATAGGCCCAAAGTCACCCAGCCAGCTTTCAGGTCTAAGGCAGGACTAGAACTCACAGTCTCCTGGGGATAGGCCCAAAGTCACCCAGCCAGCTTTCAGGTCTAAGGCAGGACTAGAACTCACAGTCTCCTGGTGATTGGCCCAAAGTCACCCAGCCAGCTTTCAAGTCTAAGGCAGGACTAGAACTCACAGTCTCCTGGTGATTGGCCCAAAGTCACCTAGCCACCTTTCAGGTCTAAGGCAGGACTAGAACTCACAGTCTCCTGGGGATAGGCCCAAAGTCACCTAGCCACCTTTCAGGTCTAAGGCAGGACTAGAACTCACAGTCTCCTGGGGATTGGCCCAAAGTCACCCAGCCAGCTTTCAGGTCTAAGGCAGGACTAGAACTCACAGTCTCCTGGTGATTGGCCCAAAGTCACCCAGCCAGCTTTCAGGTCTAAGGCAGGACTAGAACTCACAGTCTCCCGGTGATAGACCCAAAGTCACCCAGCCAGCAAAAGTGTGGCTACTGGTGCTCCCAGAATTGCCCCCAAATTCCTGTAGGGCACCAAGTTGGGAAAGACGAAACTCTAGTGTTATTCTGGGATAGCTGGATAGTTTCTGATTAGGCGTCACTGCATCCTTTGCTGAATTAGCTACGGTTATATAATATTTCTGAGGAACAGGTTTAAAATTCACAGCTTCTGTGTTTATAGTTTAGCTCGAATAATTTTCTGCGATTCTCGTTCGAGCCTCAGGATTAAGGGATGGATTAAGAGGCGTCGCTCGGGTTGTGGGGTGGGTGGGTCCCCAAGAGCGGAAATTCCATTCTCTGCAAGACACGAAAGCAGGAAAAGATGACCTCATATTCCTTTGGTTTTATCCAGCACGATTTAGCATCTCTAGAATTTTGCTTCTTACAAATGGCAGAAAGACACTGGTTTATTTCTGCTCTTGGGAAATGCAGAAGGCAAATTCCTGTAGCCCAAACTTCTGAGTTCTTTTTTTTTTTTAATCACAGCTCGTGATAGAGTTTAATCCAGAGGTTCTTTGTGGGAAATTAAATCTGGGGTCTTGACAACTTTTGGGATGGCCCCGCAACTTTTGAGGAGAACTATTTCACACTTTTAAAAGCGACTCCGTTTTAAAAACTCTTCTTTTTGGATAGTCAGTCTCCTAATGTCCTAAATGGCTTAGGTTTAAGCATGAATGGGGTGCATTGTAGGTAGGAGAGGTACAATGTCCCTGTCCTTCAAACCAAGGGCACCCAAAGTAAGAATGAGAATAGAATAGAATAGAATAGAATAGAATAGAATAGAATAGAATAGAATAGAATAGAATAGAATAGAATAGGAATCTGGAAGGGACCCTGGAGGTCTTCTAGTCCACTCCCTTCTCAGGTAGGAAACCCTATACCATTTCAGACAAATGGTTGTCCAACCTCTTCGTAAAAACTTCCAGGGTTGGAGAATTCACAACTTCTGGTGGCAAGCTGTTCCACTGATTAATTGTCCTTCCTGTCAGGAATTTTCTCCTTGGTTCTAGGTTGCTTCTCTCCTTGATTAGTTTCCATCCGTTGCTTCTTGTCCTGCCTTCAGATGCTTCAGGAAGTTTAGGACAAGAAGCAACAGGTGGAAGGTTATTAAAGAGAGATCCAACTTAAAACTAAGGAGGAATTTCCTAACAGTGAGGACAATTAATCAGTGGAACGGCTTGCCACCAGAAGTTGTGAATTCTCCAACCCTGGAAGTTTTTACGAAGAGGTTGGACAACCATTTGTCTGAAATGGTATAGGGTTTCCTACCTGAGCAGGGGGTTGGACTAGAGGACCTCCAGGGCCCCTTCCAGCCTGATGGTTCTGTGTTCTGAACATTCTGATTAGCAGTTGTTGGAAGTCACCAGCAGACAATCTGGTAAGTTTGAAACAAAACCAAAAAGCTGGAGAATTGAGCGTCACCCATTTACACCCAGGGATAAATCCAGTGGTGGGATTCAGACAGACCAGTTATTAAATTGCTGGCTCTCCCCTCCCCTTCCAGGAGTCCCCACATGTCCCGTTTTGGCTCCCAGGTGGGTGCAGAGAGGCCTCCTAGACCCAAAACGGGGCTCGGGGGTGTGTGTGTGTGGCACCCCTTTCCACAGCCTGTTTTGGCTCCCAAGTAAGTGCAAGGAGGCCTACTAGGCCCAAAACGGGGCACGGTGGTGGTGGTGTGTCCCCGTGGCCTGTTTTTGCTCCCAGGTGGGTGCAGGAGGCTGAGTGCTGCCTGTCACACACCTCTGGCCACACCTACCTAGCCAGTCATTAGTGCAGAGAACCGGTTGTTAAATTACCCTATTTTTCAGAGTATAAGACGCACCTTTCCCCTCCCCTAAACGGGGTTAAAAATTTAGGTGCGTCTTATACATCGAATGTAGCCCCGCCCACCCACTGGCCCCCACCTTTTGGCCTCTGCCTCCCAGCAATTTACCTCCTTGCAAGCAAACAGCAAGGAAAAAACAGCTCCTTTCAGCTTCAGCACAGCCTAATTAGCACAAGTTGAGTGGATCGGCCTCCCGACTCTCCACTGATTTGCTCTCAGCTGTTTTGCACAGGGCTCTGCTGCTTGCTGCAAAGAGGTCAATTGCTGGAGTAGATTTTTTTTTCCCTTGTGCTAATCAAGCTATGCTGAAAACGAAATTGAGAGTAAAGCAGGGTGTTTGCTGTTTGCTGCAACGAGGCAAAATTGCTCAAATGCAGAAGCAGAGGGAGATTTCTTTTTCTTCTTTTCCTCACCAAAAAAGGTAGGTGCGTCTTATACTCCAGGGCGTCTTATATTCTGAAAAATACGGTATTTGAATCCCACCACTGGATAAATCACATAGCTTGTTGTCCAAACAGGCTTATTGGGAGAAAAAAATGGATTTGGCATTTTCCCTATCCTAAAGTCCAGGAAGAATGTTACACTTCAGAACTCAAGATGTAGAGCTGTTTCTGGCTTCCTGGGTTGAAGGGGGAAGATACTGGGAGGTAGGTTTCCTGTTTTCTCAGAAAAGAAAAAAAAACTGTTGTTTTTGTTACATTAGACCCCACCCCAGAGAGAAAGCCCTTCCAATAGGGGAGCAGCAAAACCCATTCCAACTTTGAAATCGGACGCGATTTCGGCAGTGAGACATCACCGCACAGATGCCCCCAGGTGCATTGTTGATACTACTGTCACAATGACTGACTGTCGCCATTATGGAATGGGGCTCGCATAGCGGCATCATCAGGGCTGCATCAAGGTTGTGTCTGACCTCGGGGCCGGGCACCTGTGGGCCGGTGGCAGCCTGTGGCAGCCCGAGCATTCGGGGGGCACCTGTGGCAACCCGAGAATTCTGCCAATGAAAATGAGCTCCCGAGCTCCATTTCTGACTGTAATAGCCTCCTGCAACCCTCCTGAGCTCCGTTTTCACTAGCGGAGGCACCACAGCCCGGTCCTTCACTGTTTCCAGGACGGGCCCGCAGGCCAGATCTCAGCATACCGTGGGTTGGATCTTGTCCCCGGGCCTTGACTTGGACAACCCTGCTGTAGATGACTAGGCTGAGCCCAAGGGAGATGTCAAACGCATCATCAGCCTCGAATCCCTTCATGCTCACAAAAGTGCTAGATCCAGCCCACCCTGAATTCCACTGACTCTTATCTACCGCCAATTTGCTTTGACTGTTAGTAGTTCAGATTCTTGTAGCGAGCATCAGCTTGCAATAAACCTTTATATTCATTTGAACGGCCTGGACTTCCTGATTTTACTGTGCTTGACACTTGCCAGCAAAAAAACCAGGTTGGCCTTGGGGATTTTTTTTTGCTGGTAAGTGATAATTACTGGAGAGCAAATCAGCTGCGGCTGAGGAAAAAAATATGGTTTTTTTGCTGCCCTCACATTTGGGAGCCCAAGTTATGTCAAACGACTTTTCTTGGATAGAGTGGAAGACCCTGGTTTTGAAAGATAATCGAATGGTGCTTTGAGCATTTTAGGAACTGTAAGAGAAGGAGAGGCAGGGTCAAAAGAGGAACTAGCCTAGAATCGTTATGTTCCCACAAACAGTCTAAGCCCAATCCCTCTTGAATTCCATTGACTTTTATCTTGTGCCAATTTAGTACTCAACTTTACTTGACTAGACTCTGGTGTAGAGGCATGAGCAATAAATCAGTTTAACTGGAACTTAATTTGTAGTCCTGATTATTTGCGCTTAACAGGAACTCAGTGTGGGGTGCATCTCTCTAAGAGGGAAATACCTGACTTGATCACTGGAACGGGGTCCATGTTGCTGAGCCAAATCTCTTCCACTGAACCGACCCCCACTACCCCTCCCAACAAAGTCCCTCTGGCATTGCGCAGAAAGTCCCCAACACCCATAGAAACAACAGGTCTGCTTAGATGTTGCGGACGTGGATATTCACACTGAATTAACTGCCCGGGAGCAGCAAATCGAATCTCGTGATGACACATGGAATCATCCATCAGTCCAGTTGTCCACTGTTCCCACTCCTGAATGATACTGTAAAGAGGGTTCCCTGGACAAGGAGAAAGTCTGGGAGTAGAGAAACTCATTGGCGGCGCTTAAGTGGGGCGACGGGAGCTTCCTCTCGCCCATCCGTTCTCTGGGGAAGGACGATCCAGGGATTCTTTCACGGGGTTGGGAGAGCTGATTATAGACGGCGAAAGGGCTGTTGCCCGGTGGCTGGGACCCTTGGCCGGCGATGGGTGGGAGGCGTGGCATCATGGTGGTAGCGGTGAAATGAGCCGGGAAAGGCTGATACGGGACAGTCTCCATGGTCTGAACGCTGTAACTGGTGTAAGGTGCAACGGAGGTCCACATATTGCAACTCAGAGGGGGAGGGGGAGGGGGAGGAGGTGGGGGAGGAGGAGGAGGAGGTGGGGGAGGAGGCAGATCTTCCACCCCCGACACGCCTGCAATTTCAGAGCCGGAGTACATGCACGCTTCCCGTGGGGTCACGTCACTGCAGTACGCGGGGCTCAACATCTGTTGGTCGTAGGGTGGTGGCGACCGAAAGTAGGGGTCATCTCCCGGGGAAGAAGTCGTTTCCAAATATGAGCGTTTGCAGGGTAAGTCCAGATGCCGGGCCCCTTCTGTAGATGTGGAAAGAATTCTTTTTTAATCCTTGGTTTTATCGTACTGGTAGACCCCACCTAACGACATAACGGCCCTTCAAAGTTACAATGCACGAGTAGTCCTCGACTTATTACAACCACCACTGAACCCAAAATTTCCCAGTTGCAAAAGGTGAGCCCAAGAGCCTGGGGCACTGCAACTGTCATAATTACATGCCAGGGGTCAGAAATCGATGGAGATGCTCAGGCATCCAGGTCGTGGCTGTCCCAAAGGTGCTTTTTCAAGAGGCAACTGGATTTTCTTTGTTTTTTTTCTTTGAAGGTGTTTTGTTTTTTCTCCAAGAAACTTCTTGGGTTCTGACCGGATGGTGGGGAATGGAAGGATGTATATTCCTTGCAGACAACTGGTTGTTTGCATTCTTTTAGAGAGTCATTGAGGCCACTTGGAGGTTTATCTGTGATGTCAGGGTTTGAAAGAGGGGTCAAAGAGGCCATCTATGTCCAAATTGAACAGCCCTCAATAGAGGGAGAGGGACATCATCATTCTCCAGTCTACAAAACGGTCCCTTCAGCGGTTCCAAGAAGGCTCCACACCCATTTGCACCACTCAGGTGACCCTGAAGACACAGGTAAACTTCCAGGCGGCCTCAAGGACTCTCCAAAAGGATGCAAATGACCAGCTGTCTGTAAGGAGTACAAATCCTTCCATTCCCCATCATCCAGTCAGAGCTGAAGAAGCTTCTTGGATGAGAAGCGAAATGTCTTCAAAGGAAGAACAAGAACGTCCAGTTGCCTCTCAAAAAAGCATCTCTGGGACATGCCAGGTGTCAGCACCTGAGTTTGGATCACGTGCCCTTGAGGATGCTGCAACACTCGTACGTGTGAAAAACGATTATAAGTCACTTTTCTTTAGGGCTCTTGCGACTTCCAACGGTCACTAAACAGAAGTTTCTAAGTCGAGGATTAGCTGTAGCTTCTCCTCCTTAATTAAAACAGTCAGTTTTGCTCTCTCCGCCATCACCTCACCTTCCGTTCTTCCATTCACTTAACAACTGTGGCAAGCAAGGTTGTAAAATGGGGCAAAACTCCCTTAACAATCCTCTTCCTTAGCACCAGAAATCTGGGGCTCAATTTTATGTATGTTGTAGACCCATGATGGCGAACCTATGGCATGGGTGCCACAGGTGGCACGCGGCGCCATATTGGTGAGCACGTGAGTGTTGCCCCAGCTCAGCTCGTGTGCATGCGCTCACCAGCCAACTGATTTTCAGGCCTTCCGGTCCCACCGGAAGTCAGGAAACTGGCTGTTTCTGGCCTCCGGGAAGGCCTCCGGGGGGGATGAGGAAGGCCGTTTTCGCCCTTCCCAGGCTCCTAGAAAGCCTCTGGAGCCTGGGGAGGGGGAAAAATGAGCCTACCAGGCCCACCAGGCCATCACATGCCAAAAGCAGGGGGAAATGTGGAGGGAGTCACCTGCATATGCACGGGAGGGCGGGGCGCATTGAATTATGGATGTGGGCACACACACCCACGACCCCCCATGCTCCCCTCGCTTTTAGCACGTGATGGCAAAAAGGTTAGCCATCTCAGTTGTAGACTATCTATATTTATTTTTGTTTTCTATTTGGAAACCAATTCTGGACTTTCTGCTTAAAACTGGGGGGGGGTGGGGGGAATGAGCTTTTGATTTTAGATTTTGATTATAGAAATGTTGTAAAATGTAAAGAAAAGGGTCGAAGCTGTATTATTTCTCTAATTTACTGCAACGATGGAAGTCAGAAGTTATTACTTTTCGTCTCTATTAGCATTTTTCTCTTTCCTTTGCTTATTTTCCTAACTTTTGCTTCTGGTATATTTTTATCTTGCAATGAAATTAGATTAAAATTTTAAAAAATTAAAAATGTAGCTCCTCCTTTCTTCTTTCCCTAATTTAAGCTTAGTTCCTTCCAGACTCCTTATCCAGTCCTCGACGTACGACCATAATTGAGCCCAAAATTGCTGTTGTTAAATGAGACGGTTGTGAAGTGAGTTTTGCCCCATTTTACGACCTTTCTTGCCTCATTGTTAAGCGACTCCCTGCCGTTGTTAAGTGAGTAACACGGTTATTAAGTGAATCTGGCTTCCTCATTGAGTTTGCTGGTCAGAAGGTCACAAAGGGTGATCATTTGACCCCGGGATACGACAACCGTCACAAATATGAGTCAGTTGCCAAATGTCTGGATTTTGATCGCATGACCATGGGGATGCTGCAGAGGTCATAACTGTGAAAAACGGTCATAAATCACTTTTTTCAGCGCTGTTGTAAATTTGAACGGCCACTAAATGAACTGTTGTAAGTCAAGGACTACCTGGATCTGATAGATCGATTTTATGCAAAATTAGATTTGATCACTGCTTCTCCTTGGCATAGAATAGATCAGTAATGGCTAACACCTTTTTGCCATTGTGTGCCAGGAGGGGGGGCTGGGGAGATGTCGTGCTCACGCAGGCCCCCGCCTTCGTGTATGCGTGTGTGACCCCCCCACTCTACCCCGCTCCTGGCATGTGATGGCACAGTAGGCCCGTTTCTCTCTCTCCCCAGGCTCCAGACCCTTTCTAGGAGATTGGGGAGGGCGAAAACGGCCTTCCCCACCCCTGGAGGCCCTCCGGAAGCCAGAAATGGTCTGTTTGCCAACTTCTTGTGGGACTGGAAGTGGGGTGGGGAAGGCCGTTTTCGCCCTCCCCAATCTCCTAGAAAGGCTCTGGAGGCTGGGGAGAGCAAAAAACGGGACTTCCGGTCCCACCAAAAGTTGGCAAATGGGCCGTTTCCAGCCTCCGGAGGGCCTCCAGGTAGGGTGGGGAAGGCTGTTTTCACCCTCCCCAAGCTCCTAGAAAGCTCTGGAGCTTGGGAAGAGAGAAAAACGAGCCTTTCCTACCACCCACCGAGACCCTCCGGAGGCAGGAAACAGCCTATTTTCCTACTTCCAGTGGGCCCAGAAGGCCCGAAAATCAGCTGCCGGCACGCACATCTGCACCAGAGCTGAGCTCACGTGCCCACTGATATGGCAACCTGTGCCACCTGTGGCACGCGTGCCATAGATTCGCCATCACGGGAATAGATAGTCCTTAATTACGCAGGTTAATTTTTCTTTTTAAAAAATGGATCCAGACCATAATAAATTGCTTAAGAAACTACCGTAACAGCCAGATCTCACCACCTTATTTTATTCCTCAAAGGATTTCCCGTGTTAGTTAAAAAAAAAGACCGAAAGCAGCTAATCCTATCAATCTTAATTTCCAGGGTTGTGTTTCATCATCTGAGAATTTCAGTGACTTGAGCTGTTTCCTCATATCCAACAAGGACTTTTTTTTTCCAAACTTTGACATGAAACATGCGGCAACGTTTTGATAACTTCTGCTTTTGACAAATTCAAGGAGCCGTAACACAAGTTATTGTGAGAGCTTTCCAGCAACAACAACTGTGCATTACATTTGCCAGGAGCCCTCTTCGGGGAGGCTGGAGAAATCTTGGAAGATAAAACTAAGACTTATTGATTTAAAAAAAAAAACACAAGGGGGGAAAAAATCTACTTGTTCAGAAAATATCTCCTTCCTTATCTGGGGTCAAGACGTTTTGCTAACGGTTATGAGTTGCCCTGAAATGCTTTTTAAAACTGGTCCAGAATGCGGCCGCATGGGTGGTTAGGAGAGTGACGTGGCGCTCCCATGTGACCCCCCTCCTGCGCGAGCTGCACTGGCTGCCGGTGGTCTTCCGGGTGCACTTCAAGGTTTTGGTTACCACCTTTAGAGCGCTCCATGGCTTAGGACCGGGGTATTTACAGGACCGCCTTCTGCCACCAGTGACCTCTCACTGACCAGTACACTCCCATAGAGAGGGTCTTCTTGGGGTGCCGTCGGTCAAACAGTGTCGGCCGGTGGCCCCCAGCGGGAGAGCCTTCTCTGTGGGGGCACCTGCCATTTGGAACGAGCTCCCCCGGAAATACGGAGGATCCCGGATCTGCGTGCTTTCTGCCGTGCCCTCAAAACATTCCTATTCCAGCAGGCCGGCCTGGCCTAACTTCTCTTTTATGTTGCTTTTAAATTTTAAATTTGTCTAAATTGGGGTGTTTTAATTTGTTTTTTAGCCAAAGTATTTAATATATTTTAAATGTTTTTTTTAACGTTTGTATTATATGTATTTTTAGCTTTTGGCTGTTCACCGCCCTGAGTCCTTCGGGAGTAGGGCAGTATATAAATTTTATTATTATTATTATTATTATTATTATTATTATTAATAATAATAATAATAATAATTTGTTATTAGATTTGTATCCTGCGTTTTTACACACACGTACACACACACAATTAACTCAAAGTAGTAAATATGCGTAATACTCCTTTCTCATCCCATTTCCCCACAAAAACAACCCTGTGATGTAGGCTGGGCTGAGACAGAGAACCTGGCCCAAAGCCACCCACCCAGTTTCTGTCCTAAGGCAGGACTAGAACTCACAGTCTCCTGATGATTGGCCCAAAGTAACCTTTCACGCCTAAGGCATAAAAGGTGAGACTAGAACTCACGATCTTCTGGTGATTGGCCCAAAGTCACCCTGCCAGCTTTCATGCGTAAGGTGAGACTAGAATTCACAGTGTCCTATTGATTGGCCCAAAATCACTTAGCTGGTTTTTATGCCTAACGCTGAACTAGAACTCACTGTCTCCTAGTGACTGGCCCCAAAGTCACAGAGCTGGCTTTCATGCCTAAAGCAAGACTAGACCTCACAGTCTCCTGGTGATTGGCCCAAAGTCACTTAGCTGGCTTTCATGCCTAGGGTAGAACTAGAACTCACGGTCTCCTGGTGATTGGCTCAAAATCACCCAGCCGGTTTTCATACCTAAAGCAGGACTAGAATTCAGTCTCCTGTGATTGGCCCAAAGTCACTTAGCTGCCTTTTATGCCTAGGGTAGAACTAGAACTCACGGTCTCCTGGTTTCTAAGCCAGCATCTTCACTACGACACCAAACTGGATCACTTATATTGAAAGTGAATGGCACAAATTAATTTATTTCGGTCAAAGGGTGGCAGAACTGGCAATATTAATGATTAATAACTATTTGTAGATCCACTATGTAAAGGGGAGGGAGAATTTATTGTTTTCTCTTTTGTTTTTAGCATCCAGCTGGGGTAGATTTTATCCTGTATGCTTAACGTTAATTTTATTTGATATTTCTTCTTTGTTGTACACCTATCTTTTTCTTTTTTGTTGTTGTTAATGCTGGATACATGTTTGTTTGGGGTTTTTTTTGGTTTTTTGGTGTTTCTGTTTTGCATTTTATTTTTTTTTTATGATCCAAGAAAATGAATTTATTTAAAAGGCAAAAATATATCTCCCCACCCCTGGTTCATCTCCTTGCCTTACCCAGGGGTGGATTGCAGGGTTTCAGAAGAACCTCTAGCTAAGATTCTGTGCAGTTTGGAGAACCCCCAAATCCCACTCCTGGCTGGCTCCTCCCACCCACCCCCGCCAACCCCCTCCCAGGGGTCCCCATGCAGCCCGTTTTGGATACAGGTAAGGGCAGGGCGCACGCGGAGGCTCAGGGAGGACAAAAAACGGACCTACCAGAAGTTTGGGCCTCCAGAGGGCCTCCGAAGCCTGGGGAGGCCACTTTTGCCCTCCTGGAGGCTGGAGAAAAGCCTCCAGAGCACAGGGAGGGCAAAAACGCCCCCTTCCCCGCCATGGTGCAGGAGGCCGACTAGGCCATGCCCACCAAGGTCACTCCCACCCAGCAACCGGGCAGAGAACTCCTTCGTAACATTTTTGAAGCCCGCCGTACCTCTCCGTTTCAGACAGTGGTAGAAAAGCCCAGATTCCCTCTGTGCCGGGAAGGTGTTCAGGGGCAGGTCCTGAGCATCTGAGCTGGCGAATTGCATGTGTGCGCCGTTCTCGTACTGGTAGTGGTGGAGACCTTGGTGGCTTCCGTGAGGCGGGCTGAGGTCCGATTTTGCGGAGAGCTGGCCGTGCGTGGAGACCAACCTCTGCCTCATGATGGTCTTCGAGATCACGGGATACTCCTTGCTGCAAACATTCGCGGAAACAGAATTTAGAATAGAGCCGGAAGGGACCTTGGAGGTCTTCTAGTCCAGCCCCCCACCCCCTATTTCAGATAAGGGCCTGTCCAGTCTAGTCTCTTCTGAAATAAGGAAAGTGATGATGTTTCTCGGATGAGAAACGAAACGTTTTATTCTTCTTCCTCAAGGGGGAAAAAAAAAGTCCAGCTGCCTTTCGAAAAAGCAGTTCGAAAAACTGTGACCTAGAGGACGGAGAATCTCCACAGACACAGAGAGGAGGACTTTATCCTCCAAGTGATGATTCAAATAATTTAAACAACGGGTTCTCTGCCCTCATGATTGGCTGGGTGGGCGTGGCCCCGGTGGGCGTGGCCAGGGGGTGTCACAGGCAGCGCTCGGCCTCCTGCATTCCCCTGGGAGCAAAAATGGGCTGTGGAGGGGATGCGCTGCCCCCCCTCATGCCCCGTTTTGGGCCTAGTAGGCCTCCCTGCAGCCTCCTGGGAGCAAAAACGGACCGCAGGGGAGCTGCCCGCAAACCACCACCCCACTTCCCCATTTTGAGCCTAGTAGGCCTCCCTGAACGTATTTTTCGGAGTATAAGACGCACTGGAGTATAAGACGCACCTATCTTTTTTGGTGGGGAAAAGAAGAAAAATAAATCTGCCTCTGCCTCTGAACAATTTTGCCTCATTGCAGCAAACAGCCTGCTTTATTTTCAGTTTCGTTTTCAGCATAGCTTGATTAGCACAAGGGGAAAAAAATTCTGCTCCAGCAATTGACCTCTTTGCAGCAAGCAGCAGAGCCCTGCGCAAAACGGCTGAGAGCAAATCAGCGGAGAGTCAACTTGTGCTAATTAGGCTGTGCTGAAGCTGAAAGGAACTGTTTTTTTCTTGCTGTTTGCTTGCAAGGAGGTAAATTGCTGGGAGGCAGAGGCCAAAGGGTGGGGGCCAGTGGGTGGGTGGGGCTACATTCGGTGTATAAGACGCACCTAAATTTTTACCCTCTTTTAGGGGGAAAAAGGTGCGTCTTATACTCTGAAAAATACGGTACCTGGGAGACAAAATAGGGTGCATGGAGACTCCTGGAAGGGGCAGGGCGGGGCAGGGTAGGGCCAGCCAGAAATTTAACTACCGGTTCAGCTGAATCCCACCACTGGAAAGACCTTCACCGAAACTGACATTCACTTAGAACATGGGTGTCAAACTCAAGGTCTATGGGCCGGATCTGGCCCATGGGGTGCTTAGATCTGGTCTGCGGGGCTGGCCTAGAAATATCAAAGGACCAGCCCACGTTGCCTCTGCTGGCCAAACCGGGGCACAGGGAGGGCCACACGCAGCTCCCTGGCTGCCCATTTTCAGTTGGCAGAGTCATGCAGGAGGCCATGGAGGCCAAAAATAGGCCACAGGGGGGTATGCGGCCCCCCAGGCCCCGTTTTGGCCAGCAGGATGCTGCAGGAGGTGTCCGTGTCATGTTCACCCACCCCCCCGCCAGCACACGGAGGAGAAGGAGAACTACAATGCTGTTCTGGTCCTCAAAGAAATCCAGTTTGATACCCCTGACTTAGAATATAATTTTTCAAGGCTCCCAAAGATTGTTTTATTACCAAAAGGCAACTGGACTTCCTTGGTGTTTTTCCTTAAAAACATTTCGCTTCTCATCCCAGAAGCTTCTTCAGTTCTGTTCAATTCAGCTTCCGGGATGAAAAGCGTAACTTTTTTTTTTTTTAATTAGATTTATATGCCGCCCTTCTCCGAAGACTCAGGGCGGCTTACAATGCGTTAAGCAATAGCCTTCATACTTTTGTATATTTTATACAAAGTCAGCTTATTGCCCCCACAAACTGGGTTCTCAATTTACCTACCTTAGAAAGGATGGAAGGCTGAGTCAACCTTGAGCCTGGGGAGACCCGAACTGGTGCAGTTGCAGACAGCTGGATGTTAATAACAGGCTTTATCTGCTTATTAGCCTGTTGAGCTATCCAAGGCTCTTTTTCAAGCACCTTTGGGACAAACTGTGATCTGAATGACAATAAACAGTAAACAATATTCCCAGATGTTTCTTAAAAATTTTCTTTCACCCCACCTTTGTAATCTTGCCACGCGGAGGTCAGTGTCGTCGCTCCCTCGAAAGCCTTTGGCAAACGGGTTGTTCTCTATCTTCAGCTGGGTGATCTTTCAAGAGAAAGGGGGAGGGGGGAAAGGTTACATCCAGTTTGGCACAAACCAGGATTCTTGGTCTGTTGAAGGCAAACAGAGGCTTCATAGATTTGAAACCTTAAGAACAGGAAACATCAAACTTTATCCGGACATGGAGCAGGTTACAGATCAGTGATGGCTAACCTTTTTGCATTGTGTGCCAAAAGTGGGGGTCACACAGGGGAGGGTCAATCACGTCCATGCTCACACCCATAATTCAATGCCCCCATGCTGCGCCCCCCCCTTTTGGCATGCAATGACAAAAAGGCCCATTTTTCATTCTCCTCAGGCTCCAGAGGTTTTCTTGGAGCCTGGGGAGGGCGAAAACGGCCTTTCCCACTCCCCCGGAGGCCCTCCAGAGGCTGGAAACGGCGCATTTCTTGATTTCTGGTGGGCCTGGAAGGTCGGAAAATTAGCTGGCTGGCGCGCGCATGCCCACAGATATGGCAACTCATAAGTGCCATAGGTTCGTCATCACGGTTATATGTAGTCTTCGAGTTACAACCCCAATTGAGTCCAAAATTTCTGTTGCTAAATGCGGCCCGTTAAGTGACTTTTCCCATGTCCTTTTTCCTACAGTTGTTAAGCGAATCACTGCAGCTGTTAAATGAATCATGCAGTCATTAAGCAAGTCTGGCTTCCCCCATTGATATTGCTTATTGAAAGCCAGCTGGGAAGGTGACAAATAGTGATGACGGGAAACACACACACACACACCGGAATACCACAACCATCCTAAATACCTAACAATTGCCAAGAACCTGAAGTTTGATCATGTGACCCTGAGGATGCTGCAACAGTCATAAGTGTGAAAACCTGTCATAAATCATTTTCTTCAGTGTTGTTGTTCCACCTTTGGCATGGAAGTCATCTGGTGACTTTAAACCATTCACAAGGAGACGGTGAGTTCTAGTTCCATTTTAGGCATGAAAGCCAGCTGGGTGACTTTGGGCCAATCATCAGGAGACGGTGAGTTCTAGTTCCACATTAGGCATGAAAAGCAACTGGGTGACTTTGGGCCAATCACCAGGAGACGGTGAGCTCTAGTTTCATTTTAGGCATGAAAACCAACTGGGTGATTTTGGGCCAATCACCAGGAGACGGTGAGTTCTAGTTCCATTTTAGGCATGAAAGCCAGCTGGGTGACTTTGGGCCAATCACCAGGAGACGGTGAGTTCTAGTTCCATTTTAGGCATGAAAACCAGCTGCATGACTTTGGGCCAGTCATCAGGAGATGGTGAGTTCTAGTTCCATATTAGGCATGAAAAGCAACTGGATGTCTTTGGGCCAACTGGATGACTAGAACTGACGGTCAAGTGAGTTCTAGTCCCACCTTAACCATTTGGGCCAATCACTTTATGTCAGCCCAACCCACATCGCAGGATTGTTGTCATGGGGGAAATAAGAAGAAGAAGAAGAAGGCGTTTTATGTATGTATGTTACATGTAAAGGTGAGATTAAAAAGATCTAGTGCATAAATTTTAAAAAAATATCTTTAAATTTTAAAAAAACCCTTTCCTTCTCACACCCACTGCTAGGGATCTGGAAAAGCATTTTTCAGAATTGCTTTCCGTCCATCAGCTGCCTGTGTGACCCGTCATCTCACCAAGATTGTTCTGATGAAATTTGGCATAACATTTGGCAGAAAATGTTGACAGCCCAATTTGAGGCTTTAGAAATAAATAATAGGAATATTACAACCCCATCTGTTTTGTTTTACTTCCCTCGGCCTAACATCCCAAAATGGGAAAAAAAACAAAACAGCCAAAAGTTCAGTCTTTGCTCCCCTGTTTCCCTGAAAATAAGACCCAACCGGAAATAAGTTCTAGCATGATTTTTTCAGGATGCTCGTAATATAAGTGTTAGGAAATGGTCATTGCCTAACTAGTTGGCCAGGTAATATATAAGCCAACATTATATGTTTACAGTATGAATATGTAGAATATAACTTTAAGAGTATTGCTGAGTCATTCTGCATCCTGATTGGATGAGCTCTATAGCAACTGTATTTAAGGAAAGTTTGATTGTGGTCTGTGGTGGACATTTATTTATTTTTTAATTAGATTTATATGCCGCCCTTCTCCGAAGACTCAGGGCAGCTTACAATGCGTTAAGCAATAGCCTTCATACTTTTGTATATTTATACAAAGTCAGCTTATTGCCCCCACAAACTGGGTCCTCAATTGACCTTCCTTAGAAAGGATGGAAGGCTGAGTCAACCTTGAGCCTGGGGAGATTCGAACATGGAGTAATTGCAGACAGCTCGATGTTAATAACAGGCTTTAGTCTGCTTTTAGCCTGTTGAGCTATCCAGGCTCTAGGTCACCATATTTCACCATATTGTTACCTGCTGCTATGTTGTAGATATTGTTGGTCTCTTTACATGGTCAATTTGATCATGGTTTATTTATTACTGCTTTTATGAACTGTTTTATATTGTTCCTGAATGATTCATGTCTTGTTTTATGAACCGGTAAGACGTTTTGTATCTCTGGATTGATTATGCATGGCTAAGACTTGGACTGGTAAAGGGACTATGATTTTGCCTTACTCTATAAGTAAACTACTTTAAAAACCAGTTTGTATGCAGTTTATTCACAACTATTCTCAGCACTGTTTCCGTGCGCAAACACTCTATGCCTGTGATGGCGAACCTATGGCACGGGTGCCACAGGTGGCATGTGGAGCCATATTGGTGGGCACGCAAGTGTTGCCGTAGCTCAGCTCCAGCGCGCATGCGCGCACCGCGCACCGGCCACCTGATTTTCAGGCCTTCCGGTCCCACCGGAAGTCAGGAAACTGGCTGTTTCCGGACCCCTTCCCGGTCTCCGGAAGGCCTCCAGGAGAATGGGGAAGGATGTTTTTGCCCTCCCCAGGCTCCTAGAAAGCCTCTGGAGCCTGGGGAGGGAGGAAAACGGGCCCACCGGGCCATCACGTACCAAAAACAAGGGGAAGTGTGAAGGGGTCATTTGTGCATGCGCGGGAAGGAGTGGCGCATTGAATTATGGATGTGGGCAACCGCACCCGCGACCCCCCCCATGCTCCCCCCACTTTGGGCACATGATGGCAAAAAGGTTAGCCATCACTGCTCTATGCTCTGCTTCATAACTGTTTCTGGTTAACTCACAACTCTATCCTTAACAATAAGCCTTCCCCACAAAATAAGGCCAGATTGGTGCATTTAGTACCGTATTTCCCCCCAGATAAACCCTAACCAGAAAATAAACCCTAATGCATCTTTTGGAGCAAAAATTAATATAAGACCCTTATTTTCAGGGAAACACAGTATAGCTACCACATAGTTGGTCTATTGCCTCTGGTCTTGGTAAAGAATCCTAGGTAGAGATAGCTGGAAGGGACCTTGAGGTCCTCTAGACCAACCTCTCCTCCTGCCCGAGGAAGAATCCCAGACAAATGGCTGCCCCCTAACCATGCTTGAAATCCTCCAGGAATGGTGCCCTCACAACTCCAGGAAAAAGACGGTTCCTTTGTGTAGTAGCTGTCATGACTGGGAAATTTATGTCCTCCTAAAGCGCTCATTGGTTAGAACAATTAAATCAGTGGAACAACTTGCCTCCAGAAGTTGTGAATGCTCCAATACTGGAAGTTTTTGAGGTGTTAGAGAACCATTTGTCTGAAGTGGTGTAGGACAGTGATGGCTAACCATTTTGCCATTGTGTGCCAGAAGCGGGGGGGAGGGGTTGCGTGCGTGCGTGCCCACACCCATAATTCTATGCGCCCTGCCCCCACGCATGCACAAGCAACACCCCCCCCCCCCATGCTCCCCACGCTCCTGGCACGCGATGGCATGGTAGGCCCATTTTTTGCTCTCCCCAGCCTCCAGAGCCTTTCTAGGAGTCTGGGGAGGGCGAAAACACCTCCCCCCCCGGGAGGCCCTCTGGAGGCCAAAAACAGCCTGTTTGCCAATATCCGGTGGGATAACCATTTGTCACTCTGAACTGCTGTAGCGTTTCCTTCCTAAGCAGAGGGTTGGACTAGAAGACCTCCAAGGTCCCTTCCAACTCTGTTATTCTATTCTATTCTATTCTATTCTATTCTATTCTATTCTATTCTATTCTATTCTATTCTATTCTATTCTATTCCCTTTAACTGGGTGAAACTTTGAACTGTCACTAACAAACGGTAGTAAATCAAGAACCACCTGTAATTCAAACCTCAGTTCTCTCGCAGGTATATTATTCTCTGAATATTTTATTTCTTCATTGATTGAATTCATATGCCATCCATCTCACTGTCAAGCAAAGCAGGGCGCCTTGCTTACCCCGTCGTAAAAACAAGCACGAGACCCTAAAAAACCTTCAATTTTAAAATGAACAGAGATTAAATTTATAAACCTCCTCTGTTCCTTAGATCAACAGAAGGCGGCAGCCTTGAGCCAACCTTGGCTGATCGCCAATGTTAAGAAGGACGGGAGGATAGGAGACCACTTGGAAATCCCACAGCTGGATCTGGACCATCCCCTGCAGATGTTCCTCAAGCAATACCTGGAAAACTACCTTCTTTTCTGGAGAGAAGGGCTTCCTATCCACTGCCTGGCCTTCCTAGCTGGTATCTCCCACCAGTAGCAATTTAATAAACCACCTCAGACCACAATAGGCTATCGCTCTCCCAGCAAACCAGTACTCAGCCAAACTTAGCTTCTTTTTTGGTGATGTTATTCACAAGAAGCTCTTCCTGGCTGCAGCTGCCAGAATTTTCTGGATGGGAAGCTGCTTTTTTTAATCTCCCTTTTCCGGGCTTCTCGCTGCAAGTGATTTACCCCCAAATTCCCTTTTCCCCTCCGTTGCTTAGTGTTACGCACAACCTGGAGTCCTTCTGCTCTTATTCTTGATGGGCTGGTTATTTATTTTATTCCCCTTGCTCACTCTTTCAGCCCTTGATAGGATAGAGAGAACTTTAATAAAACGTATGAAAAACGGTTGCAGGAACTGGGAATGTCTAGTTTAATGAGAAGAAGGACTAGGGGAGACATGATAGCAGTCTTCCAATATCTCAGGGGCTGCCCCAAAGAAGAGGGAATCAAGCTATTCTCCAAAGCACCTGAAGGCAGGAGAAGAAGCAATGGGTGGAAACTAATCAAGGAGAGAAGCAACCTAGAACTAAGGAAAAATTTCCTGACAGTTAGTTTAGTTTTATTAGATTTATATACCACCCTTCTCCTTACGGACTCAGGGTGGTAAACAGCCAGAAGTAAAAACATTTGTACAGAAAAGTTAAAATAATTTTAAAAGTAACTAAATAAAGTTTTGGCGCATAATTTAAAACATTTCAATTCAAATCGGTATCAAACTTTAAAATTATCATGGAATCAGGCCAGCCCGGCTAGCTGAAAGAAATAAGTTTTAGGGCCCGATGAAAAGTACGGAGGTCTGAGATCATTCATAACTCTCGGGGTAGTTTGTTCCAGAGGGTAGGGACTACCACAGAGAAGGCTCTCCCCCTGGGGGTCGCCAGCCAGCATTGTCTGGCTGACGGCACCCTGAGGAGGCCCTCTCTGTGGGAGCGAACTGGCCAGTGGGAGGCAATTGGTGGCAGAAGGCGGTCCCGTAAGTACTCCGGTCCTAAGCCATGGAGTGCTTTAAAGGTAGTCACCAACACCTTGAAGCTCACCCGGAAGTCCACCGGAAGCCAATGCAGCTCGTGCAGGAGAGGTGTCACATGGGAGCGCCCCCTTGCTCCCATAATCCCCTGCGCTGCCGCATTTTGCACTAGTTGGAGCCTCCGGGTGCACCCCAAGGTGTTCTAACCCCAAGTTAGAACAATTAATGAGTAGAACAACTTGCCTCACGAAGTTGTAAATCTCTAAACACAAACAACAATAGGTTGGATAACCATTTGTCGGAAGTGGTGTAGGGTTTCCTGCCTAACTTTGAACTTTGTAACTTTGAACAGTTACTAAACAAATGATTGTAAGTCGAGGGCCCCCTGAATCAAAAAACCGATAATGATAGGAGTCTATGGAGAATCACAATCATCCAGGTCATGCTTGTCCCTGTCGAAGCGTGAATCAGCCTCGTTCCCCCCCCCCCCAGGGAAACTGTAATTAATTAGAGGTGAATAGATCTTGTTTTCCATGATGTATACCCTCAAAGAAAGAAAACCTGAAGTATATAGTCTAAGAAAACATTTTTATTATAAAAGTAAAAACCTAGCTAACTACATCTTACCGGCAGTCTTATCACACAGAGACGGACAAAGGAAAAAGTAAATCAGGAAGTTAGAAAAGAAAGAATGTGGACATGCGCAGCAGTTCAAAAATCACAAGACAGTTTTATCTTTGTTGATAAAGTTCTCTGGCAAGCTACCCTAATGTTCAGAATGGAAGCTCAGCTGGCAAATACAAATAACGTAGTGACAGTCCCAAAGGTGTTTTTTCTAAAGGCAGCTGGACTTAGAAGTCTTAGTGGACAACCCATTAAATATGAGCCAACAGTGTACGAGTTCAACCAAAATAGCCAATGCAATCCTGAGTGGCATTAACAGAAGGATTGAATCAAGATCAAGGGAGGTACTAATACCACTCTACAAAGCCTTAGTAAGACCACATCAAGAGTACTGCATCCAGTTTTGGTCACCACACTATAAAAAAGATGTTGAGACTCTGGAAAGAGTGCAGAGAAGAGCAACGAAGAGGATTAAGAGGCTAAAAGATACGATGAACGGTTGCAGGAACTGGGCCTGGCTAGTCTAGTGAAGAGAAGGACCAAGGGAGACAGGATAGCATCTTCTAATATTTGAGGGGCTGCCACGGAGAGGAGGGGGTCAAGCTATTTTCCAAATCACCAGAAGGCCAGACAAGAAATAATGGATGGAAACTGTTCAAGGAGAGATTCAACCTGGAAATAAGGAGGAATATTCTGACAGTGAGAACAATCAGCCAGTGGAACAGCTTCGGAAGTTGTGGGAGCTTCATCACTGGAAGCTTTCAAGAAGATACTGACCAGCCACTTGTCACAAATGGTATAGGGGTTGGACTAGATGACCTACAAGGTCCCTTCCAACTATGTTACTCTGTATTATTCTGTATTCTTTGTTTTTCCTTGAAGACATTTCGCTTTTCATCGCTCTGCCAGAACTGAAGAAGCTTCTTAGATGAGAAGTGAAATGTCATCAAGGAAAAACAAAGACAGTCCAGTTGCCTTTTGCAAAAAGCCCCTTTGGGACAATAACGAGAGGAAGAAGAATCGTCCCATTTCTTTTACCTTGTTTTTGTCCAGGTATTCCTCTCTCTCTCTCTCTCTCTCTCTCTCTCTCTCTCTCTCTCTCTCTCTCTCCCAAATTAGGCACCAAATTAAATTTTTCCCCCTTTCTTTATTCCTATAAGGATGGAAGCCAACAAGGCCTGGAACAATCTGTTTCTGGAGTGCCGCTTTGAAGCCCGGCGCTAAGAAAGCCGTGTCTCAACCTCATTTAATGTAGAAATATTACCCCCTTCTTAAGACTGACGTTTTAAGAGGGTCCTCAGGGCGGATATCTTTCCATAAAGGTTTCTCAGAAAACACAGCGGCTTCTGGACAGCTTCACTTGGCAACTGACAATCTTTCCCCAGGTGAACCAAGTTATATAGAGGCTCTTGGTTCCTCAAGGCTGCCTAAATCAAGCTTTTTTTTTTTTAATTTTTTCTCCATTGGGATCCCCATATCAAAAACAACTTACTTTATGTTTGGCCAGAGCGCAGTACTTAAAATAAAATGGTTCGGTTGAGATCTGCATATGTGGGGACTGATTGGGGTAGATTGTAAGGGTGACACCGAAATATAATTTTATGTTATGGTCATTTTATTTCTATTTTACATTATTTATGTATTAAATTATATTGTATCTTATCCTATAATTCTTGTATTTCACCCTACTATTATTTTAAATTGTTTGCATAGGATTTCATTGGTGATATGTGTTCTTTTTAAAAGTTTTTAATTTTTATTTCTCATAAACACATTTACATGTACAGTCATTTCCATCATTTTTCATTCATCTTTTCTTTTAACTTTCATTTTTACTTTTTCAGGACTGCTCTTTTATCCTTTCCCTTTACTCCAACCTTTCTTCTCTTCCCCTTCTCTTCTTTCCTCTTCCTCCTTCTACTTTCTTCGTTCTTCCTCTCCTTCTCTTTCCTACTTCCCTTTCTCTTCCCCCACTCCTCTCTTCTTCCCTCCTAACCTTCTCCTCTGCTCTTCTTTCCCCTCCCTTCTACCTCTCCTTTCCCCTTTCTTCTTTCTCCTCTCCTCTCCTATCTTTTCCCTTCCCCTCTCCTGTTGGTTTCCCTTTTCAGTTCAATCTAAAGTGGTATTCGAGCAGCCCCAATTTTCTAATTATCTTTATTCTCATTTCAATTTCTTATTCAATTATTATTTATTTTTATTTCATCGTTGGCGTACATTTTTATAATGTGATATATGTTTGAACCTTGTGCTTTGATATGGCCTATATAAATCAATAAAGCTATAATAATAATATTTTTTTCTGTCTGTTTTCTGCTAAAGAAGGATCACACACACACATACACACACACACACGCCTGGTTTCCTTCACCCCACCTCTGTATCCGGTCTTGCTTTTCCTAAATTGACATGAGCCCATCCTTGACTGTGCCTGTCAAGGATTTTTTTTTTATAAAGCCAGTGCTTTAGATTTCATCAGGAAGCAAGGGGGGGGGGGAATAGAAAAATTTAGGGGGCCAGTTCCTCCCATAAATTTAATGGCTCTTTAAAGCTTGCAATCCTCTTTTTGCAGGACTCTGGAGGCATCTGGAGGTCTCCTTTTAAAGCCAGGTGTGGCCCTGTAAAAAAGGGAGCCAGGCTTGGATCCACCAGAGTAAGAAGATCCGGAAGACTTTCTGACTCCCGGTCAATGGACGGTAGCAAATAAATAACAATTGGCTGCCAAAAAAGCAGAGCATCAAAAGAGGGCTAATTTAATTTTTATACTGCCCTGAGTCCTCTGGGAGAAGGGCGGTATAAAAATTAAATAAATACTGTATGATAAAATGGGCGCAAAATTTTGCAGTACCAGTTATGATGGAATCATGGGAAAAAATATGGGTCCAGAACGTTAAATTCACACAGTCACAGAATTTGAGGGAAAATTTTTATAAAATGTTTTATAGGTGGCATTTAGATCCTAAGAAACTGTCATGCATGTATCCTAATGTTCAGCCAAAATGTTGGAGATGTGATTGCTTAGATGCTACATATTATTACTCTATATGGTGGACTTGCAAGAAAGTGAAGGCTTTTTGGATCAAAATTTGGTGGGTTATGCAAAATGTTTTGAAGAAAAAACTCCAATTTTCTCCTCAATTGTTCTTATTGGGTATAGTTAAGGATTTGTCATTGAATGAAACAAAACTGATATTATATATGGTTACAGCAGCTAGGTTACTGATTGGTCAATATTGGAAAAAAGATGTTTTACCTACTACTGAAGAATGGACTTTGAAGGTGGCCAGTTTTGCAGAAATAGCAAAGATATCAGCATACTTAAAAGACCGGACTCAAGAAACTTTTGTGTGGGAATGGAAGAAATGGATAGACTATGTGCAGAATAAATATCAAACAAGGAAGTATCAGATAGCTTTTAGCTGAATGTTATCTAGAAATTTATAGTATAGACAGGGGGCAGAATAGTTGGGGGGAATTGCATGATATGATATGATTTGGATTTCACCTTGGGAAGTCAAGGGGGGGAGGGAAGGGTTAGGGAGGGGAAGCGGGGGAAGGGGGAAAAATTTGTATTTGTAAAACTTTTTCAATTAAAAAAAATTTAAATAAAATAATAATAATAATAATTTTAAAAAACCCCTCAGGAACAGATTTTTTTCTTTGTGAAAATATTTCAGGCTTAAATTGGGGATGGATGGAAAAACACAGCCCCCCCCCCGCTTCTTCATTGTCTTTGGCTCTCGTTGGTGCCTCCTTGTGAAGTAAAAAAGCAAGAATTACAGTAGTCCTCGATTTACGACCACAACTTATGAGCCCCAAATTTGCACCTGCTAAGCAAGACAGTTGTTAAGTGGGTTTGGCCCCCATTTTTATGGCCCTTCCTGCCGCCGTTGTTTAAGCGAAACATTGCCGCTGTTAAGTTAGTCCCATGGTCATTAAGTGAATCTGGCTTCCCCGTTGACTTTGCTTGTCAGAAGGTCAGAAAAGGGGATCATGTGTCGGCGAGACACTGCAACCGTCATAAATACGAGTCAGTTGCCAAGCGTTTGAATTTTGGTCATGTGACCATGGGGATGCTGCCTTGGCCGTAAGTGTGAAAAAGGTCATCCGTCACTTTTTTCAGTTGTCATTGCAATTTGAATGGTCACTAAATGAATGGTTATAAATCGAGGTTTACCACTAAGGGAAAAAAAAGGATTTTTTTTAATGGATCTTTCAAGGTGAAAGTGAAGGAAAGCCACCTCAGGCCCAGCTCTGGGACCTGATGGGTCAAACATTTTCCCTTTTTATTTTTTCTGACTCCAGATTCCTTGATTCATGCAACATCTGTCTTTATGCCAAATTTCCACAATATTTCAAGAAAGCAACACAGGAGACGGTAAAAAAGTCAAAAGACTGGACCACATTGTTGTGACTTCTGACTTTAGTGTTTTGCCACAAATAAGAGAGGTGAAGCCCCAGTCACCTGGAGAAGGTGGAGCTTCAAACATCTCAAGAGGGTGGGGCCTCAATCATCTGGAGAAGGCGGGGCTTCAGTCACCTGAGAAGGTGGGGCCTCAATCACCTGGAGAAGGCAGACCTTGAAACACCTGGGGAGGGTGGGGTTTGAATCACCTGGTCCTGCCAGATGCTTGAAGCCCCGCCTTCTTTTGCTTATGTCAAAAAAACTAAAGATGGCAGCTACAACGATGCGGTCGAGGTTCTGCTGCTCTTTGAAGTGTGGGTCTTGAACCCCATAGTTCTGGCTGCCATTTTGACTTTTTTGACCTGGAAGATATCTATGGACAAGGACAATGGAATGGCTTCTGTTCTAAATTCCTAATTCCTAATTCCACTTCAGACACCTTCCTTACACCTTACAAAAGGCTCCACTTTTCCTTCATGTTCAAATGGCAAGAGATTTTATATATGTATTTATTAAAGAAATTTATATGGCCGCCCAAATCACAGAATAGGTGAATCTAGGCAGGTTACAACATTAAAAATTCACAATATGGCTGGCTGGGGAATTCTGGGAGTTGAAGTCCACCCACCTGAAGGTTGCAAAGGTGTGGGTTTTTTTAATATTTTTTTAATTCTTTAAATACAAATAATACAAATATAATACATAGATATCTAAATATAAAAAAGAAAGGAAAAAGGAAAAAAAACCAAGACAAATATTACAGTGCACCCCCATCCCCTAGAGACCATTTTCCCCCCTTATATTTCTTCATCTATTGTATTGTATTGTATTTATATTATATTATATTATATTATATTATATTATATTATATTATATTATATTATATTATATTATATTAGCAATTAAAAGATATACAATATATTCCAATTGTGCCCTTATCCCCTTAAACACCATATATTCTTGAGTAGGTTTATTCCCTTTGCCTTCCACCAACACTGATTTTATAAAATCCTCCCCTATTTCATTAAAATTGTTTGCTTTGATCATCCCTTTTTAAAATTTAATTTCTGTTGTTTATTTCTGAAGTTTGCCATGGTTGAGGAAGGATTCTGGGAATTGCAGTCCTCCTGTCTTAAAGTCACCAGGATTAAGGAACACTATTCTAGGCAGTGCACAACATTAAAAACAATAAGAATACTAATAAATAGAACAGGTTCTGGAGAATGTTCCCCAATACAGAGAATCCTAGGACTATTCAGCAGTTAATTTTCAACCTTTAGAGAGCAGGTTTGATTTCCTCAACATTTTGGGGGAAATAAAACCTAAACAGAATCAGATCCGATTAATAATTGGTTTGGGAAGCACAGGAGAAAATCCCAACACGGTAGCCTAGTCCAAAATGAATATCATAACAAAGAATGGCAACTCCAGATTGTTGCCAAAAATCTATTTTTTCCCATGAAGTCACCAAGAACCGAATTTCACAGAGAAATCTAGTTTATTTATACCCCCCTCTAGAGAGAGGAAGGGGGGAGGGAGGGGGAGAAAGAGACAGAGGGAGAGAGAGGGAGAGAGAGGGAGAAAACATTTAATGCTTTTGTTTAATTTTATCCCAATACTATCCCATTAAAAATGCAATGCATAAATAAGATCAGGAGAAACAGGGGAGAAAATATACTGTACTGTCTATAATTAATTTCTGGACTGCACACAGCCTGCACATGTGGAAATAAGCAAGGCAGTTGTGGAAAAGAAATCTTTATATTTTTGAGAGTGTTCATTCACATAAGCTTGCTGGAATGAAGGAGGATTGACCGCTTCAGATTTAATAGACATTCTAAAAAATCGTACTTTGTTTACATTTATTTTGCATCATCACGTTTATTTTCCTGACAGTGAGAACAATTAATCAGTGGAAAAATTTGCCTCCAGAAGTTGTGAATGCTCCAACACTGGAGGATTTTAAGAAGATGCCAGATCACCATTTGTCTGAAGTAGTGTAGAGTTTCCTGCCTAAGCAGGGGGTTGGACTGGAAGACCTCCAAGGTCCCTTCCAACTCTGTTATTCTATTATTCTATATATCAAATTCACAAAGCAAAAAAAAAAAAAAGGAATACAGACCTTGTGATTTTGGTAGGATGTCACGGATATAAAGGAGGTTTCTGGGAACACGTGAGTGCAAAAAGCCGTGTTCTTTGACCCAAATGCATTGTTTTCATCCGCTTTCACAATGTGCAACCTGGGCTGGTATTTGTGCATGGAATTGAGGATGATCTGTGGGAGGAAAAGTAGAAGGAAAAAAGAGAATTATCAATAAAGCCTGTTCTGCTAAACGCCCCAAAGGTGCTTTTCAAGAAGCAATTGGACTTTTTTCCTTTTTTTTTTTCCTTGAAGTCGTTCTGCTGAACTGAGGAAGCTTCTTGGATGAGAAGCGAATCATCTTCAAAGACAGTCCAGTTGCCTCCTGAAAAGGCACCTTTGAGACCACCATGACTTGGATGACAGAGAATCTCCATGGACCCTTCTGATAAAAGAAATCATTGGAACAGAGCAAAACTTTAAAACCATTGAGTTGGTTGGCTTTGATTTCGAAGAGGGGATTGTGTTGCTCTGGGATTGGTGCAGCCCTGAAATCCAGTTGAGTCTAGTGGTAAAGGCACCAAGCTAGAAGCCAGGAGACAATGAGTTCTAGTCCTGCCTCGGACACAAAAGCTGACTGGGTGACTTTGGGCCAATCACCAGGAGATGGTGAGTTCTAGTCCTATCTTAGGTATGAAAGCTGGCTGGATGACTTTGGGCCAATCACCAGGAGACAGTGAGTTCTAGTCCTACCTTAGATATGAAAGCTGGCTGTTTGACTTTGGGCCAATCACTAGGAGACAGTGAGTTCTAGTCCTATTTTAGATATGAAAGCCGGCTGGTTGACTTTGGGCAGCTGGGTGACTGGGCCAATCACCAGGAGACGGTGAATTCTAGTCCTACCTTTGGTATGAAAGCTGGCTGGATGACTTTGGGCCAATCACCAGGAGATGGTGAATTCTAGTCCTATCTTAGGTATGAAATCTGGCTGGCTGACTTTGGGCCAATCACCAGGAGACGGTGAATTCTAGTCCTATTTTAGGTATGAAAGCTGGCTGGATGACTTTGGGCCAATCACCAGGAGACAGTGAGTTCTAGTCCTACCTTAGATATGAAAGCTGGCTGTTTGACTTTGGGCCAATCACTAGGAGACAGTGAGTTCTAGTCCTATTTTAGATATGAAAGCCGGCTGGTTGACTTTGGGCAGCTGGGTGAGTGGGCCAATCACCAGGAGACGGTGAATTCTAGTCCTACCTTAGGTATGAAAGCTGGCTGGCTGACTTTGGGCCAATCACTAGGAGACAGTGAGTTCTAGTCCTATTTTAGGTATGAAAGCTGGCTGGTTGACTTTGGGCAGCTGGGTGACTGGGCCAATCACCAGGAGACGGTGAATTCTAGTCCTACCTTAGGTATGAAAGCTGGCTGGCTGATTTTGGGCCAATCACCAGGAGACGGCGAGTTCTAGTCCCACCTTAGGCAGGAGGACAATCTACCAACTTGGTCCTTAAATGATGCATCCATTATTACTGTAACTCAGGGGTGTCAAACTCGATTTCATTGAGGGCCACATCAGGGTTCTGTTTGACCTTGGGGGACTGGGGTAGGTGTGGCCACCTTGACATCACTCATGTCGGGGGTGCCTGTGGTGGCCTGAGCACTCTGCCGGCAAAAACGAGCTTCCAAGCTCCGTTTTCAGCCACAACGGTCTCCTGCAATCCTGTGCCAGTGAAAACAAAGTTGAGAATGCTGCTCATGGCCCTCACAAGCTCCATTTTCAGCTGCGGCGGCCTCTTGCAACCCTCTGCCAGCAAAAATGCAGCTTGGGAAGGTTACACACAGCCTTCCCGAGCTCCGTTTTCACTGGCAGAGGCACCCATTTGCTGTTTCCAGGGCGGCCCTGCGGACCAGATCTAAGCACCCCATGGGCCGGATCTGGCCGCTGGGCCTTGAATTTGACACCCCTGCTGTAACTCATGGCTGGCTGGGGAATTCTGGGAGCTGAAGTCCACTCGTCCTCAAGTGTCTAAGGTTGAAAAATTGATTCTATCCACTTCATTGCTGGTTGTTCTCTTCTCTTTCCTTCCGTCAGGTCCTACATTGGAGCCTTTGGCAGAAAGTTACTGTAGGTCTTCACAGCATGTGTATGAAATAGGATTATTTGACCTTGGAGAATTCAAATTCTCATTGGAGGGGGGAAAAAAAGCATCAAGGAAGAAACCTTCCTCCATTTCAGTCATCTTCAGCTGACCTCCTCACTTGATGGAGCCCGGTACAAAGATTAGAAGAAAACAGAAGCTGTATCTCTTGTCAAATTGATGAGCCTGTCCATTAGGTTGGGATCAGCTTTTTAATGGCCCCCGTCCTTTTTTTTTTGAAATCTGGTTGCAATGTATAACCTTACCGACCGAAGCCACTGCATCCTATACCTTCCGAAATGCAGTTTTTATTGATGACATTTTCCAGATGAAGCTTTGCCCCCTCCTCTTTGTGGGAGAATGGGGAAGCTAGGATTTTCTGAGCCTCGCATGAAGGTTACTTTTAACTCTTTTGCTGCAGGTCGAGATTTGACCAAAAAAGAAAAGTGTGTAGCACTTAAAACATCTTCTATCTTCTCCTATTTGGTACCCAAAGGGCCTTCTTCAAGGGGAAGCTTACTGGGTTTTATAAATATCTCCAAAAGAATTAATCGGAAGAATTAATTTGATTATTTATAGTAGGGGACTGGAGGCTAAAACATATGAAGAACGGTTGCAGGAACTGGGAATGTCTAGTTTAATGAGAAGAAGGACTAGGGGAGACATGATAGTAGGGTTCCAATATCTCAGGGGCTGCCCCAAAGAAGAGGGAGTCAAGCTATTCTCCAAAGCACCTGAAGGCAAGACAAGAAGCGATGGGTGGAAACTAATCAAGGAGAGAAGCAACTTAGAACTAAAGAGAAATTTCCTGACAGTGAGAACAATCAATCAGTGGAACAAATTGCCTCCAGAAGTTGTGAATGCTCCAACACTGGAAGTTTTTAAGAAGATGTTGGATAACCTCCAGGGAGCACCTGCAATTTCTATAGGCAAGCTGTTCCACAGGTTAATTGTCTCCACCTTTTAGGAAGTTTCTCCTTAATTCGAAGTTGCTTCTCTCCTTGATTAGTTTCCATCCATTGCTCCTCATCCTGCCCTCTGGTGCTTTGGAGAATAGTTTGACCCAGTGGTGAAATCCAATTTTTTTTACTACTGGTTCTGTGGGCGTGGCTTGGTGAGTGTGATGTGGCTTGGTGGGCGTGGCTTGGTGGGCATGGCAGGGGAAGGATACTGCAAAATCCCCATTCCCTCCCCACTCCTGGGGGAAAGATATTGCAAAATCTCCATTCCCTCCCCACTCTGGGGCCAGCCACAAGTGGTATTTGCCGGTTCTCCGCACTACTCAAGATTTCCACTGCCGGTTCTCCAGGACCTGTCAGAACCTGCTGGATTTCACCCCTGTTTTCAACTCCCTCTTCTTTGTGGCAGCCCGTTAAGATATTGGAACACAACTATCAACTACCAATGTTGCAATGGTTTTTTTTTCCAAGAGGCAACTGGACATTCTTGTTTTTCTTTGAAGACATTTCGCTTCTTGGATGAGAAGCGAGAAGTTTCCAAAGAAAAACCAGAAAGTCAAGTTGCCTCTTGAAGAAAAAAAAATCACCTTTGGGACAGAGCCTCAGATAGCTCAACAGGGTAAATAGCCAGTTATTAACATTCAGCTGTCTGCAATTATTGCAAAGTTCGAGGCTCAAGGTTGACTCAGCCTTCCATCCTTTCTAAGGTAGGTAAATTGAAGACCCAGTTTGTGGGGGCAATAAGCTGACTTTGTATAAAAAAATATACAAAAGTATGAAGGCTATTGCTTAATGCATTGTAAGCCACCCTGAGTCTCCGGAGAAGGGCGGCATATAAATCAAATTTTTTAAAAAAGCATGACCTGGATGACTGAGAATCTCCCTAGACAGCTATCAACATAAGCCAGCAGTGTGTGGCAGCATCCAAATAAGATAATACAATCTGTTAAGGAATAACCCTTGAGTAGCAAGGGTGTGAGAGTAGTTATGAATAAGCACAGTCACCACACTGAATTGTGTTACAGTTTACATTCAGGAAAAATAAAGCACAATCCAATAAACCACGTCTTCATACCGGTCGTAGTAATCATACACAGTAAACACTTCTTCTGGAGTTGCAAACAGTAATACAGTAAGTCAGATGGAGATATCAGAGAACAAGACCAAGAAAGAGAACAGACCATGTTTCTAGCTCCCTCTTAAGGACCTTGGCAACAAAGTTAACAAATCAGGACACAGTATCAGGAGCCTGGATAGCTCAGCAGACTTAAAGCCTTGTGATTAACACCAGCTGTCTGCAATTACTGTAAGTTCGAATCTCACCAGGCTCAAGGTTGACTCAGGCTTCCATCCTTTCTAAGGTAGGTGAAATGAGGACTCAGTTTGTGGGGGCAACAAGCTGACTTTGTACAAATATACAAAAGTATGAAGGCTATTGCTTAACGCATTGTAAGCCGCTCTGAGTCTCCGGAGAAGAGCGGCATATAAATCAATTTTTTTAAAAAAAGTATGATGCAACACAGCAGTCTTAAGTCTTAAAACTATACAATACAATTGCAATACACTGCAAACATACATTGATGGTTTATATTTATTTATTTATTTATTCATTTATTCATTTATTTATTCATTTATTATTTAAATTTTTATACTGCCCTTCTCCCGAGGGACTCAGGGCGGTGCACAGCCACAATAAAACAACATATAACACAACCTTTAAAAACAGTTTAAAACATATTAAATAATTTGGCCCCATATTAAAACTCAAAACTTAAAACACCCATTAAAATTCATTATTTAGCCAGCCCAGCCTGTTGAAACAGTAAAGTCTTAAGGACACGGCAAAAGGTCGGGGATCATACGTATCTGGCCAACCTAACAAGTTAGGTAACAGTCTTATTCCTAACACAATCCTCGGTTGTATAAACAGAGGCATAAAAAAACCCAAAATCATGTGAAGCATTACTACCGCTTTATAAATCCTTAGTATGGCCACACCTGGAATATTGCACCCAGTTTTGGTCACCACATTACAAAAAAAAAAAAACTTTGGAAAAAGTGCAGAGAAGAGCAACTAGGATGATTCAAGGCCTGGAGGCTAAAATATATGGAGAACAGTTGCAAGAATTGGGTAAGGCTAGTCTAGAGAAAAGAAGGACTGGGGGGGGACAGACGGACGGATATGACAACAATATTCTAGTATCTCAGGGGCTGTCACAAATACATGCTTTATTTTCCAACGCATCAGAAGGCAAGACAAGAAACAACGGTTGGAAACTAATCAAAGAGAGAAGCAACTTAGAATGAAGGAGAAACTTCCTAACAGTGAGGACAATTAACCAGTGGAACAGCTGGCCTCCAGAAGGTTTTTAAGAAGAGACTGGACAGCCATTTGTCTGAAATATTACAGGGTTTCCTGCTTAAGCAGGGGGTTGGACTAGAAGACCTCCAAGGTCCCTTCCAGCTCTATGCTGATTGATAGCAGAGTTCCAATATTTGAGGAGATACCCCAGAAAGGAGGAAGGGGGTCAAACTATTTTCCAAAGCACCCGAAGACCAGATAAGGAATAATGGAGGGAAACTGAACAAGGAGAGATTCAACCTGGAAATAAGGAGGAATTTTCTGACAGTGAGAGCAATCAACCGATGGAACAGAAGTCGCCTTCAGAAGTTGTGGGAGCTTCATCACTGGAGGCTTTCAAGAAGAGACTGCACTGCCCTCTGTCAGAAGTGGTGTAGGGTCTGCTGGGTGGGGGGGTTGGACTAGATGACCTACAAGGTCCCTTCCAACTCTGTTAATCTGTAAATATTTGCATGGCGGAAATGATAATCATTTTTGCAGGGACATTATTACCAGGTAGGTGACATCCTTCTAGCTTCCTCTAGTCACTGGTGATCAGATGGCAGGATTTATAGAGTGAGCCTAGGACAGTGATGGCTAACCTTTTTGCCGTCGTGTGCCAAAAGCGGGGGGGGGAGGTGTCGCACGTGTGTGCCCACACCCATAATTCAATGCCCCCCCCCGTGCCCCCGCGCATGCACGCACGACCTCCCCCCGCTTTTGGCACGCGACACCAAAAAGGTTAGCCCAGTAGGCCTGTTTTTCGCCCTCCCCAGACTCTAGAGGCTTTCTTGGAGCCTGGGGAGGGCGAAAACGGCCTTTCTCAACTCCCCGGAGGCCGGAAACAGCCTTTTTCCTGACTTCCGGTGGGACTAGAAGGCCCAAAAATAAGCTGGTCTGCACGCGGATGTGCACTGGAGCTCAGCTAAGGCAATGTTTGCGTGCCCACAGATATGGCCATCACAGGCCCAGGAGAAACGTTAGAAATTTCTCTTACGTGTCCGAAGGGATCTAAGTGGTTGTTGGTGAGCTTTAGCTTCTGGAAAGACACCAGTTGACGCATCCAATGAGTTCCAGTAGCTGGAGAGTCAGGGTGAACATATAACCGTCCGGGCATCGCAGGTTCAGCTTTTCCCGCCACCATCCTATGTTCCAAACAATACAAGAACGTAAATTAATGCATGTAATAACAGCTGCAAGGATTGTCTATGCACAGAATTGGAAAGTGGAGAAAATACCTTTGGAAGAAGAAGTAATTAAAAAAAATCTTAAATGGTGCAGAAATGAATAGATTAAGTCTGATGATTAAAGATGGAGAAAACTCAGAATATTTTAAAATATGGAATGGTTTTCATTATTGGTTGGAGAAGAGATATAATTGAGATTGAGATTGCGGACTGGATAAGGATCAAGATAGAAGTAATAACTTTGGAAGGTAACACCGAGATGTCACAGGGAAGAGAAAACTGATGTATTAAATGCTTGTTTGTCTAAAAAATAAAAAACTTAAAAAAAAACACAAGGACTTAAATTAAATTAAAGCATAGGGTTGGACTAGAAGACCTCCAAGGTCCCTCCAAGGTTATTCTATGTTCCATAAATTTCCCAGCCTCTCTTTATCAATTCAGCAAGGCAGCTAGCTAGCTAACCTCAACAAAAGTCCAGCTTCCTTTTTTTTTTCATACAAAACTTTCGTACGGCGCAGCACTTCCCCGAAAATAGTCCCCGACTTACAACCATTCATTCAAAGTTACAATGGCACTGGGGGGGGGGGGGAAACCCCGACTTATGACCATTTTTCATGCTTAAGGTTGTTGCAGCATTCCCACGGTCACATGGTCAAAATTCCCACGGTCACATGGTCAAAATCCAGACACTTGGCAACTGACTCATACTTACGACAATTGCAGTGTTCCGGGATCACGCGACGTGATCCACTTTTGCGACCTGCTGACAAGCAGAGTCAATGGGGAAACCAGATTCACTTAACAACCAGTGTTACTAACAACGGCAGTGATTCACTTGTTGTTAAGTGAATCACTTTATGACCAAGAATGGTCACAAAGAGGGGCAAAGCTCACTTAACAACCGTCTCGCTGAGCAGTTGGGTTCAGTTGTGGCCGTAAGTCGAGGACTTGCCTTTAGAATTTACATAACACAATTGGGTCCAGAATTTCTGTTGCTTAAGGGAGTTGTGTCAATTTTGCAACCTTTCCTGCTACGATTGTTAAGTGAATCATTGCAGTTCAGGGGTGAAATGCTCCCGGTTCGGACCGGATTGCCCGATCCAGTAGCGATGGCGGTGGGTAGTTCGGAGAACCGGTAGCAAAAATCCCTGCGCCCCCCCACACCATGCTCCGCTGAGTGGCATGATCATCAGAGGCTTTTTTTTTTTACTCTTAAAAGCATTTTTTCTACCTCCTCTTCCGATGAAAAAATGCTTTTAAAAGTAAAAAAAAAAGCCTCTGATGATCGCGCGGCTCAGCTGGGATCCTCAGAGATTTTTCAAAGCATTTTTTTCTGCAACCTCTTGGCCGAAGAGGCGGTAAAAAAAATGCTTTGAAAAGTCTCTGACGATCCCAGCTGAGTTGCCTGATCGCCAGAGGCTTTTCAAAGCATTAGAAAAAATGCTTTGAAAAGTTTTAAAAAAAAAAAAGTTGGCCACGCCCACCCAGTCACATTACCCCCACCACCAAGCCACGCCCACAGAACCGGTAGTAACACATTTTACATTTCACCCCTGCTGCAGTTGTTAAGTGAATGGCATGGTCGTTAAGTGAATCCAGCTTCCTCCGTTGGCTGTCTGTCAGTACAGGCAGTCCTCAACTTACAACTGTTCATTTAGTGAACGTTCAAAGTTACGATACTGGGAAATGTGCCTTATGACCGTTTTTCACACTTACGACCTTTGTAGCAGCCCCACGATGAAAAACTCACGATGCTTGGCAACTGGTTCACACTTATGACCGCTGCTGTGTCCCAAGGCCATGTGATCCCCTTTGGCAACTTTTTTGATAAGCAAAATCAATGGGGAAGCCAGATTCACTTAACAACGGTGGCACGAAAGGTCGTAAAATGAGATATGTCTCGCTTCACAACAGAAATGTTGGGCTCAATTGTGGTCGTAAGTCGAGGACTACCTGTAGTCAGCTGGGAAGGTTGCAAATGGTGACCACATGACTTTTGGAGGCTGCAGGGACCATCAATATCTGCCAGTTGGCAAATGCCCAAATTTTCATTATGTGACTATGAGGATGCTGACAGTCATAAGTGCAAGAACCGGACATTAGTCGGGTATTTCTATTTTCAGTGCAAGAGTAATTCAGTCCTACCCTACAGGGTTGTTGTTGTGGAGGAAATAGGAAGAGGGAGGAGTATTGCGTGTGTTCACTGCCTTGAGTTATTCATAAAAAAGTAATAAAGTGGGATTCCAAAAAAAAATAAAGAAGCAAATCAATAAATCATCGTGCGTTCATCACGTACCACTTGTTGTCGCAGAATTTGTATCGATGATCGTCTGCCGGGACAATATCGATCAGCAAGATGTACTTCGTCTTGGGATTCATGCCAGTGACCTTCACTTTGTAGCTTGGAAACATCCTCCTTATGGAAAAGATGAAAGAAAGGAGAAGAAAGAGGGGGAGACAGAGAGACAGAGATGGAGAGGTGGAGGGGGGGACAGGAGGTGGAGGAGGAGATGGGGATGGAAGAGGAGAGGGAGGAGGAGGAGGGAGGAAAGGGGGAAGAAGGAGGGGGAAGGGGGAAGAGGCAAGAGGAGGAAGAAGGAGAAGGGAAAAGAAGAGGAGTAAGAGATGGGGATGGAGGAGAAGAGGGAGAAGAGGAGAAAAGGAAAGAGGAGGAGATGGGAATGTAGATAGGGAGGAGGAAAGAGAAAGGAGGAAGAGGAAGAGGAGGAGGAGGAGAAAAAGAAACAGATGAAGAAAAGAAGAAAAAGTAAAAGAAAAGTAAAAAGGTGAAGAAAAAAAGTAAAAGAAGAAGAAACAGATAAGAAAAGAAGAAAAGGTAAAAGAAAAGAAGAAAAAGATGAAGAAAAGAAGAAAAGGTAAAAGAAAAGAAGAAAAAGATGAAAAGAAGAAAAGATAAAAGAAGAAGAAACATGAAGAAGAAAAGAAGAAAAAGCAAAAGAAAAGAAGAAGAAGAAGAAGAAGAAGAAGAAGAAGAAGAAGAAGAAGAAGAAGAAGAAGAAGAAGAAGAAGAAGAAGAAGAAGAATCAACATTAGACACGTTGAAAAACAAACCGGGTTATAGACCAACTTCCTGTGACTTGATACCGATGATCATTCTCAGAATTTTTTGCATCATCAATTTTTATATCAACTACTAGGAAGTAAATATGCCCACTGGGGTAGGAGGTCAAAAAACTCCTGCAATTGAAGCCACACCCCTTTTTTTAGTGCAATGCACATGTGACACACATTTAAGAGTAGTAGGGCTTTGGTCATACAGTTATGGTCACCATTTTACCCTTTCTCTCCATCCCCCGCCTAATATAATTTATATAATGTATAATTTCTTCTATATCCCTCCCCCTTGCAGAATAGAGAGATTGGAGAGGAAGGGATTTTAAGAGAGTAAGCAGGCCCACATTGGATTGTGGATTACTGCAATGAACTTTATATGGGACCGCCCTTGAAGACCACTTGGAAATTACAACTGGTCCAGAACATTGCAGAATGCATGATATTGGGTGCCATGTTATACCTTTGTTGTATGAGCTGCTTCCAGGTTTCTCTCAGGTGCAATTCACAAAGTACTGGATATCACCTTTAAAGCCCTACAAAGCAGGGGATCAAGATACTTAGGGACATCTTTCCCTAAAAATATATATCCATCTCACTAGATATGATGTGCTAGGCATGTTCCAGATCCCTTCCCTGAAATCTTGCCACTTAGTGAGCTCTCAGAAGCATGCCTTTTACCTTGGCTGTCCCTACCTTGTGCAACACCCTCCTGCCGGGGATTTGATGAGCCCTTACCTTTCTACCTTTTTAGAAGGCCATAAAGACCTGGCTTTTTACTGAGAATCTGGGATTGCATGGGTAAAAAACCGGAAGGAGGGTAGCTGAGCCCACTGTGGGAGACAATTACAGCACAGGGTTTCTTTAATTGTTAATATTGCTTTATGTGTTGGTTTTAGAGTTGTTGTAAGCTGCCCAGAGTTGCTTTAGATGGGTGGCCATATAAATCTTATACATCTATATCTATATCTATATCTATATCTATATCTATATCTATATCCATATCCATATCGCTCATTAGCCAGGTTCTTCCTACGTAAACCAATATTTTATGTAGCCCTAGTTCAGTGAAATCACAATCCACTAGTTTCTAGGCTTTTTTTTCCTTCTGGCAGCCAGCAGACTCTTTACTGCCCATTGGGAGACTAAGATAGATCTATTTCGGCCTTATAAACCCTCATCAGTTAGCCACACCCTCATCCCATGTATTTTCACTGTAAAGGTACAGTATTTGTTATCCTTCCTTTTCGTAGGCTTTATGTGTATTTCTCTTTAGCCAGGTTCTTCCTACGTAAACCAAGATTTTTATGCAGCCCTAGTTCAGTGAAATCACAAACGAACTAGTTTCTAGGCTTTTTTTCTGGCAGCCAGCAAACCCGCTGCTGCCCATTGGGAGACTAAGATAGATCTATTTCGGGCTTATAAACCCTCATCAGTTAGCCACACCCTCATCCCATGTATCCTCCCTGTAAAGGTACATCTATATCTATATCTGTCTGTCTGTCTGTCTGTCTGTTTGTCTGTCTGTCTATCTATCTGTCTGTCTGTCTGTCTGTCTGTCTGTCTGTCTGTCTGTCTATCTATCTATCTATCTATCTATCATCTATCATCTATCATCTATCTATCTATCTATCTATCTATCTATCTATCTATCTATCTATCTATCATCTATCTATCTATCTATCTTTTGTCGTAGGTTTTGTGTGTATTTTTCTCCAACCGGGTATTTTCCTACGTAACCAAGTTTGCAGCCTTAGCTCGGTGAAATCACATCCACTATATCCTAGGCTTCTTCAGACAGCAAGCAAGCATTTTGCTGCCTATTGGGAGACTAATATAGATTTCGGACTGATTGGTCCTCATCAGTTAGCCACACCCTTACCATATATTCCCTCCCCGTAGAGGCTAAGTATTTGCTTTCTTCTTTTGTCGTAGGTTTTGTGTGTATTTTTCTCTCAGCCGGATTTTTTCCTACGTAAATCAAGATCTTTATACAGCCATAGCTCAGTGAAATCCCATTCACTAGTTTCTAGGCTTGTTCAGACATCAAACCAGCATTTTGCTGTCTATTTTGCTGTCTCCCTTTGGTCTCCCTTGGTTTGATGTCTGAAAAAGCCTAGAAACTAGTGAATGGGATTTCACTGAGCTATGGATGTATAAAGATCTTGATTTACGTAGGAAAAGAGAAAAAATACATATATATATCCTCTGGGCTGTGTGCTCGGGGCTGTTGGCACCAAAGCAGTTCTTTCCTGTTATTCCCTGTTATGTGCCTGCTTACTCTCTTGCAATCCCTTTCTCTCCAATGAATACAAACATTAATTCTCTTCTTGTTCATCATCCCAGTGTTGGGGTGATCATTGCAAAGGACGTAGGAACTGGAACAAAGAAAACCACAATCGCAAAATGACGGCATTCCTCACTCAGCAAACGCTTTGCCTAACCATAGAGATGGCAGTCCCAATTGTTGTCACTAAATGAGGATTATCGGTACATTTCCAAGACTTTCCTATGTGATTCATTTCTTCCCACAGGGAGAACCATAAAAAAGGGGTTTCCTTTGATTTCTATTCATGGCTTCGAGACCCATGAGATTTTGTTGTTCAGTCAGTAAGTCACGTCCGACTCGAAAGCACCTGAAGGCCAGACAAGGAATAATGGATGGAAACTGAATCAAGGAGAGGAAATAAGGGGAAAGTTTCCTGACAGTGAGAATCATCAACCGATGGAACAGAAGTTGCCTTCAGAAGTTGTGGGAGAGTCCCATCAGATTTTGTTATTCAGTCAGTAAGTCACGTCCGACTCTTCGTAACCCCATGGATCATAGTATGCCAGGCCCTCCTGTCTCAGTTTGTCCAAATTCACGTTTGTTGTGTTGATGACACCATCTAACCATCTCATCCTCTGCCATCCCTCTCTCCTTCTACCTTCTGTCTTTCCCAACATCAGGGTCTTCTCCATTGAATCCTCTCTTCTCATTAAGTGGCCAAAGTATCTGAATTTCAGTTTCAGGATCTATCCTTCCAAAGAACAGCCGGGGTGGATTTTCTTTAGGATCGACCGATTATTAGACCATTAGACACGCAACTGCAAAAATACACTTCCATATTTTAATTTTTGCATGCAGTTTGAGATCTTTGCACTTCAAGATCAAGTGACGTATTAATGCCACTCTATAAAGCCTTAGTAAGACCATACCTAGAATCGTGCATCCACTTTTGGTCACCACACTATAAAAAAGATGTTGAGACTCTAGAAAGAGTGCAGAGAAGAGCAACCAAGATGATGAGGGGACTGGAGCAACGGTGGGTTTCAAAAATTTTTATTACCAGTTCTGTGGGCGTGGCTTGCTGGGCGTGGCAGGGGAAGGATACTGCAAAATCTCCATTCTGTCCCCAATCCAGGGGAAGGTTACTGCAAAATCCCCATTTCCTCCTGATCAGCTGGGATTCGGGAGGCAGAAAATAGATGGGGGCGGGACCAGTCAGAGTTGGTATTTAACGGTTCGCCGAACTATTCAAAATTACCACTACCGGTTCTCCAGAACTGGTCAGAACCTGCTGAAACCCACCTCTGGATTGGAGGTTAAAACATACGATGAACAGTTGCAGGAACCGGGCATGGCTAGTCTAGGGAAGAGAAGGACCAGGGGAGACAATATTTGAGGCGCAGAGAGGAGGGGGGTCAAGCTATTTTCCAAGGCACCCGAAGGCCAGACAAGGAACAATGGATGGAAACTGAACAAGGAGAGTTTCAACCTGGAAACAAGGAGAAACTTTCTGACCGTGAGAACAATCAACCCATGGAACAGAAGTTGCCTTCAGAAGTTGTGGGAGCTTCATCACTGGAGGCTTTCAAGAAGAGACTGGACTGCCATCTGTCAGAAGTGGTGTAGGATCTCCTGCTTTGGGGGGGGTTAGACTAGATGACCTACAAGGTCCCTTCCAACTCTGTTAAATGTGTAAATCTCCCCCCCTCCCGAAAAGAGACAGAATAGAAAAAAAAAGTGGAGAAAAGACAATACAGTACTTAATTTTTAAGGTCAAGATTTCTTCACCTTTGCCGTTTTTGATATTTTTTTAAACTTAAGCTTTAGAAAACTCTTCTAAAATCAGGCACACATGGGCAGGCCAGAGACAAAGTGTGTTCAGAACAATTATAAACAGAGCGCAGGACGATTGCACAAGGATATTTATGAGAGCCACGTTACAACAGCTTCCTCTCTCTTTTACCCACCCGGCCCTATCCAAACCCTCAGACATCTAAGCTACTAAAGGAGCCAAGATTTGAAATATTCTAAATGTTAAGTGCTTTTTAATGGCATTTAAAATTAAGCTTCGGCATATGGACTTCATACAGAAGAGACAAGTTGGAGTTAATAATGTTCTGTAGAAGAGGGCTGTAAAATAAATAGTGCAAGCCGAAGTCCGACCGTAATATATACAACTGAAATTCTTTGCTGGAGAACAAATGAAAAACTTGCATCTCCTCCGAGGTGCCATTTAAGCTGCAAGCTGCGCCGTAACAGCTCCGAATAACATTGGGTGCCACAAATCAGAATGGGTTGACCGACCAGGGGCACCTGCCAATTTTCACCTCCTTTTCCAGGGGGGAAAAAAGCATTGTGGAGGACTCCCTATCTCCCTCCCCCACCCCAGTTTTCAGCTGCATTCTCTCCATGGCCATTTCAGCATCCTGATAGGGTGATGCATTTTTAGGCACCCCAAACAACAGGATGGGGGGAGTCAGCATTTTCATTTTATTAGCAAAGACGTATCTTCAGCTTCTTGGCATGGTTGGGAGTTGCATCCTAAAACTTGGAGGGAGGGAGGGAGGGGAGGAAAGGGAGAGACAGGGGAAGGGGGAAGGAAGAAAAAAGAAGAGGGGAAGGGGAAAGGGGAAGGGGAAGGGGGAGAAAAGAAGAGGGGAAGGGGAAAGGGGAAGGGGGAGAGGAAGGGGAAGGGGGGGAAAAGAAGAGGGGGGAGAGAGAAAGGAATGGGGGAGAGAAAAGGGGGAAGGGGAAAGGAGAGAGGAAGGGGAAGGGGAAGAAGAAGAGGGAGAGAGAGAGGAAGGGGAAGAGAAAAGGGGGAAGGGGAAGAGGAAGAGGAAGAGGAAGGAAAGGGGGACAAGGGGGACAAGGCTGGGACAAGGGGGAGGGGGCAGGAAACTTTTGTTATTTTACATTTCTCTTATCCCGGGACAGAGAAACGGGGGGGGGGGCAGGGGCGGAGGTGAGCAAGCCCAGCAAACAGATGTGCAAAATGTTTACAAACTTCTTTTCGGTTCTGATTGTGCAAAGCAGTATTTGTCAACCTTGGGCACTTTAAGATGGGAGGACTTCCATAGCCAGCGTGCTTTTAAGATGTGTGAACTGCCATTCCCTTCCTGGCTAGGGAATTCTGGGTGTGAAAATCCATCCATCTTAAAGCATGCTGGCTGGGGAATTCTGGGGTGGACATCCAACCATCTTAAAGCATGCTGATTGGTGAATTCTGGGAGTTGAAGTCCTCCCATCTTGAAGCATGCTGGCTGGGGAATTCTGGGAGTGGAAGTCCACCCATCTTAAAGCATGCTGATTGGTGAATTCTGAGAGTAGAATTCCACCCATCTTAAAGCATGCTGGCTGGAGAATTCTGGGAGTGGAATTCCACCCATCTTGAAGCATGCTGGCTGGAGAATTCTGGGAGCTGAAGTCCTCCCATCTTAAAGAATGCTGATTGGTGAATTCTGAGAGTGGAAGCCCACCCATCTTAAAGCACGCAGGCTGGGGAATTCTGGGAGTGGAAGTCACCCATCTTAAAGTGTCTAAGGTTGAAAAAAAATGACCCACAGGGAACATCTGTGTAAAGGGGGTTTCATGGAGAAACTCTTATGCAATACACAAAATTACATCAACAATCAGCAAGCCACATCATAGGTTTAATCAATATCTGCCCACTCTTTGTCTTAAAAATTGAGGCCAGTAAATTCTAAAACAGATCCAATTTAGAAGTAGATGTCTTTATCTAAAATAATATTTACTCACCCCACCCTGGTACCCCAATTCTGTACAATTTGCAAAGCATGAATTAAACCAAAACTCCAGCAAGTCAAAAAATAAATTGAGGGAATACTGCATACTACTGAATACTAATCAACCACAAAATTCTCTTTAATAAGAGACTGACGTCTCTCTGTTTCTGTTGGTGCTGAGACCCAGCTGTCCACAAATAAGGACCTTATTTCAAAATATCGGGACACAGTCCAGCTTCCCTTAGTCCCATGATTTCAAAAACCTCCTTAGAAGCAGCTCCTTATATCCCAAAGGCTAATACAAATAGTCCTCCACTTACAAACAGTTCGTTTAGTGACTATTTGAAGTTAGAATAGCACTGAAGAAAGTGACTTATGGCAATAGCGCTTAGACTTATATACCGTTTTACAGCACTCTCTAAGTGGTTTACAGAGTCAGCCTCTTGCCCCCAACAATCTGGTTCTTCATTTTACCAACCTTGGAAGGATGGAAGGCTGAGTCAACCTTAAGCCGTGAGGGTCGAATTCCAGGCTGTGGGCAGAGTTAGCCTGCAAAAGAGCCTGGTGGCGCAGTGGACTAAAGTGCTGTTAAAGGAGCACTTAGCTGCCAGCTGCCTGCAATTACTGCGAGTTCAAATCTCACCAGGCTCAAGGTTGACTCAGCCTTCCATCCTTTCGAGGTAGGTAAAATGAGGACCTAGATTGTGGGGGCAATAAGCTGACTTTGCATAAAAAAGAACACCGCTTGGGGGCCCCCCGAAAAGCCCTACTAAGCAGTTATATACAAAAGTATGAAGGCTATTGCTTAACGTATTGTAAGCCACCCTGAGTCTCCGGAGAAAGGGCGGCATATAAATCGAACCAATAAATAAATAAATAAATACATACATACATACATACATACATACATACATACATACATACTACATTCCAGTGGTGGGTTGCCCCCGGTTCAGACCGGTACATAAGAACTGGTAGTAAAACTGGTGGGAGGCCCCACCCATCACCTTGGATGTCATTATCAGCGATCTGTACATGCAATGCGATCCTGTTGCGAACCGTTAGTAAAGGTAAATAGAACCCACTCCTGCCGCATTCTAACCACTGCACCACCACGGTTCTTATGACTTATGACCATTTTTCACATTTACGACCATTGACAGCATCCTCGTGGTCACGTGATCAAAATTTAGATGCTTGGCAGCTACTGGACAATTGGACTAGTGAACAACAAAACCCCTTCTGTGCCAACCCTGAAGATGCTCCATCAATCTGAAGAAGCTGCCATCTTGGGTTCATTGGTCCATCCTCCTGCTCAAACAGGAGACCTGTGACAGTCCATGTCCACCCTGGCCCTCCGTGGTCAAACCCAACCCCAATATGGCCCTCAATGAAATCAAGTTTGACATCCCTGCCCTACACCATTTCTGACAGATGGCAGTCCAGTCTCTTCTTGAAAGCCTCCAGTGATGAAGCTCCCACAACTTCCGAAAGCAACTTCTATTCTATTCTATTCTATTCTATTCTATTCTATTCTATTCTATTCTATTCTATTCTATTCTATTCTATTCTATTCTATTCTATTCTATTCCATTCCATTCCATTCCATTCCATTCCATTCCATCCTAATCCTAATCCTAATCCTAATCCTATTATATTTTACTCTACTCTACTCTACTCTACTCTAGCCATGCCCATTTCCTGCAATTGTTCATCATATGTTTTATCCTCCAGTCTAGAGGTGGCTTTCAGCAGGTTCTGACCAGTTCTTGAGAACTGGTAGCGGACATTTTTAGTAGTTCAGAGAACCATTAAATACCACCTCTGACTGGCCCCACCCCCATCTATTCTCTGCCTCCCAAGTCCCAGCTAATCAGGAGGAAATGGGGGTTTTGCAATAACTTTCCCCTGGATTGGGGAGGGATTGGAGATTTTACAGTATCCTTCCCCTGCAACGCCCAGCAAGCCACACCCATAGAACCGGTAGTAAAAAAATTTGAAACCCACCACTGCTCCAGTCCCCTAATCATCCTGGTTGCTCTTCTCTGCACTCTTTCTAGAGTCTTAACATCTTTTTTATAATGTGGTGACCAAAACTGGATGCACGATTCTAGGTATGGTCTTGCTAAGGCTTTATAGAGGGGTATCAGTACCTCACTTGATCTTGAACTGCAATGATCTAAAACTGCGTGCAAAAATTGAAATATGGAAGTGTATTTTTGCAGTTCCGTGTCTAATGGACAAATAATCGGTCGATCCTAAAGAAAATCCACCCTGGCTGTTCTTTGGAAGGACAGATCCTGAAGCTGAAATTCAGATACTTTGGCCACCTAATGAGGAGAGAGGACTCAATGGAGAAGACCCTGATGTTGGGAAAGACGGAAGGCAGAAGGAGAGAGGGATGGCAGAGGATGAGGTGGTTAGATGGTGTCATCAACACAACAAACATGAATTTGGACAAACAAAGATAGGAGGGCCTGGCATACTATGATCCATGGGGTTACGAAGAGTCGGACGTGACTTACTGACTGAACAACAAAATCTAATGGGTCTCTCCCACAACTTCTGAAGGCAACTTCTGTTCCATCGGTTGATGGTTCTCACTGTCACTCCTTATTTCCAGGTTGAGTCTCTCCTTGATTCAGTTTCCATCCATTATTCCTTGCCTGGTCTTCGGGGGCTTTGGAAATGGATGAAATTGGAGAAAAACAAGCCATGGTCACTCAACCCGGCTTCCTTCTTGGCCTATTTTCAGAGACTAAGCTTGACTCATCCTCCCCCCCAGGGGATGTGCCCCACCGTCTCTCTACCCAAACAGCCTGTCTTGGCAGCCCTTGACTAACTCTGCCGGTGGCCAAGAACAAAGCGAAATCAAGGAAAAAGGAAGAAAGGGGGGGGGAAAAAAGATGTAGAAAGAAAAAGCGGGGTTAAAATAGCTCGGCAATGAAGTGCGAATGACTTATTCCTCCATAATGAAGTGTCTTTCTGTGTCGTTCGGTTTGTCTCAGGCACGCTGGATCCTTCAAATGGCTTTTAAATGAACTGTGAGAAGAGAAACTTCTGAAGATTTCCATGTTTTACAGCTGGGGTTGCAATCATGTTTCACGGGGTGGGGTGGGGTGGATTTATTGATTTATTTGTCTCCCGGGAGTCGCCCCACAGTTCTCGACTCCCTGTCAGCGGGCACGGATTCAGAAGAACAGAATAACAAAGCGGGAAGGGACCTCGGAGGTCTTCTAGTCTAACCCCCTACTCAAAAGGAGACCCTATACCAGTTCAGACAAATGGTTGTCCGGTCTTTTCTTAACCACTGTGGAGCCACAGTTGTTCAGTGAATCGTTGCAATTGTGCAATTAGCAACACAATTGTTAAGTGAACCTTAACAATTGTTAAGTTCCCCATCAACTTTAGAATATTTAGAACAGAATACAGCTGGAGAACCTATATCTGTGATGGAGATGCCAGTGGTGGCACGCAGCCAGCCAGCTGGTTTTCGGGTCTCTGCCGTGCATGCGCGGGGGAGCGGGGCACATCCAGCGGGGCACATGTGCATGTGGGGGACACGTGCAGGAGGCATGCATGCATGCATGGGGGTTGGGGCGCATGCATGAGGGCCATGCGCATATTGCATTTTTGGGGGTTGGGCGCGCTTTGTCCACTCGGTCCGGAAAAGGTTAACCATCACTAATGACCTCTATGATCTCAGACAAGTAACTGTCCAATCTCTTCTTAAAGACCACCAGTGGTAGAGCACCCAAAACTTCTGGTGGGGCTGGTGGCTCAGCAGACTAAAGCATTGAGATTAACACCAGCTGTCTGCAATTACTGTAAGTTCGAATCTCCCCAGGCTCAAGGTTGACTCAGCCTTCCATCCTTTCTGAGGTAGGTAAATTGAGGACCCCGTTTGTGGGGGCAATAAGCTGACTTTGTATAAATATACGGAAGTATGAAGGCTATTGCTTCACGCATTGTAAGCCGCCCTGAGTCTTCGGAGAAGGGCGGCATATAAATCAATTTTTTAAAAAAGTTGTTCCACTGATTAATTGTTCTCACAGTCAGGAAATTTCCCCTTAAATCCAGGTTGCTTCTCTCCTTGATTAATTTCCATCCTTGATTAATTTCCACCCGTTGCTTCTTGTCCTGCCTTCAGGTGCTTTGGAGAATAGCTTGACTCCCTCTTCTTTGGGGCATCCCCTGAGATATCGGAAGACTGTTATCATGTCTCCCCTAGTCCTTCTTTTCATCAAACTAGACATACCCAGTTCCTGCAACTGTTCTTTGTATGTTTTAGCGTCCGGCCCCCTAATCATCTTTGTTGCTCTTCTCTGCACTGCTTCCCAGCTGAAGGCAACCCCAAAAATATTTGTTTATGGATGCCAAGTCTCAAAAGAGTCTCTTGTATAAAAAGAGAGAGAGAGATGGGAAGGAGATGACAGAGGAAAAAAATCTGGCCGATGGAAAATACTTGAGCAAGATCAAAGAAGTTTCATTCCGTGTCCTTCGGTTTCCCAGGGCATCACACTTTTCCTACACCAGCTTTACTTATCATAGCACGCCGCTCGGCTCTGACGTGTGATATACAAAACGTGGACAGGCCCTCTTTGAAGTGCAGGATTAGCCCAGGCCCGATCCTTACTCCAAAATAACAAACAGTGCAGGTTCAAGAGGAGTTCTCTGTGGGTTTAGTTCATTTGTCAGCCCCAAATTCATTTTCGGCACCCATAAGCACCCTTGAACTCGCAGCCCCGCGGACAGATCGACGAGATTTATCTGGCAGTGGAGCCCCGGGGCGATTAGATGGAGATGGACCGTTTTTAAACTTGGAGATAACTCCAGACAGGGAGGGAGGGAGAGGCAGAGACAGACCATACTCTCTAGGTTTTATTTAAAACCACTCGCTTTCCCGTTCTGGCATTTCTTTAAAAATCATCTCTTTTTTTCCTCCCCTCTTCCGTGAAAAAAAAGTCTAAGTTACAGGTTGACTTTACGACCACAACTGAACTCAAAATTTCTGTTGCCTAAGTGAGACAGCGCTTCAGTGAGTTTTGCCCCATTTTAGGACCTTTCTGGCCACGGTTGTTAAGTGAATCATTGCAGTTTATTTATTTATTTATTTATTAATCAAATTTGTATACCACCCTACTCCCCGAAGGGACTCAGGGCGGTGAACAGTCGATTAAAATACAATGTCATACAAAAGTTAAAAAATTTAAAATGAATTAAATAATTTGGCTGAGGCAAATAAAAATCCAATTATATAAGACATTTAAAAACCCAGTATAAAACCCATTATAAAGGGGAGGTTTAAGCCAGACCAGCCTGATAAAATAGAGTTTTTAGGGCACAGCGGAAGGTACGTAGGTCCTGTATCCTCTTTATCTCAGGGGGGAGCTCGTTCCAGATGGCCGGTGCCCCCACAGAGAAGGCTCTCCCCCTGGGGGCCGCCAGTCGACACTGTTTGGCTGAGGGCACCCTGAGGAGCCCCTCTCTGTGGGAACGGACTGGTCGGTGAGAGGCTATTGGTGGCAGAAGGCGGTCCCGAAGATACCCTGGTCCTAAGCCATGGAGCGCTTTGAAGATAGTAACCAGAACCTTGAAGTGCACCCGGAAGACCATTGGGAGCCAGTGCAGCTCGCGCAGGAGTGGAGTCACATGGGAGCGCCACGTCGCTCCCATCACCACCCGCGCGGCCGCATTCTGGACCAGTTGAAGCCTCCGGGTGCTCCTCAAGGGGAGCCCCATGTAGAGAGCATGTTGTTAAATTAGCAACATGGTTGTTAAGTGAACCTGGTTTCCCCATTGACTTTGGAATATTTAGAATAGAATATACTTGGAAGGGACCTTGGAGGTCTTCTAGTCCAGCCCCCTGCTTAAGCAGAAGAATCTATATCATCTCTGACAAGTAACTGTCCAGTCTCTTCTTAAAAACCACCAGGGGTTGAGCATCCACAATTTCTGGTGGCAAGCTGTTCCACTGGTTAATTGTCCTCACTGTCAGGAGGTTTCTCCTTAGTTCCAGGTTGCTTCTTTCCTTGATTAATTTCCATCCATTGTTTCTCGTCCTGCCTTCAGGTGCTTTGGAAAATAGCTTGACTCCTTCCTCTTTGTGGCAGCCCCTCAGATACTGCAATACTGCTATCATGTCTCCCCTAGTCCTTCTTTTCATTAAACCAGACATACCCAATTCCAACAATTGTTGTTTATATGTTTTAGTCTCCAGGCCTTTGATCATCTTAGTTGCTCTTCTCTGAACTTTTTCCAAACTCTCAACGTCTTTTTGTTTTTTTGTAGTATGGTGACCAAAATTGGTTGCCGTATTCGTTCCAGGTATGGTCTTGACTTTGCTCGTCAGAAGGTCGCAGAAGGTGATCACACCAGATCCCAGGAGATTGGAGCCGTCACAATTATGAACCAGCTGCCAAGGCTCTGAATTTTGATCCCATGTCCATGGGGATGCTGCAATGCAGGGGTGAAATCCAGCAGGTTCTGACAAGTTCTGGAAAACCGGTAGCGGAAATTTGGAGTAGTTTGGAGAACCGGCAAATGGCACCTCCGGCTGGCCCCAGAGTGGGGAGGGAATGGGGATTTTGATAGATAGATAGACAGATAGATAGATAGATAGATAGATAGATAGATAGATAGATAGATAGATAGATAGATAGATAGATGATAGATGAATGACAGTATAAACACTAAAGATAGCTATATATATAGATATAAGTATAAACACTAAAGATAAACGGATAGGCGGGCAGACAGACAGATAGATAAATAGATAGATAGATAGAAGTATAAACACTATAGATAGACAGACAGACAGACAGACAGATATGTGTGTTAGTTTATTATTGGGTTTTTGCAATATCTTTCCCCCCAGAAGTGGGGTAAGAATGGAGATTTTGCAATATCCTTCCCCTGCCACGCCCACCAAGCCACGCCACGCCCACAGAACCGGCAGTAAAAAAAATTGGATTTCACCACTGCTACCATGCTCATAAGTGTGAAAAATAGAAGTCACTTTTTTCAGTGCTGTCCTAACTTTCAACAGTCACTAAGTGAATGGTTGTAAATTGAGACTATTTGTGTGCTGTTAAATTTAAAGACAACATTTTGCCTCTTCCAAGGACTGGTTGATTTTTCTTCGCTTCCTAACTAAAATCTCCAAATTAAGATGACCCTCTTCCTCCCAGCAAAACCTCTCCTGTCTTCCCCTCCAACTTTGACTACACAAAGCATAACAAAGCTAAAATTAGATTTCCACTTAGCCAAAGGTAAATCTTCAAGAGGGCTTTATAAATCCTACAGAAGTGGGAGCGAGGTTAATGACGCCCCTGAATTTCCTAACCGTTATACAGGTAGTCCTCAATATACGCCCCCCCGATCGAGCCCGTCATTTATATCGCTGAGCAAGACAGTCATTAAGTGAGTTTTGCCCCATTTTACAATCTTTCCTGGCACATTTGCTAAGCGAACCGTTGCCGTTAATCAGGTAGTGACACCGTTAAGTGCATCTGGGCATCCCCATGGATTTTGCTTGTCAGAAAAGGAGACCCAGGGGGGAACTGCCACCGTTAATCAAGGTTAGTCTTGCCAATGAGCAAGAGTGGTGCGGTGGCTTAAAGGTGGAGCTCTCTCCTCACAATCAGGAGGCTGTGAGTTCGATCCTAGGTAGAGGCTGATATTTCTCTCTCTGGGCACGATGAGAATATATCTGCTGAATATAACTCCGCAATGGCAACAGGAAAGGCATCCGGCCAGTAAACACTCAGCTCCATTCAGGTGCCCAGACTCCACCCTACAAGGGATTATTATGGGGTCATTAAAAGAAGATGATGAGTCTTGACAATGAGCAAAGTCATCCTAGTTTATGATCTTTATATCTACTGCCTCAATCCCAATGCATAAAACAAACCATGATGAAATAAGATTGAAAGCAGTAAAAGCAATCTGGCGTTTGCAAAGCCATCACTAACCATAATTACAAATCTTAGCTTCTTCGGTCCAATTACCTTAAGCCAAAAGCAGATCAGAAGATGGTTCTGTTGTGACCCAGGCCCACGTAGGTATTATCAGACGCAATCAGTTCTAAACAAACAGACTTTATTAGAACAGCTGAGAATTAACTCATTCTCAGCGTAGTCCAAACTCATTCAAAACAAATTCTTCATAACACAATTTTTCAGCCTTATCACCAACCTTGGTCTACTTTGGCAACCTGCCAAAGGCTTTTCTTGGCAAAAGTTCAGAAGCAGAAGACGCCGACAAGAAATAAATGCAGCAAGACAAGAAACAAATCTATCAACATTGTTTTCCGACAATGAGCCCAAGAACCGTTGCTGGCCTTTTAAGCCTTATGGGAGGGGCCGATCATCTCTTGGCCTTACTCCCGAGTTGTCCTTTTTGCTTTAGCTGCTTTTGCCTTCTGGCTGCTTTTTTCATGCCTACACAAGGAACAGGCTCCTCCTGTTCCTCTGCCTCTCTGCTGTCAGCCTCTGGAGCAGGGGTGAAATCTAAAAATTTTCACTACTGGTCCTGTGGGCGGGGCTTAATTAGTGGGTGGGGCTCGGTGGTCAGGTGACTGGGTCGGCATGGCTTATTGGTCAGGCGGGCGTGGCCAAGTCGATGTCACTTCTTTGCCCTTTTTTAACCTATAACACACAACACAACTGGCTCACCCACAATGTAAAAGCAGCTGTGCTAGACCCAAAATGGCCCCTGCAACAAGCAGGAACCTCACACAGCCACAAAAAGTCCAAAAAACCAACTTTCACACTTTACACACACACACAACACAACACAACACAACACAACTGGCTCACCCACAATGTAAAAGCAGGGACAAAATGGCCCCTGCAACAAGCAGGAACCTCACACAGCCACAAAAAGTCCAAAAAACCAACTTTCACACTTTACATACACAAAATTCCACATACAGCTTTGTGAGATTTTGTGTGTTTGTTTAGTTAGAGTGAAACACTACTGAAACACAAAGAATCTCAGAAAGCTGCACAAAATTATTTTATTTTATTTTTTATTTTTATATAAAAGCAGCTAAATTTAAAACTTCCTAAACTTTAAATGGCTAGGTCTAAAAAAAGAACAACTAAAAAAAAAAAAACCCAATTAATTACCGTATTTTCCGGCGTATAAGACGACTGGGCGTATAAGACGACCCTCCTCAGAGCCATTTAAGGCTCATCAGAGCCTTATGGGCTGGTCTGCCTGGTTACAGGAGAATGAGACCCGGCGTATAAGACGACCCCTGACTTTTGAGAAGATTTTTGTGTGTTAGAAAGTAGTCTTATACGCAGGAAAATACAGTATTTTTTTTAAAGCTCCCAAAGGGGAAAAAAACTTACAGGCAGGCAGGCAGGCAGGCAGATAGAGCTGCTCACCGATGAGCTTGATTGCAGGCAGGGAGATTCAGTTGCTTGCTGATGCAATGGATTGCAGGGATTACAGCAAGCGGAGGAAGGCAGGTGTGCGAAGGTAAGGAAACTGGAGGCTGGCGGGAGGAAGGGATTTTTGCTACCGGTTCTCCAAACTGCCCGCCGCCATTGCTACCTACTCGCTCGAGCCGGTTCGAACCAGGAGCATTTCACCCCTGCTCTGGAGGCTCCGGAGTCACTCCCTGATGGCCCTGGCCCCATCTCTGCCTCTGACGCAGAGCCCTCATCCGGGTCCTCCCCAGCCTCCAGGACTGGTCCCTGTTCTTCCTCAGCCTCCTCACTGTCCGACTCCACTGCCAGCTCTGCAGGCTACTGGCAGACCACAACAGGCTCAACATATAGGTAACACACAACATATGGCCACAATTGCACCCACCATTTTGGGTGCTGAGCAAGACAATTAGGTTTTTTTTTTTGTAAAAACAAATTTTATTTTAAAACAAAAAAAGAAAACATTAAAACCATCATCATTCCAAACCATTACAGACAGTACATCGATCGGTTAACATCCCTTTGTGCTCAATCCCATCTTCAAAATATCAATATATGACCAAAGCTTATTTTCATAATGAAATATTCCACTTACTTTATCTCAACGCCCACTTCACATTTCATATTTATCTCTGTATTTTATTATCTACCCATTGATAAAATAAATCCCATATCAAATAATATTGTTTATCTTCCTGGTCTCTTATTTTAAATGTCAATTTACTCATTTCAGCACAGTCCATTATTAATAACTTCTTCCTCAGTAGGTATCTTTTCTCCTTTCCAGTTTTTAGCAAATACGATTCTAGCTGCTGTTTGAACATTCACAATTAAATATTGCAATTCTTTGTTATATGTCTCTGGTAATATCCCTAATAAAAATCTCTCTGGTTTAAAATCAATATGTCTCTTTATCATTTTTTCCAACTATGTGTGTATCTTATTTATTTATTTATTTATTACATGTATTTATATGCCGCCCTTCTCCCGAAGGACTCAGGGCGGCGAACACAGGTTAAGAAACATGTACAATAAATAATAAACCCAGAATCAGAGTCAGCCTATTTGCTTGAACAGCCAAGTCTTCAGCTCCCGACAAAAGGAGCGAAGATCAGGAGCCATCTGGAGCTCGGTAGGTAATTCATTCCAGAGGGTGGGAGCACCCACAGAGAATGCCCTACCCCTGGCATCTTAGTCCAATATCTCTTAGCTTCTACAATGTCCACCACATATAGTAATTAGCAAGACAATTGTTAAGTGAGTTTTGTCCCAGAACTATCATGCCCCAGCTGTGAAGTCAATCACCACAGTTCTTCAGCTAGTAACACGATTATTAAGAGAATCTGGTTTCCTAATTGACTTTGCTTGTCAGAAGGTTGCAAAAGGGGATCACATGACCCCAGGACACTGCAACGGTCATAAATGCGAGTCAGTTGTCAAGCATCCAAAATCTGATCATGTGATCACAAATGTGAACAAGAGTTGTAAGTTTTTTTCAATGCTGTTGTAACTTTTGAATAATCACTAAATGAATGTTTTCAAGTCCTGTAATGTACAAATCCTGATGAGCTGATATTTAACGATGAAGCTTTGATTCTCTCCATACGCTTGGTTTGAAGAGCTAAGCAATAGTTGTGCAAGAACTTGAAATATGAAGAATTATGATCGTTATTGTTGTTCCATGCTCTTTTTCACACATGAACCAGTTCATTCAATCCTAGAATCATTTAAAAGTCTCCAAAAAAACCTGGTGGTTTGAAGGCTTAACCCATGGCCTGTTTCCCAAATAAATAAATATTCCCCCCCCCCCCAAAAAAGGCTACTCTGTGTGCCAAGATAAAGTCATAATAAAATCCTGGAACTCGAAAAGCGCGTAGATTTATGCTTAGAAACATTCTCCGTCTTGTATAACTGTGGCTCTCTTGTCTTTTATCCGCCAAGAAGTCACCTCGTTTTATGTAAAGTTCAGGGAACTTGGTTAATATAAACTCCCTTCCCGCCCCCCAAATCTTTTGATGATCTTAATATGAACTAATCTCTCTGCTTCTCCCCCTCCTGTAACTAAAACAGCCACAAACATTGGAAAGATAGCGAGAGCATTTTAAAGATGTTTCCACTTTATAAATCACGCATTCTTGGCAAATGGATCCTGCCCATTGTAAGCAGGTTCGGATGGTGTCCCACTCCCCCACCCCCGGATCTACAAGGGAGTCAGTAAGTAGATGTTAGTAATAAATCCTGGCTAATTTATAGACCTGCTTTCTTCTTGCCTTGTGCAAACAGCAGACAAGAATAGCATGCTTCTTCTGTTATTCCCTTACTCTGCTTTGCAAAATGATGGTTAGTTGGCCAGCGGTGGTTGAAAGGCACTTTTCATACATCAGGCAACCTCGTTTTGATCGTGCCACAATCTTATAATTCAGCCACGCTGGGTCTCCTTCAATCCTTCCCAAGAAGGCTCCTTCTTTTCCTGCCTTATCTTCCTGATAAATTTTCCCATCGCTGATGTTGCCTTCTTCTGAAATGTCATACGTGCAAATCTGCCAAGTGTTGTCGTCCTGGATGGGCCAACTCCCTTTTTTTGGAGATGAAATGCAAAGTGCAGGGAAAGTCAGTTTGGTCTCCTGGCTAGAAACTCAGGAGAGGTCAAGGCATGAAAAACCAGCTGAGTGACTTTGGACCAATCGCCAGGAGACGGTGAGTTCTAGTCCCGCTTTAGGGATGAAAGCCAACTGGGCGACTTTGTACCAATCACCCGGAGATGGTGAATTCTAGTTCCGTCTTAGACATGAAAGCCAGCTAGATGATTATGGGTCAATCACCAGGAGATCTTGAATTCTAATCCCACCTTAAGCATGACAGCTGCTGGGTGACTTTGGGCCAATCACCGGGACATGGTGAGTTCTAGTCCCAACTAAAGCATGAAAGCCGCTAGCTGATTTTGGGCCAATCAACCAGGAGATAGTGAATTCTAGTTCCATTTTAGGCATGAAAGTTACTGGATTATTTTGAGCCAGTCCCTCTGTCTCAGCCCAACTCACCTCACAGGGTTGTTGTCGTGGGGAAATTAGGAAGTGGAAGGAGCATTAGGTATTTATGCCATCTTAAATTATTTATAAAAATAATAATGCAGAATTAAAATTAAACATTAAAAATCCAGAACAGGAATTCTACAGTCATACCTGGCCAAGGTTTTCAGATAGTTCCAGCATCCACATTTTGCAAATTAATTACCTAATTATGTATGTACGTGGCTATGTGTGTTGGTAAATTTGTGTGTATATATGTATGTTTTTGGACCATACTAAAAGGCTGAACACCAAAGAATTGAGGCCTTTGAACTCTGGTGGTGGAGAAGACTCCCGTGAATCCCTTGGACTGCAAGGCCATCAAACCGGTCAGTCCTAGAGGAGATCAACCCTGACTGATCTTTAGAAGGCCAGATCCTGAAGATGAAACTCAGATACTCTGGCCACCTAATGAGAAGGAAGGCCTCCCTGGAGAAGAGCCTCATGCTGGGAAAGATTGAGGGCAAAAGGAGAAGAAGGGGACGGCAGAGAACGAGGTGGCTGGATGGAATCACTGAAGCAGTCGGCGTGAGCTTCAATGGACTCCAGAGGATGATAGAGGACAGGGAGGCCTGGAGGAACGTGGTCCATCGGGTTGCAATGGGTTGGACACAACTTCACAACTAACAACAACAATGTATGTATGTATGTATTGAAACTGATGGTTGCAAAAGCAAGCTTACCTCCCGGCTTTCGTTATGATCATCTCAGTCCCGGCTTCATGAAATTTCTTCCATAGCTCTTTTTCGTGCAAATACACCTTGATATTCTCAATGGTCTTCCAATACATCAAGAAAGAACAAGAATTAAAAGTGAGATAAGTTGCTGGAATGTGGAAGGAGACAGTTATATTTTATTTCTTCTTTTATGTACACTGAGAGCATAGGCACCAAAGACAAATTCCTTGTGTGTCCAATCACACTTGGCCAATAAAAATTCTATTCTATTCTATTCTATTCTATTCTATTCTATTCTATTCTTTCTTATTCTGTTCTCTTCTATTTCTTATTCTATTATCTTTCTTATTCTATTCTATTCTATTCTATTCTATTCTATTCTATTCTATTCTATTCTATTCTATCCTATCCTATCCTATCCTATCCAATCCAATCCAATCCAATCCAATCCAATCCAATCCAATCCAATCCATCCTATCCTCTATTATATCCTATCCTATCCTATCCATCCTATCCTCTATTCTATCCTATCCTATCCTATCCTATCCTATCCTATCCTATCCTATCCTATCCTATCCTATCCATCCTATCCTCTATTCTATTCTATTCTGTTCTGTTCTGTCCTATCCTATCCTATCCTATCCAATCCAATCCAATCCAATCCAATCCAATCCAATCCAATTTAATCCATCCTATCCCCTATCCTATCCTATCCTATCCTATCCTATCCTATCCTATTCTCTCTAATAGAAGAGTGAGGAGTTCTAATTGGCTTTGGCAGGGGAAAAAAAGTCATACAGATAATCCTCAACTTACAACCATTCATTTAGTGACCGTTCAAAGTTACGATAGTACTGAAAGAAGCGACTTGTGACTGTTTTTTTCACACTTACAGCCATTGCACTATCCCCGGTCATGGGATCAAAATTCAGACGCTTGGCAACTGGTTCGTATTTATGACAGTCGCAATATTCCAGGCTCATGGGATTCTCTTTTATAACCTTCTAACAAGTCAATGGGGAAACCAATTTCAATTTACTAACTGAACAACTGCAGTGATTCACTTAACAATTATTGGAATGAAGGTCATAAAATGGGGCAAAACCACTATTTTGCTTAGCAAAACCAAAATTTTGGGCTCAATTGTGATCTTAAGTCGAGGACTACCTGTTAATTAATTCAGCATTAATTAGTCAAGGCCCATGTGGTTGGGGAATTCTGGGAATTGAAGTCCACTCATCTTAAAGTGACCGAAGTTGAAAAACATTGTCTTTAGACCAGGGGTGTCCAAAACCTTGACCTCCTTAAGACTTGTGAACTTCAATTCCCAGAACCCCCTAGCCAGAAACTTTAAGAATTATGGACTCCAACTCCTAGAATTCCCCAGCCAGAAACTTTGAAAACTATGGACTTCAACGCCCAGAATTCCCAGCCAGAAACTTTAAGAATTATGGACTTCAATTCCCAGAATTCCCCAGCCAGAAACTTTAAGAATTATGGACTTCAACTCCCAGAATTCAATAGCCAGAAACATTAAGAATTATGGACTTCAACTCCCAGAATTCCTCAGCCAGCAACTTTAACATGTGTAGACTCCAACTTCCAGAATTTTGGCTGGGGAATTCTGGGAGTTGAAGTCCACACGTCTTAAAGTGGCCAAGATTGAGAAACACTGGCCTAGGATAGTCTTCTAGTTTGATGGCTGGCTAGGGAATTCTGGGAATTGAAGTCCACATCTCTTAAAGTGACCCAGCTTGAGAAACGTCCGTAAACTGTTTCTCATTTGCAAAATGCTTACCTGTTCTGCATCCGGGACCTGAGGACTGTTCAGGGGTGTGTTGCTGACTCCTGCGACCCCAAGAACTGGAGACCCTCCGGTGGTTTCAGCACGGGCAGGGCCCTGAGGCACCACAAACCCATCCTCCACATCCGACAAGCTTTTGTCCTGGAGCATTTCCTGAAAGTGAGAAAGCCGAATAGAAATGCATTGATTTGTTGTTGTCCAGATTCCACCCAGCAAAAAGAGATGCTTAGAATAGAATGAACGAGCTGGAAGGGACCTTGGAGTGGGGTCTTCTTGTCCAGCCCCCTACTCAAGCAGGAGAACCTATACCCGTGATGGAGAACTAATGGCACGTGTGCCAAAGGTGGTATGCAGTGCCCTTTCTATGAGGACGCAAGTCGTTGCCCCACTCAGCTCTTTGCGTATGTGCACGTGCCTCCCGCCGGCCAGCTGGTCTTCAATTCTCTGGCGTGCATGTGTGTGTGGCAGGGCATATGTGCGGGGGGCACATGTCCATTGGATTTGGGGGTTCGGGCATGTGTGCATAATTTGTGCATAGGTGTGCGCGCTGTGGACACTTGGTCCGGAAAAGGTTAGCCATCACTGACCTATACCATTTTAGATAAGTGTCTAGACCAGTGGTGAAATCCAATTTTTTTTTTTTACTACTGGTTCTGTGGGCGTGGCTTGGCGGGCGTGGCAGGGGAAGGACATTGCAAAATCTCCATTCCCATCCCACTCTGGGGCCAGCCAGAGGTGGTATTTGCCGGTTCTCCGAACTGCTCAAAATTTCTGCTCCCAGTTCTCCAGAACCTGCTGGATTTCACCCCTGGTCTAGACCAGTGATGGTGAACCTGGTGATGGAGAAGAACCTGGTGGCATGGCAGACTAAAGCACTGTAATTAACATTCAGCTGTCTGCAATTACTGCAAGTTCAAATCTCACCAGGCTTGAGGTTGACTCAGCCTTCCATCCTTTCTAAGGTGGGTAAATTGAGGACCCAGTTTGTGGGGGCAATAAGCTGACTTTGTATAAATATACAAAAGTATGAAGGCTATTGCTTAACGCACTGTAAGCCGCCCTGAGTCTCCGGAGAAAGGCGGCATATAAATCAATTTTTTAAAAAAAAGATTGGACAGAAAGACAGACAGACAGAAAGAGAGAAAGAGAGAGAAAAGAGAAAGAGAGAGAGAGAGAAATCACAGAGAGAAAGAGAGAAAAAGAGAGATAGGAAGAAAGAAAGAGAAAGAGAAAGAAAGAGAGACGCAAAGAGAGAAAGAGAAAGGAAGAAAGAACGAGAAATAAAGAGAGAAGGAGAGAGAAAGAAAAAGAAAGGAAGAAAAAGTGAGATACGAAGAAAGGGAGAAAGGGAGAGGAAGAAAGAGAGAGAAAAAGAAATGAAGAGAGAGAAAGAGAGAGGAAGAAAGAGAGAGAGAAAGAGAGAGATAGGGCTTAACGTATTGTAAGCCGCCCTGAGTCTCCGGAGAAGGGAAGCATATAAATCATTTTTTTTAAAAAAACAACCCTTTTTGTCAGAGGAAAAACTTCTTAGTATATTGCTGCGATTAATTGATTGATTTGGTTTGAATCAACCACCCAGAACAAAGCTTCCTGGCTCTGAGTTTCCTGCTCTTTCCAACGGTCAGTTGAAGAGTATATAGGTTGTAGCAGGATTGCAGCCACCAGAGCTAAGCTAAGAGCAGCTGAAGCTAAGCTGAGCTAAGAGACTCTCCAGCAGAGAGACGCTGAAAGTGGAGCTGAGAACCACAGAGACGCTGAGCTGAGAGCCTCCAGAGCTGAAGTCACTACAAAGAGCTGACTCACTGCCTTGCTCCTGAGAAGACTTACGGACAACCCAGAGAGCCTCCCACGTTTGGGAAGAAGATTAGAACTAATGGACTTTGCTGTGAGGAGAATTCTTTAGGCCAGTGATGACTAACCTTTTTGCCATTGCGTGCCAAAAGCGGGAGGAGTGTGTTGGGGTCACACTCACGCGTGCCCACATCCATAATTCTATGTACCCCGCCCCCCATGTTCCCCCCCCCCCCCGCTTTTGGCACATGATGATACAGTGGGTCCGGTAGGCTCGTTTTTTTGCTCTCTCCAGGCTCCAGAGCCTTTCTAGGAGCCTGGGGAGGGCAAAAACGGCCTCCCCACTCCAAGAGGCCATCCGGAGGCCGAAAACAGTGTGTTTCCTGACTTCTGGTGGGCCCAGAAGGCCTGAAAATCAGCTGGCTGGCGCATGTATGCGTGCTGGAGCTGAGCTCGCATGCCCACCAATATGTCTCCGCATGCTACCTGTGGCACCCGTGCCATAGGTTCGCCATCAGGCTGTTGATGCCTTTTTGTAGGTTTTGTTTTTATGTGTTTTTACTGTTAAACTAATTACTCTTTTTAAGACTCCTCTCTCTCAACTTGCATGGTTTAGTGTGTTTGTTTGCGTATCGGGCCACGGTCCATTCAAACACAGAAAGCTTCCTTCATACTTTTAGTCACGGGGGGCCCAAATTGAGCATGCCCACACGCCCAAACTGAAAGGTGTGTGCGTGTGTGAACAAACGGCGCATACACGGACATGCGCGCATGCGCAGGAGAGACCCGAAGATCTCTTGCTGCGCTGCCGGTGTTGGGAGGAGGAATGGTTAAATCTAGAAAACAGACACGTTATGTTTTCTATTCTAAAAGGAAAATGAATTTAGTTTCTTGAATAACAGAACGGAGTTGGAGGGGACCTTGGAGGTCTTCTAGTCCTACCCCGACTCAAACAGGAGACCCTACATCAGTGATGGCTAACCTTTTTGCCGTCGCGTGCCAAAAGCGGGGGGGGGAGTGCGGTGGGGGGGTCAGACACATGCGTGCCCACAACCATAATTTATTGCACCCTATCCCCGTGCATGGATGCGTGCTCCCCCCACTTTTGGCACGTGATGGCCCGGTGGGCCCGGTAGGCCTGTTTTTTACTTCTAGAAAGCCTCTGGAGCCTGGGGAGGGCGAAAATGGCCTCCCCCCCCACCCCGAGGCCCTCCGGAGGCCGGAAATGGCCCTTTTCCTGACTTCTTGTGAGACCGGAAGGCCCGTTTTTTATCCCTCCACAGGCTCCAGAGGTTTTCTAGGAGCCTGGGGAGGGCGAAAATGGCCTCCCCCCCCGAGGCCCTCCGGAGGCCGGAAATGGCCCTTTTCCTGACTTCCTGTGAGACCGGAAGGCCCGTTTTTTATCCCTCCCCAGGCTCCAGAGGTTTTCTAGGAGCCTGGGGAGGGCGAAAACGGCTTTCCGCTTCCTCCGTCCAGAGGCCAGAAACAGCCTGTTTCCCGACTTCCGGTGGGCCGGAAAGGCCCAAAAATCAGCTGGCTGGTGCACGCATATGCGCTGAGCTAGGGCAACACTCGCATGCCCACAGATATGGCTCCATGTGCCACTTGTGGCACGCATGCCACAGATTCGCTATCATGGCCCTACATCATTCTGGACAAATGGATGTCTAATCTCTTCTTTAAAAACTTCTGGTGGTTTAAAAATGCCAAATTTAAGATTATATTATGAAGCCTCGGTATTAGTTCAGATTTGTGATTGGTTTAATTTAACAGAGGATAGAATTTTGAATCTAGAAGGATATGACTTACTTTATGGATGGCATGCTTATTTATTGTATGAAAAGAAAGTAGATAAAACGTTTAAAAGCCATATACTTAGAAATGCCTTGTTGCGAGTGTGGAAGAAATATCAATATAAATTGGATTATAAAATACCTATTTGGGCAAATCCCAGACATGCAATAGAAAATATAAGTATAGAACAAAAGATGGAGGTGATCACATATAAAGAACTTTTATTTAGAGAAAGGAGCAAACTACAACTTAAACCTTTAGAGGTTTTGAAGAAGGAAGGGATAATTTATACCTGGTTTCAATATGGTCAGCTCCAAGCAAGGTGGAGGGAGGATCAAAAAACAGATCTTATGGAAAATGAAGAAAATTTGGTAAAGCAAATTAGGGACCAGGGTATTATGCATATTAAAAGATTATATAATGTATTATTAGAGATAGATTCTGAAACAGAGTTGGTTAAAGACTGTATGATTAAATGGGCTAGAAATTTTCAAGAACCAATAATGATGGAGACATGGGAAAAGATTTGGGTCAGAAATGTTAAATTTACTCAAGCACAAAATCTTAGAGAAAACTTTTATAAGATGTTTTATAGATGGCATTTAGACCCCAAAAAGTTGTCATGTATGTATTCTAATGTACAAGCTAAATGTTGGCGGTGTGATTGTGAAGATGCAACTTATTTTCATATCTGGTGGACCTGTAAGAAGGTCAAGGCATTTTGGATAAAGATTTGGTGGGTAATGCAAAATATTTTGAAAAAAAGGTTGGAATTTACACCACAATTGTTTTTATTGGGTATTATAAATGAATGTACATTATTGGAGACTAAGTTGATTTTAAATTTAATAACAGCAGCTAGATTGTTGGTTGCACAATACTGGAAAAAAGACTCTTTGCCTACTGTAGAAGAATGGACTTAGCTGAGATGGCCAAAATCTCAGCATATTTGAAAGACCATACGCAAGAAAAATTCATTTTGGAATGGAGGAAATGGATTGACTATATTCAGAATAAATATCATATAAGAAGACATCAAATTGCGTATGAATGAAGAACTATAGAGTTGTAATTTTCTTATTATATTGGAGTTAAGATTTTGATGGTGTTTGTAAACTAGAAATTGGATAGGTTAATGATTGGTTTATCTTTTTTGTCGAAGAAGAAAAACCCTGTACTTCACTCTGGGAAGTCGGGGGGGGGGGCGGAGGGGGGGTTGAAGGGGGGGAGGGATGGGGGGGTTGAAGGGAGGGGGTTATATTTTTTATATTTGTATTTTTATAAAACTTTCAATAAAAAAAAAACTTCTGTGTTGGAACTCACACAACTTCTGGAAGAGAAACCGTTCCACTGATTAATGGTTCTGTCAGGAAATTTCTCTTGTACAAGAAAGAGAAGAAGCTTTAAAGTCACTCAAATCCTTTGATTAATGCTAGAGTAAGAATTTAATGACTGATTGATTTCCTATGCATACCTGTATGAAAGAAGTCAGGTGATTCTTTTTCTCTCTCTCTATCTTACTTTTCCTTTTCAATTTCTTTCTGCATGTCTAGCTCCCCTTTTCCCAATTTTTATTTTATATATTTTTATTTTATAAATATATAATAAAATGCCCTGCCCTCAAGACCCTGATGTTCCAACAGGCAGGGCTAAACGTGTGAATGATTTTTTAAAATTTGTTATTAATTCTGGGTTTTTATTTAATCGGGCCAAACTGTGTAATAATTTTAATTAGCAATTGTATGATGTCTGTGTGTTTGTGTTTTTATCTGGGCTATACACCGCCCTGAGTCCTACGGGAGAAGGGCGGTATAGAAATAATATCATATCATATCATATCATATCATATCATATCATATATAAATTTATATGTTTACTCAATTTCTGTGGCCCAGCCACTCGCCGTAACTACCAATTCACCTGAACCGGTCCGAAATGACTGATTCCCACCCCTGCTCTGTGCCAATCACCAGGAGCAAGTGAGTTCTAGTTCCATCTTAGTCATGAAAGCTGCTGGGTGACTTTGGGCCAATCACCAGGAGACTGTGACTTCTAGTCCTGCCTTAGCCATGAAAACCAGCTGGGTGACTTTGGGCCAATCACCAGGAGGCTGTGAGTTCTAGTTCCGCCTTTAAGCATGAAAGCTGGCTGGGTGACTTTGGACCAATCACCAGGAGACTGTGAGTTCTAGTGCCGCCTTAAGCATGAAAACCAGTTGAGTGACACTGGGCCAAGTGACTCTCTCAGTGCAACCCACCTCACAAGGTTGTTGTGGGGGAAAATAAGAGAAGGAAGAAGGACTATCCCGTCTGTCCTTTCTGCCTTGAATGACTTATAAAGTAATAAAGGTGGGATTAAAAAAAAAATCTAAGAAATAAAGAAACCTCCCCTCACTTCCCAAGTCCAGATGCAAGGAATATAATATCCAGCTGTTAAAGAACACAACAATGTTAGAACCGTCTTTTTTCTCCAGAGAAATCTGCAAACAGGATTCAAAAAGCTAAGCTGCTAGCTATACCTGTGAGATTTCAGCCTTCCTTACTTTCTGGGCAATGCATTGGGGGGGGGGAGGGAGAGGTGTGGCTTCCATTGTACAGGTATAGTAGGTGTTATAGACTTGCAACCATTTGTTTAGCAACCTTTTGAAGTTACAACGGCACTGAAAAATGCGACTTATGACCGGTCCTCACCCTTACAATCCACCCCAGGGTTCCCACGGTCACATGATCGAAATTCAGGCGCTTGTTAACCGGCATTCATTTCTGGTGGTTGTGAGTTCCCAGAGTCATAGGATCGCCCATTTGCGACCTTCCCTCGCCTCTGACAAGCAAAGTCCAAAGGCGGAAGATGGATTCACTTAACAGCCACATGTTTCACTTAACAACCGCAGTGATTTGCTTAGCAATCAGATAGCTCACTTAACAACTGCAGTGATTCATTTAACGACCACATGATGCACTTAACAGTGGCAGCGATTTGCTTTACAACTATGTGATTCACTTAACAGCCCCTTGATTCACTTAACAACTGCAGTGATTCATTTAACGACCACATGATTCGCTTAGTAAGAAAAGGGGGAAAAATAGCATTAGCGCTAGCACTTAGACTTATATACCGCTTCATGGTGCTTTACCGCCCTCTCTAAGCGGTTTACAGAGTCAGCATCTTGCCCCCAACCATCTGGATCCTCACTTTACTGATCTTGGAAGGATGGAAAGCTGAGTCAACCTTCAGCCAGTCAGGATCGAACTCCTGACAGTGAGCAGAGTCAACCTGCAATACATCATTCTAACCACTGTGCCACCACGGCAGTAGCAACTGTGGCAGGAAAATGATGTAAAATGGGCCAAAACATATTTATAACAATTGTCTGGCTCAACCATAGAAATTTGAGGGTCAATTATGGTCGTAAGTCGAGGACTGCCTTTATTACAAAGCCTGTTGCTCCAAAGTGGAAGAATGGATGGATTCCCCTTTTTTTAAATAACACTTTCCGGGCTATAAACCGTGGTCTGGCCCCCCCGGAGCAGAGGTGGGTTCTAAATTTTTTTACTACCGGTTCTGTGGGCGTGGCTTATTTTGTGGGTGTGGCTTGATGGCCATGTGACAATTCTTTAGGAATTAGCAGAGGTACTGGTCTACCAGGCTTTTAACTGTAGAGCTATACCGATCCACCCATTTATTTTTGCAGGCACTGGACTACTCATTTGTTTTCTTTTACCACTAATCAGCTGTAGGGCGGCCCTTTGAAGCCCCACCGCAAGAGTTTAAACAGTTTTTTTCCCTCTAGCCATCAGCTGGGACTCAGGAGGCAGCAATAGATTGGGGATGGGGCCAAATAAAAGGTAAGAATAATGATGGGGCCTGGGGGGGTGGGGAGGTGGGAATAATGATGGGGCCTGGGGAGGGTGGGGGCGGGAGGCAGAACCCGTTCGGTGACATCATATCGTCACCGCTACCGGCTCGGCTGAATGAATCGGGAGGAACCCACCCCTGCCCTGGAGGCCTATTTTTCTTATTTATTTATTCGACTGAAATATCGGCAGTTCACCCACTTGCCCCTATGATGATCTCATGGAAACGGTGCTCCATAAAAACAAGCCAGGATAAGCAGCCGAGCCCAAATAAAAAGAGAGGGATTTTAAACAAAGCGTAATGCAGGAATAAATAAATAGCAGAGTGGATACAGAGACACAAATAGGATCGTAAAAAGCCAACTCTGAAATAAATAAAGGCCGGATATAAATTAATAAAATTAAATTTAAAAAATGCAAAGGGCAACCTGGACTGCAGGAGAAGGCGATAATTAATGCCTAATGTGCCAACGTAAAGAAGGCCCTGTGATGCTGGATTTTTAATTTTTCTCCCAACTCTCAGACTCATACAAGAACCGAATATACAGGGAGTACATGGATACATCCAAACTAGACTGTGTTCTTCCTCTGTGTCATATAATATATGTGGGTATATGCATAATGTTGTATTTACTTCTTTATTTTGTCATATTTATGTAGTATACATTGGAGGTGGTGAGAGTTGTATCAATGAAGTTTCATTTTAATGTATGCCGATTAGTGTATATCCAAAGTGACAATAAAGTTTATTCTATGCTATGCTATGCTATGCTATGCTATGCTATGCTATGCTATGCTATGCTATGCTATTCCATTTCTTATTGCTATTCTGTTCTGTTCCGTTCCATTCCATTCCGTTCTGTTCCGTTCCAATTCTTATTGCTATTCTATTCTATTCTATTCTATTCTATTCTATTCTATTCTATTCTATTCTATTCTATTCTATTCTATTCTATTCCATTCCAATTCTTAGTGCCCTTCCCTTCCCTTCCCTTCCATATTTTCTATTCTATTCTATTCTATTCTATTCTATTCTATTCTATTCTATTCTATTCTATTCTATTCTAGTCTAGTCTAGTCTAGTCTAGTCTATTCTATTCTATTCTATTCTATTCTATTCTATTCTATTCTATTACATATTTTCTATTCTATTCTATTCTATTCTATTCTATTCTATTCTATTCTATTCTATTCTATTCTATTCTATTCTATTCCATTCCATTCCAATTCTTACTTCTCTTCTCTTCTCTTCTCTTCTCTTCTCTTCTCTTCTCTTCTCTTCTCTTCTCTTCTCTTCCCTTCCCTTCCCTTCCCTTCCCTTCCCTTCCCTTCCCTTCCCTTCCCTTCCATTCCATATTTTCTATTCTATTCTATTCTATTCTATTCTATTCTATTCTATTCTATTCTATTCTATTCTATTCTATTCTATTCTATTCTATTCCATTCCATTCCATTCCAATTCTTAGTGCTCTTCTCCTCTCTTCTCTTCTCTTCTCTTCTCTTCTCTTCTCTTCTCTTCTCTTCTCTTCTCTTCCCTTCCCTTCCCTTCCCTTCCCTTCCCTTCCCTTCCCTTCCATTTCTGATTGCTCTTCTCTTCTCTTCTCTTCTCTTCTCTTCTCTTCTCTTCTCTTCTCTTCTCGTCTCTTCTCTTCTCTTTTCTTCTATTCCATTCCATTCCATTCCATTCCTAATTTTATTCCATTCCACTCTCTTCTATTCTGCATTTCTGATCATTCATTTAACAACCCTTTGAAGTGCTTATAACTCTCATGCAGGTGGTCCTTGACTTATGACCACAACTGAGCCCAAAATGTCCACTACTAAGCAATACAGTCGCCCAAGTGAGTTTTGCCTCGTTTTATGCCCTTCCTTGCCACAGCGGTCAAGTGACTCACTGCAGGTGTTAAGCTAGACACACGGTAGTTAAGTGAATCTGGCTTCCGCGTTGACTTTGCTTTGTCAGAAGGTCACAAAAGGGGGGATCACATGACCTTGGAGACTGCAACCGTCATAAATAGGGGTCAGTTGCCAAGCGTCTGAATATTTCGATCAATGTGACCATTGGGATGCTGCAATGTCGTAAGTGTGAAAAATGGTCATAAGTCACTTTTTCAGTGTTGACTGAACTTTGTAACTTTGTTGTAACTTTGAACGGTTACTAAATGAACTGTTATAAATCGAGGACTACCTGTATAAGATTCCCCCTCCAGAACAGTATAGGTAGTAACTGTGAGAGGGATCTTGGAGTCCTAGTGGACAACCATTGAAATATGAATTATCCGTGTGCAGCAGCTGCCAAAAAAGCCAACACAGTTCTAGGCTGCATATACAGAGGGATGGAATCAAGATCACCTGAAGTGTTGATGCCACTTTATACACCTTGGTGAGGTAACACTTGGAATACTGCATCCAGTTTTGGTCGCCACAATATTAAAAAGAAGTGGAGACTCTGGAAAGAGTGCAGAGAAGAGCAACAAAGAGGATGAGGGGACTGGAGGCTAAAACATATGAAGAACGGTTGCAGGAACTGGGTATGTCTAGTTTGATGAAAAGAAGGAGTAGGGGAGACATGATAGCAGTCTTCCAATATCTCAGGGGCTGCCACAAAGAAGAGGGAGTCAAGCTATTCTCCAAAGGACCTGAAGGCAGGACAAGAAGCAACAGGTGGAAACTCATCAAGTAGAGAAGCAACTTCGAACTAAGGAGAAATTTCCTGATAGTTAGAACAATTAACCAGTGAAACAACTTGCCTCCAGAAGTTGCAAATGCTCCAACGCTGGAAGTTTTTAAGAAGAGATTGGACAACCATTTGTCTGAAGTGGCATAGGGTTTCCTGCCTAAACAGGGGGTTGGACTAGAAGACCTCCAAGGCCCCTTCCGACTCTGTTATTCTATTCTAAACTCAATATGCAGATAATCCTCAATTGATGACCATTCTTTTAACAAGCCCTGATAAAAGCAATTTACAACCAGTCCTTGCACTTATGAATGTTGCAAGATCTCCACAGTTCAAGTGATCTACTAAACAACTGCACCAAAATGGTGCTTATCCTGGGAAAGTGAACAGGCAAACTCTATCCTATCAATAGCCTTATTTCTTAAAACTTTCTTTCAGGAGGCTGGCCAACTATAGTTGAAACAGAAATTTGATATACGGGAATCACAAGCTTTTATCCAATAACAGAGGAACACTGGAAACACACACACACACACACACACACACACACACAAAACCCCCCAATGAAAAAAAGCAACGATCAATCCAACTTTTTGTTTTTCAGTGGATCTAGTCCCACCTTAGACATGAAAGCCGGCTGGGTAGTCTGTGCCAGAGATGGGCTTCCTATAATTTAACAATTGATTCACTCAGAATCGAAAATGTGAGCACGTGTGCACCTTGTGCACAAGTGCACTGCGTCAAAAATGCAGCAATTGTATAGGATAGATAACTTTGCTCGCACACGCCTTGCACACTTGCAGTGTCAAAAACACGGCGATTGTATAGGACGAGATAGCTTTGCTTGTGAGCGCGCCTCGCGCACATAAACATTGCATCAAAAACATGGCGACTGTATAAGACAGGATAGCACCGGGGCGGATGGGCAGGCCCAGCCACTGGCCATAATTACCAGTTCACCTGAACCAGTCTGAAATGGCTGAATCCCACCCCTGCTCTGTGCCAATCACCAGGAGCGAGTGAGTTCTAGTTCCATCTTAGTCATGAAAGCTGCTTGGTGACTTTGGGCCAATCACCAGGAGATGATGAGTTCTAGGCCACCATCGGCATGAAAATCACTGGGTGACTTTGGGCCAATCATTGGGAACCTCTGAGTTCTAGTCCCACCTTAGGCATAATAAACTGACCGTATGATTTTAGTGCCAATCCCTAGGAGACAGTGAGTTCTAGTTCCACCTTAAGCAGGAAAGCTGAATGAGTGACCTTGGGCCAGTCCCTCTCTCCGGAATGGAACAACTTGCCACAGTCAACTTGCTGCGGCCAACTCACCATGGCCAACTCGCCACGAGCAACTTGTCACGGGACAATTTAACAACTGTATGTAATGATATAAAATAAATAAATAATTATTTTAATTTTTGGCATTCGTATTTCTGTTTCCTTCCCCCTTTTTTTGCATCCTTTCTTTAACTATTTTATTCCACTATTTTATTTTTGATATGAATGTATCTCTTGTCCTGCAACTACTTGGCCACAACATGTTGGCCATGCCAAGTTGGCCATGGCGAATTGTCATACATAGATAGACCCCTTTCCCTCAGCCCAAGATGGGGAAAATAGTAGGAAGAAAGACTATTAGGTATGTTTACCATCTTGTTTATTTTTAAAAATGAGATAAACAAACAAACAAACAAATGAATGAATGAATGAATGAATGAATGGCTTTTTAATCTTCCTTAGATCTTTGCTAAAACAATAGACTCCAGGAAACTTAAAGCTTCATTCGGACAACCGACAACTTGTATGAAACTCAGAGATGTTGATTCAAAGACCTTTCTGGGGGTGAATTCCCCACAGAACCAGAGGTTGATTCAGCCGGTTATGTCCGATTCAGGCAAACCAGTAGTGGCGACTGTGGGAGACTCCGCCGACCCACAGTGATGGGTTGCCCCCCGTTCGGATTGGTTCAAAAGAACCGGTAGTAAAACCAGCAGGAGGCTGCCCACCGCCTCAGATCTCACGATCTGTGCCTGCGCAGAAGCGTCCCGTTGCAAACCGGTAGTAAAGGTAAGTAGAACCCGACCCTATGCCCACCCACCCGGATGTAATGCACGAGCACTGCGCATGCGTGACCAGACGTGTGCTCACATTTGCAAACCGGTAGGGAAGGTAAGTGAGTCCCATCTCTGCATAGGACCCTGTGAGTAAATCTGCCCAGCTTTAGAGTATTAGTTATGGTAAAATAGGGCCAGGGTATTTACGAGACCGCCTTCTGCTACCGATAACCTCCCACCAGCCAATACGGTTTCACAGAGAGGGCCTCCTCAGGGTGCCGTCGGTCAAGCAATGTCGGCTGGCGGCCCCCGGGGGGAGAGCCTTCTCTGTGGGGGCACCCGCCCTCTGGAATGAGCTACCTCCCGGAATACGACTGATCCCGGATCTCCGCACTTTCCGTAAGGCCCTGAAGACGTTTTTATACCAGCAAGCCGGCCTAGTCTAAAAAGGTTTTTTATGGGTCAGTTTTTAAAGTGTATAGTTATGGGGTTTTGAATTGGGAGGCCGACTGATTTAATTTATTTTAGTTATCTTAACTTTTATATTGTATGTATTTTAATTTCGGCTGTCCACCGTCCTGAGTCCCTTGGGAGAGAAGGGTGGTATACAAATTAAATAAATAAATAAATAAATAAATAAATAAATAAATAAATAAATGGAGTAAATTGTCATTGGAAAGTCACTGTCGCAAAAAATTGTTAGTCGAACCAAGAAGGGAAGGGGGGTGAGGACAAGCAGAAAGTAACATGCAAATATTTGAAATCCACCATTCCAAAACGGTTTTGCTGTTTTGGCAATTCAGGAAGTCCTTGACTTACAACCTTTCACTTAATGACCATTTGAAATTACAACGGCACTGAAAAAAAAACCCGACTTAGGACCGTTTTTCACATTTACAACCATTGCAACATTGCGATCAAAATTGGCAACGGTTCATATTTATGACGGTTGCAGTCTCCTGGGATCACGTGATCCCCTCTTGTGACCTTCTGACAATAGGGAAGCCAGCTTCGCTTAACAACCGTCTAACTAACTTAGCGACTGCAGTGATTCACTTAACAACCGTGGCAAGAAAGGTCGCTAAATGAGACAAAACTCACACGGCAATTGTCTTGCTTAAGCAATGGAAAGTTTGAGCTCCGTTGTGGTTGGAAGTTGAGGACTACCTATACCTCCCCCCCCCCCCCAAACACTTCTTTGTGGCACACGCAACTTAACTCTGTAGGTTTACTATCGAATTGCTTTGTTTTTAACCGGGCTTTTGCGATGAAAAAACTAGAGTAATCTTGTATGTGTGCCTTTGTTTCAAAACGTTTTCCCCTTTGACTCCAAATGCCTAAAATTATTTGTGTTTGACGCAGTGGTGAAATGTAAAATTTGTTGCTACCGGTTCTGTGGGTGTGGCTTGGTGGGGGGGGGGGTAATATGACTGAGTGGGCGTGGCCAACTTTTTTTTTTTTTAACTTTTAAAACCATTTTTTCTACAACCTCTTCGGCTGAAGAGGTAGTTTAAAAAAATGCTTTTAAAGCCTCTGACGATCCCAGCTGACGTGCCTGATCGGCAGAGGCTTTTTTTCCCTTATAAAAACATTTTTCCTATAACCTCTCCGGTCGAAGAGGTTGCAGAAAAAAATGCTTTTAAAAGCCTCTGATGATCCCAGCTGAGCCACATGACCATCAGAGGCTTTTTTTTTTAACTTTTAAAAGCATTTTTTCAGCCAAAGAGGTTGTAGAAAAGATGCTTTAAGTAAAAAAAAAAAAGCCTCTGATGATTGGGCAGCTCAGCTGGGCAATTGGGGGGGGCCAGGGATTTTTGCTACCGGTTCTCCGAACCACCCGCCTCCATTGCTACCAGATCGAGCGATCCGGTCCAAACCGGGAGCATTTCACCCCTGGTTTTACGGTTGCAATTTTAAGTATTTACAGTTTTGCCAGAGCAATTCTTGAAATCAACTCATCTGTCTGGAACCCACACTGCAAATCAGACGTTAATACGATCGAACGAGTCCAGAGATATTTCACAAGAAGAGTCCTCCACTCCTCCGCTCGCAACAAAATACCTTATGCCACCAGACTCGAAATTGTGGGCTTCGACAACTTAGAACTTCGCCGTCTTCCGTCTGACCTACATAAAATCATCTGCTGCAATGTCCTACCGGCCAATGACTACTACAGCTTCAACCAAAACAATACACGAGCACACAATAGATACAAACTCATGGTAAACTGATCCAAACTAGACTGCAGAAAATACGACTTCAGCAACAGAGTGGTCGACGCCTGAAATGCACTATCTGACTGTGGTTTCTTCCCCAAACCCCCAAACCTTTAACCTTAGACTGTCTATTGTCGACCTCACCCCATTCCTAAGAGGTCTGTAAGGGGTGTGCATAAGCACACCAGCATGCCTACCATCCCTATCCTAATGTTTTCTTTTATCCATATCCTTTTCAAGAATTTATAATCTTGTTTACACTTGTAAACAAGTGTAAACAAGATTATGACAGTGTATCTGTCATAAAATACATGGCTTGACGAAATAAATAAAATAAAACAACTAAAAGTTTAATCCAGAATAATTAACTTTTCAGGATAAACATCCCTGAGTTTATTAAATATACCGTATTCCTGCATTTTAGTTCGATAATCATTTCCAATTCTCTTTTTCCTCCAGTTTCCTCTAGATGCCCCAATTTCAAATTTTGCCAGGGAGGGGGGGGAAAAATCACAAGAAGGCTAAAATATCATTATCACATGACAATGGGAAACAACTTCAAAATATCTCATCCGGTCTTAGTCTGGGAAGTAAGATACAATCCTTCCACTCTTTAATCCATTCGCCTGAGAGTTGTTCCTGGAAATCTACCCATCCCTGAATTTAAGAGATCTTAGCTCAGAGCCAATTTACAGATGATCACAACACGGTGTAAAATTGCATGATATTGAAAACCACCAAATTTCCTTTCAAGCGAAAAAGATGGAGAATCCAGTAAGATCATTCCTTATATCAGCTTTTGATCAAGGGTGAGTTTCACTTACCTTTACCACCAGTTGGCCTCACATATATATGCACTGTTTGTGCATGCACCTGGCCTTCCTTGCTTGCTTGCTTGTGCACCAGTGGTAGGTTGTTACCGGTTTGCCCCAATTTGGGCAAACCGATAGCATCAGTGGCGGGAGGCTCCGCCCACCCGCTTAGGCATCATCAAACACAAGAGAGGGTGCGTGGCCGGCATCAGGCGATACGGTGTGGATTCTGGGGCTCCAGGAGAACATCAATATCCTAGCCAATTTGGGGATCCCCAGGGATCATAGCTGTCTTGTGGAGACAGCGAAGAAACAAGACGCTGGCTGGCACGGATAGGGAATGAGCAAGTTCCCTGAAATGCCAGCGTTAGTCTTCAACCCGTTGGCGAAGGAAGGTAGCCATTAAGGAGTTGTCGCAAGCCAGAACGGCCACGATCAGAAAGAGGGAATGTCAGAGCGGTATTTGACATTATTGTTGCCGGGTGAGTAATTAGCCAACTCACAGGTAAAAAGGAAAAAAACTTTTAACAGCTTGAAAGAAATCCCAGTGGAATTTGGTGGCTAATTAGCACTGGGGAATTTAAGCGGACAGAAAGAAAAAAGGAACTTTAAACACAATCTGCAAATAGCATCAAACATGATCTGCAAATAGCCGGGGCTGGGAGCGGGCAGGCCCACTCACGATCACTGCTACCGCTTTGCCCGAACCGGTGCAAACCGGTAGAATATCACTTCTGCTTTTGATCCTCACCTCCTTCGAGTGAAGGAATCCCCAGAACATCTCTCAGCTCCTTCTTCAGTGAAGGAATCCCTAGAAACTTTCAATCCACCTGAAAAATTCATCCTGACGATTTGTCCAAAAATGCTCCCTGTGTTGTTTTGTTGTTTGTTTGTTTTTCGTTTTGTTTTTTTTTACAAAATTTGTCTTTATTTTTTTCCCCCTTCCCTAAAATTCTAAAAAAATAATTAGAAATTTTTGTAACATGATGTGTTTACAGGGAAAGGACATCCATCTATCTGAGTCCTCTTTTAGCATTGACGTGTACAGGTCGTCCTCGGTTTATGACCACAATTGAGCCCAAAATTTCTGTGGTTAAGTGAGACATGTGTTAAGTGAGTTTCGCCCCATTCTACAACCTTTCTTGCCCCCGTTGTTAAAAGCACTGCAGTTGCTCAACATAGTCGTTAAATGAATCTGGCTTCCCCTTCGACTTGGCTTGTCAGAAGGTCGCAAAATGGGATCACATGACCCCAGGAGACTGCAACCGTCATAAATATGAACCAGTGGCCAAACCTCTGGATTTTTTTTTTAAATTTGATTTATATGCCGCCCTTCTCCAGAGACTCAGGGCGGCTTACAATGCGTTAAGCAATAGCCTTCATACTTTTGTATATTTCTACAAAGTCAGCTTATTGCCTCCACAAATTGGGTCCTCATTTTATCTACCTTAGAAAGGATGGAAGGCTGAGTCAACCTTGAGCCTGGTGAGATTTGAACTTATAGTAATTTGCAGACAGCTGGTGTTAATCACAATGCTTTTAGTCTGCTGAGCCACCAGGGCTCTTTTTCATCACATGGGGGATGTTTCAAAGGTCATAACTGTGGAAAAACGGTCCCAAGTCAGATTTTTCAGTGCTTTGAAAAACTTTGAATGGTCACTAACCAAACTATTGCAAGTTAAGGACTACCTGTATAGATTATGACTTAGTGAAGAGATCCCTACTGGTGACAAGGTGATTAGGAAAATATTAGAATGTGCAGAAATGAACAGATTAACGCTGGCAATTAAGGAGAAAGAACAATCTGAATATTATATGACATGGGAATTATTTTATCAATGGTTAGAGAATAAAAATTGGAAGTTGGAAATAGAAGAAGGAGATTAAAGAAGAGTAGAAAATATGTTAAGATAGAGAGGTAAACAATATGATGAATGTTATTATGACTATTAGGATTATTATGCTTAATATTATTATATTCTTATTAGAAGATACATTCAGGCCAGATGGGACTGAAGGGGTTTTTTAAGGGAAATTTTAATAGTTTTAAATATTGATTATTTGCTTGTTTTATTACTGTGAGCCGCCCTGAGTCCTTATCGGAGAGAGGGCGGCATATAAGCTTAATTAATAAATAATAAATAATAAATTAATTAATTAATAATAAGAGGGAAAATGAATAGGTTTACTATGTTCAATATTACAATTGTAAGATCAAGAATATTAATATCAATGTAATGAATGCGGCTGTAAACCTTGATGGTTATTGCACAGAAATATTTACACCCACACGACACACTGTTTAAGGGAAGATGGAATGTTTATATTAAAAAAAAAAGAATATGACTCTGTAGAATCTGTTTTGATCAGGAGAGAAAATATTTTCCTGGTCTTTAAAAAAAATAAAAGCTGCATCAAACTGCGATCCCATAGAAATTTACCACAATGCAAAACCCACTGAAGAGAAAGAAAGTTTATTTCTGAGAAGTCCCATATCTGTCTGCACAGAGGATCGTTTTATTTTTCAACTACCCACTTACTCAACCCCCTCCCCCCATCCTATTTAGAAAGATGGAAGGCATGGTAGTTGTTTTGGGTTTGTTTTTTTTTTAAGATCCTCCTGTCTTTCCCCCCAAGTTTCTTATCTGGAATCCATTTTTAGCATCGGCCTTAAGACTAGAAACAGACCCAAGGATGCCTCTGCTGTAAACATCCCAAAACGGCGAACCTCACTCAAGATAAAAGAGAGAGAGAGACTGGGAAAAAAGCAATAAAAGATTTTTAAAAAGAAGGTTTGGGCGGGTGAGAAGGGAAGGAAAAACAGCAGAGAAGTTCCATTTCCTTCAGATTTAAGAGGAATTACACTCTCTCCCCCACCCCTTCCCACACTCCAAAAAAAGCCGGAATACTAAAACCAGGGAATTTCAGGGGTTTGAAGTTTTTGGCAGTTTTGGGCAGTGTTGATCCTTTCTTAGGTTTTCCCCAAGAATAACAGGAGGAAGCTGCCCACTAAAAGCCCCAGTTTATCAACCAGAGAATAGAATAGAACAGAACAGAATAGAATAGGAAAGGGAATAGAATAGAACAGGACAGGACAGAATAAGAAAGGGAATAGAATAGAATAAAATAGAATAAGAAAGGGAATAGAATAGAATAGAATAGAATAGAATAGAATAGAATAGAATAGAATAGAATAAGAATAAGAAAGGGGATAGGATAGGATAGGATAGGATAGGATAGGATAGGATAGGATAGGATAGGAAAGATAATAAAATAAGAAAGATAATAAAGTAAGAAATAGAAGAGAAAAGAGAATAAGAAAGAGAATAGAATAGAATAGAATAGAATAGAATAGAATAGAATAGAATAGAATAGAATAGAATAGGACAGGATAAGAATAGGATAGGACAGGACAGGACAAGACAGGACAGGACAGGACAGGATAGGATAGGATAGGATAAGAAAGATAATAAAATAAGAAAGATAATAAAATAAGAAATAGAAGAGAAAAGAGAATAAGAAAGAGGATAGGATAGGATAGGATAGGATAGGATAGGATAGGATAGGATAGGATAGGATAGGATAGGATAGGACAGGACAGGACAGGACAGGACAGGACAGAATAAGAAAGAGAATAGGATAGGATAGGATAGGATAGGATAGGATAGGATAGGATAGGATAGGATAGGATAGGATAGGATAGGACAGGACAGGACAGGACAGGACAGGACAGGACAGAATAAGAAAGAGGATAGGATAGGATAGGATAGGATAGGATAGGATAGGATAGGATAGGATAGGATAGGACAGGATAGGATAGGATAGGACAGGACAGGACAGGACAGGACTGGACAGGACAGAATAAGAAAGGGAATAGAATAGAATAGAATAGAATAGAATAGAATAGAATAGAATAGAATAGAATAGAATAGAATAGAATAGAATAGAATAGAATAGAATAGAATAGAATAGAACCTTTATTGGCCAAGTGTGATTGGACACACAAGGAATTTGTCTTTGATGTATACGCTCTCAATGTACGTAAAAGACGAGATACATTCGTCAAGAATCATAAGGTACAACGTACTTAATGATAGTCATAGGGAACAGCAATCAAATCATATTAGAAAACAGTCAATATAAATCATAAGGTTACCAGCAACAAGGTTACAGTCATGCAGTCACAAGTGGGAGGAGATGGGTAATGGGGATGTTGAGAAGATTAATAGTAGTGCAGACTTAGTAACTAGTTTGACAGTGTTGAGGGAATTACTTGTTTAGCAGAGTGATGGCATTGGGGAAAAACTGTCCTTGTGTCTAGTTGTTCTGGTGTGCAGTGCTCTATAGCCTCGTTTTGAGGGTAGGAGTTGAAACAATTTATGTCCAGGATGCGAGGGGTCTGTCAATATTTTCATAGCCCTCTTTATTTAATTAATTTAATGTTATTTAATGCCGAGCACTTATTCCGCGCTTCTGCAAACAAGGCTTGTCCGGAGGTTGAGCATTCCCACGGAACGACTCTGGAGTTGGCCCCACTAAGTTTTAGGGAGAGCAGCTAAGAGCATCTAGATGTGTAAACCAACGGATTCACACGGGTTACCAGTTGGCAAGCTGCACGTCGATAGGGTTCACACGACTCGGTTTTAACGGCGGCTCTCCGATGCATCAAATGTGAAACCGGATTATTTGGCTGGATTTCTTTCAAGTTTTGAAGTCGCCGCGCGAACTCGGAAAAGGGGGCTAACATCCGTTGAGTCGGACGAGCGCGTCGTCTGAACGTGGAAGTCAATTCCGTGTCAGCTGGGGAAAGAGGGAGGGCAATCCCCTCTCCTTTTCATTTGCTGGTTCTGCGCTTTCATTTAAGGACCCCTTCGAGGACACCAAAGAACCCAAATGTATAAAAAAGCAAGGTGTCTTCTAAATCCACCAGTTTCAGCCCCTCGAGAATTTACCCCAAAAGAGAGAGGAAGAGAAAGAGACAGAGACAGAGAGAGACAGAGACAGAGAAAGGCAGGCATGGGGGAGAGAGAAGGAAGGGGGGGAGGAGGAAGATGAGGAGGAGGAAGAGAAGGAGGAGGAAGAGGATGAAGAGGAAAAGGAGGAGAAGGAGGAAGAAGAGGAAGAGGAGGAGGAAGAAGAGGAAGAGGAGGAGGAAGAGGAGGAAGAGGAGGAGGAGAAGGAGAAGGAGGAAGAAGAGGAAGAGGAGGAGGAGGAAGAAGAGGAGGAGGAGGAGGAGGAGGAGGAAGAGGATGAAGAGGAGGAGAAGGAGGAGGGGGAAGAGGAGGAGGGGAGGAGGAATGCTGCAATGCAGGGGTGAAATCCAGCAGGTTCTGACAGGTTCCGGAGAACTGGTAGCGGAAATTTTGAGTAGTTCGGAGAATCGGCAAATACCACCTCTGGCTGACCCCAGAGTGGGGAGGGAATGGAGATTTTGCAGTATCCTTCCCCTGCCACGCCCATCAAGCCACACCATGCCCACCAAGCCACGCCCACATAACCGGTAGGAAAAAAAAATTGGATTTCACCACTGGTTGAACCTCTCCTTGATAAGCCTCCATCCGTTGCTTCTCGCCTTGCACTTCTGGCGCTTTGGAAAAAAGGTTGAAACCCCTACCCACCCTTCTTCTGTGTGGCAGCCCCTCAAATAGAGTACAATAGAATTACGGAGTTGGAAGGGACCTTGGAGGTCTTCTAGTCCAACCCCCTGCTTAGGCAGGAAACCCTGCACCACTTCAGACAAATGGTTATCCAACCTCTTCTTAAAAACTTCCAGTGTCCGACCATTCACAACTTCTGGTGGCAAGTTGTTCCACGGATTAATTGTTCAAACTGTCAGGAAAGTTCTCTTTAGTTTTAGGTTGCTTCTCTCCTTGATGAGTTTCCACCCGTTGCTTCTTGTCCTGCCCTCAGGTGCTTTGGAGGATAGCTTGACTCCCTCTTCTTTGGGGCAGCCCCTGAGATACTGGAAGCCTGCTATCATGTCTCCCCTGGTCCTTCTTCTCATCAAACTAGACATACATAATAAGTATGGTTAAGACTTGCTATCCCGAGAGCCAAGGCTCTCCATCCTTCCGCCAGTCCCTCGCTCCGACGTAAGGAAAGGCACGTTCACACGAGCAGCCAGCCTCTCGCGTCGGAAAGCAGTTTCAAACCCGAACGGGCACGGAGTAATATATCCCTTCCGACGTCGGTTTCCTCGGGTGTTTAAGTGCGAAGTGCGGAGTCCAATTCGGATTAAGCCCCGCTTCCCATACCAAAGACCCCCCACGCACCCGCATCCGGCGCGGACGGTGTACAACAGGTTGTTTGAACGCGATCGCTCGTGTAACCCAGAAACTCCTTGCCTATGTCAAAATTATATTATTATTATTATTATTATTATTATTATTATTATTATTATTATTATTATTATTAACAACAAAACAACAATAATGATGATGATGATGATGAAAATGAAAATGAAAATAATGATGATAACAACAAAACAGCAACAACAACAACACAACAACAACAATAATAATAAACGCGCAAAGGAATAGAATTCCCCCCGGTTTTTGGACATTTCAGGAAGTCCAAACCTCTGCAAGAGACAAATTTGGGGAGACCTTAATAAGATTCCCTTCTCTTCCCCCCCACCCCCCACGCCGTCTCCACTCAACTCCCCGCGCCTCGGCTTCCGCACAACCGCCTTTGCCGCGCAGCGAGATCCAGAAGGCAAGAGGCGCCTTAGGATCTCCCGTTTGGCCTTGGAAGATCGATCTGCGCTTCTCCTGCCCTGCCTGGCCTTCTCCTGCCCCCCACCCCCCACCCCCGGGCTATCTTGCCCTCGGGAGGATTGGCTGGAATTCCTTCAGGGGCAATCGGGTGTTTTGGGATATGATCTTTGTACGGTTGGCTGCTGAGCAATGTATTTAAGATGGGAGGCTGTAGGTATTTTCTAAAAAAATAAATGCAATCAATGGATACGGGGTTGTAATATTTGCACTGCTCCTAGGAGTGCAACTTTTAATTAACAATTAAAATCATCAATAATTAGAACTGCAGAAAAAAACAATGGCTACCAACCTGCCTTCCGTGGAGGACCTGTCTACTGCACGAGTCAAAAAGAGGGCTGTGAAAATATCTACAGACCCCTCGCATCCTGGACATAAACTGTTTCAACTCCTACCCTCAAAACGATGCTATAGAGCACTGCACACCAGAACAACTAGACACAAGGACAGTTTTTTCCCGAACGCCATCACTCTGCTAAACAAATAATTCCCTCAACACTGACAAACTATTTACTAAGACTGTATTACTATTATTCTTCTCATCCTTACTAGTACCTATCTCCTCCCATTTATGACTATAACCTTGTTGCATGTATCTTTATGATTTATATTGTTTCATCTGTTTCCTAGTACAATTTGATAGCTTAGTAACCTATGACTATCACTAAATGATTCTTGACTAATGTACTTTTTTTCTTCTTTTTATGTACACTGAGAGCATATGCACCAAAGATAAATTCCTTGTCACACTTGACCAATAAAGAATTCTTTTCTATTTTTGCATTTATCCAAATGATTCCCCCCCCCAGGTTGATTATCATTATTGTTATATTAGTTTGGCCAGTGTTATGATAATAATATTGTAACACCATCAAATATCCACATCTGTCTGTCCCAGATTCTTGGGAAGGACTCGATAGGTTGACAAAAAAAATTCAAAACCAGCCTGTCTGTGCAACCATACAATAATACATTAGTTAATAATATATTAATAACATTAGCTGACAACGTATAATTATATATTTACACATATATAATTGTATATGTGTAACAATACAATTAAATATGCATTTAAATGTAAACAAATTTATATTTACTGACAAAGAAATACAGGGAGACTAGTATAGATCTATTTCAAGCTATTTAGCTCTCATCAGCTAGCCATACCCTTCTGGGATGCACCTTCCCAGGCCAGGTTGACCAGGTTGTTTCGATAGAAAACAGAAAACCCATATATATATGTATATGGGTTTATGTATATATGTATATATATTTGTATATGTATATGTATATGTATATGTATATGTATATGTATATGTATATGTATATGTATATATATATGTATATGTATAGTTAATAATATTTATTTATTTATTTATTGGTTCAATTTATATGACACCCTTCTCCGGAGACTCAGGGCAGCTTACAATGCATTAAGCAATAGCCTTCATACTTTTGTGTATACCTGCTTAGTAGGGCTTTCGCCCCCCCCCCCCAAAGCGGTGTTCTTTTTTATACAAAGTCAGTTTATTGCCCCCACAATCCGGGTCCTCATTTTACCTACCTCGGAAGAATGGAAGGCTGAGTCAACCTTGAGCCTGGTGAGATTCAAACTCGTAGTAATTGCAGGCAGCTGGCAGCTTAAGTGCTAATTTAACAGCACTTTAGTCCACTGGGCCACCAAGGCTCCATAGACACTAAGAGGGCTGTTTGACTTTGCGAGCTGCCATAGTAGGTATGAAACCGAGGAGGCCATGAGGCCTAGAAACTTGATTTGCAACCCAAGTAAGTAGAAAGCACAAAGAAAAAAAGAGAGAATAGGACGGATAACTAACTTGCTGCCAAGATTTTCTCTATTTTCCAAATTGCAAAAAATCAGTGACTCAATCACAGACTGGTACTTCTCAGACCGGGTTCGTAGTTTACTTGCAGGGAACCCATTGCTAGACCTAAAAATATCGAATTATTGGTATTTTTTTAAGGACACGATCTAGCCATCCTTAAGCCGTGCTGAAACTAACTCACCTCTGCCCCAAGCAGATTTGGAACAGAACAAAACAGAACATGTGGAGGAGAGGAGAGGAGAGGAGAGGAGAGAGAGGAAAGGAGAGGAGAGGAGAGGAGAGGAGAGGAGAGGAGAGGAGAGGAGAGGAGAGAATAATGGAATAGAATGGAATGTGAATAGGAGAAGATAGGAGAGGAGAGGAGAGGAGAGGAGGGAAGGGAAGGGAAGGGGAGGGGAGGGGAGGGGAGGGGAGGGAAGGGAAGGGAAGGGAAGGGAAGGGAAGGGAGGAATGGAAGATAGAAAAGAGGGAGGAAAGGAAAGGAAGGAGAAAGGAAGGAAAAGAAAAGAAAGGAGAGGAGAGGAGAGGAGAGGAGAGGAGAGAAGAGAAGAGGAGAGGAGGGGAGGGGAGGGGAGGGGAGGGGAGGGGAGGGAAGGGAAGGGAAGGGAAGGGAAGGGAAGGGAGGAATGGAAGATAGAAAAGAGGGAGGAAAGGAAAGGAAGGAGAAAGGAAGGAAAAGAAAAAAGAGGGGGAGGAAAGGAAAGGAAAAGAAAGGAGAGGAGGGGAGGGGAGGGGAGGCGAGGCGAGGCGAGGCGAAGGGAAGGGAAGGGAAGGGAAGAGAAGAGAAGAGAAGAGAAGAGAAGAGAAGAGAAGAGAAGAGAAGAGAAGAGAAGAGAAGAGAAGAGAAGAGAAGAGAAGAGAAGAGAAGAGAAGAGGAGTGGAGTGGAGTGGAGTGGAGTGGAACAGAATGAAATTAGAATAGAATAGAGAATGGCATGGAATAGGAATAGGACCGAATAATGGAATGTGAAGAATATAACAGAACAGAACAGAACAGAACAGAACAGAACAGAACAGAACAGAACAGAATAGAATACTTTATTGGACAAGTGTGAATGGACGCACAAGGAATTTATGTCCGGTGCATTAAGCGCTTAGGGTACGTACAAGCTTAGTTCCCAGAAAATGGACTTGCCAGAAAAGGAAAAAAGGAACCGATCTGAACCTTCTTCTGAAAAAGCAGCTGTTTACTCTCAAGTAGAACTGCACTAGTTCCATTTCCAGGGTCTCCGCTTCACTCCCTCAATTTTGGACAGTCCAAGTTGGCTCCCCCCCCCCCCCCCCCGTGAACTAGAAATAAGATCAGCCCTCCATTTGGGACAAGCCATTAGAATTCCCAGTTTCTAACATTTTTTTAAAAAGAATATTCACGGCCAGTTTTTAAAATAGCTATTTTTGAGAAAGGCAGTAAAATCGCAGCGTTTTCTCCTTATCTTTGGCTGGACGTTTTCGTTAAAAAGGAAAGAAACGTTCGTTTTGAAGAGGTTGGAGGGCCAACGGACCTGTACTTAATTTCAATTTTGGAAAAAATACAGGGGTCTGTTTTTAAAATAAAGACGCTCGGAGCATCCATTGGCAAGCAAAAAAAAAAAAACCGCATTTCTTTATCCTTAAAAATGTATGTATAAGAATCGATTGGCCCCAATTAAAGTTATTGAATGGGTTGCTTTCTCCGTTCTTTTTCGAGAGAAGAAAAAAGACCTTAAAAATCAGCGGCTTCCCTCCATTTCAACGGAGTGAAAGGAGATGAGGACGAAGGCAAATCGCTTTTACCAATCACTTTGGTAAAACTTTCGCTGGCGGATAAGCCGTGGGGGAGAGGGGTGGGAGGTTAACTTTAACTAAGTCCGAAGAAAAGGACTTAACTTCCGAGGAAAAACGTTTACAGACCGCTTGGGGTTTTTAAACGGCTTCAGGGAGCCCCTTCGGCACGTTTTAGAAATTAAACCCCATCTGAAAAGTTTGAAACTCTTTTTCATTTCTTTGAAGGACTGGAGGAGAAAAGTGCATTGGAGAGAACTGTTCCTTTGAGAATTCACCCAGGAAATCATTATTATATTTTTTTTGGTAATAATTTTTTTGATCTTTTTTTTTTTAATGGCAAAGAAGAAACCCCAACGCTTCTATTTTTAAATAAACTCCACTCTTTCCAGGAAAGTCAGTTGTGGAACTACGCCAGTACTAAAGGATAACTGGGGAAGTAAACTTTTATTTTATTTTATTATTTTATTATTTTATTTATTTTTATTATTTATTTTACTCTTTACTTTATTATTTATTTTATTATTTATTTTATTTCATTTTATTTCATTTTATTATTTATTTTACTTTTTACTTTACTTTACTTTATTTTATTATTTATTTTACTTTTTACTTTACTCTATTTTATTTTATTTTATTATTTATTTTACATTTTACTTTATTTTATTATTTATTTTACATTTTACTTTATTTTACCTTTTACTTTACCTTTACTTATATTGCCGCCTACTCCCACATGACGATTCGAGGCGGTTTATAGGACATAAAAGCACAATGTAAAAGAAATAAAAATAAAAGTAATAAAAACAATAAAATAATAAGCCCTCCCCCATTCCCCTCACCCCAGCGACAACCCACATTCATACCAGCCATTTAATGGGGCTTCATCCCGCTCTGCGTTCCCCAGGCCCCGCTGCTGTTAGAAGAACCACGTCTTCATTTTAAATTTTAAATTTTAAAAATAAGCTGCTGGGCAGGAAGGACGTGAAGGAGAGCCTTGAAACGCTTTTAAATCCGCCTCTTTTTTTTAAAAAAAAAAAACCATTGATATGAAATCTGAAGTGAATGAAACTAAGGTTAGATAAGGCCTGATTTTAGGCTTCGAGCCTCAGTTTCCCAGCCTGTAAAACAGAGAGGTTTGGAAACTCTTCATATTGCTTAACGCATTGTAAGTCGCCCTGAGTCCCCGGAGAAGGGCGGCTTATAAATTAAATTTTTTAAAAAAAATACAAAGGCAGATCTTGCACGAGAAAAACGAAGTAACAATTGCTGAGTTTTAGGAATAATATTAATAAAGGACGAAAAGAAATAGGAGAGCGGCTAATATCCTGAATACGATCATCCCCAAGGTCCTACACAGGATTCCTGCAGCTGAACCTAATCCAGTTCGGGATTAGGATGGGGATCGAATTTTCCCCTCTCCTTCCAAGCGAAACAAACGGGCCTCGACAATGGCGGGGAGGGGCGATATTAGACCCCCTTACTCACCTTTCTTCGGAATAACTTCTCCCCGCACGCCACCGTCCAGGCTGAAGTTTAGAAGAAAACCCGTTTCGAATTTGGCTCGATCATTGATAATTGACCGACTCTTCCCCACGGAAAATCTGTAATGGATCCCTCGATCCAGAACCCCGCCAGGTCGCTCCAGATTTGCCAGGAACACCCTGGAAACGGGGAGAAACGCCTGATGGAGCGGCTGTCTGGCCCCCAGATTCGGTGCGTAGGTATGCAACTCGCGTTGTTTGGGGGGCGGGAGTCGAGTTGGGCCGGCTCGGTTTCTTTGTGGTCCAGAGGGTTGCAGTCACCCCCCCCAAAAGACCTCGACTCAGTCCGCCCCAAAACTTGCATTCAGCTTTGGTCTCCACATTACCAAAAACAAAACCCTCCAAAATGTTGAGATTTTGGAAATAGTTGCGGAGAAAGAGCAACTAAAACGATTAAAGGCCGAAAGAAGAAGGATCGCAGGATTTGGCTATGGGCAGTCTAGGGAAAAGAAAGGCTAGGGGTGACCTGATAGCAATCTTCCAGTATTTGAGGAGCTGCCCCCCAAAAAAGACAGTGGGTGAATTTATTTTCCAAAGCACCAGAAGGCAGGACAAGAGCCTTGGTGGCGCAGCAGCTTAAGTGGTGCTAACGTGACACCAGCTGCCTGCAATTACTGCAAGTTCGAATCTCACCAGGCTCAAGGTGGACTCAGCCTTCCATCTTTCCGAGGTAGGTAAAATGAGGACTCAGATTGTGGGGCCAATAAGCTGACTTTGTATAAAAAAGAACACCGCTTTGGGGGGGGGGGGAAAGCCCTACTAAGCAGGTATATACAAAAGTATGAAGGTTATTGCTTAACGCATTGTAAACCGCCCTGAGTCTTTGGAGAAGGGCGGCATATAAATTAAATTTTAAAAGAAGAAGAAGAAGCAAAGGATGGAAACTCATCAAGGAGAGAAGCAACCTGGAAATGAGGTGTAACATCCTGACGGTGAGGACAATTAACCAGTGAAACAGCTTGCCACCAGAAATCGTGAGCACTCCATCACTGGGGGGTTTTAAGAAGAGACTGGACAGCTATTTGTCTGAAATGGTATAGGCTCTCCTGCTTGAGACCTCAAAGGTCCCTTCCAGCTCAATTCTGATGGAGCCATTTCTAAGTATTTTCTAAGTACCTTCAGCTACCCGGGCGGAGGGGGCTTAAGATCCGAAATATTGCCAGCTGGTAGGGTACAAAAGGGGTTTTAACGCAGTGAACAGGGTTCTTAGGCCTCGCACCCTTCCCAACCACGAATTAAAAGTCAGAGCCTGGTGACTCAGCAGACTAAAAGCATTGCGATTAACACCAGCTGTCTGCAATTACTGCAAGTTCGAATCTCACCAGGCTCAAGGTTGACTCAGCCTTCCATCCTTTCTAAGGTAGGTAAATTGAGGATTCAATTTGTGGGGGCAATAAGCTGACTTTGTATAAAATATGCAAAATATGGAGGCTATTGCTTAACGCATTGTAAGCCGCTCTGAGTCTTCGGAGAAGGGCGGCATATAAATCATTTTTTTAAAAAAAAAAATCTGGATGTTGGAGTGCGATTTTCGCCCTTTTTTCGCCCGGAGAGGAAGGGGCAATAGCTATCCCACCCACCACTCCTTCGCCATATTTTTGCTGGGCCGCTTTCTTTTCTCCCACTCGTGGACGCCTATCTGACCTTTCTTAAAATGCCTTTTCAAACCCTGGCAGAATTCTCGGGGCCGGCCTGTTTGGCATCTCCCGGCCCGAGTTCGAAGGCCCGTTTCGAAGTTCAAAGGGGGAAGGAAAAGATGCCTCTCTTCCAGGCCCACGCGCGGGTCTCTCCAAACTTTGCCAACGAAGCGAGGTCAACCGCGGCCGCTCTAAGTCCTTGAAGCCGGGGTCTCCGCCGCCCGAAATTCGCCATTCCCTGGGGCGTGGAAAGGCGAAACCGGCGCGAAGCCGGGCATCGAGGGAAGGAGAAAGCGAATTGGGGGATACACAAATTGTACACACCAACACACACCTGGAGACAATGCGTGACACGCACACCCACCCAATCCTACCAGTTACTAGATAATCGAAATGGCCTTTGGGAATTTTGGATGGGGGGGGAACTTCTTTCGGTATTGATGGCGAAGAAAATCCAACACTTTCTACTTTGAAATAAAGCCCACACTTTCCAGGAAAGTCAGTCGTGCAAAAGGCCAGTCCTAAAGGATGACCGGGGAAATAAAATTTTATTTTATTTTATTTTATTAAAAAAAAACAAGATTAATCAACCAATCATTTCTGAGTGATACCAGAATTGGAGAACGTGGGTTCCGTTTCTTAAAAAAAAACAAAAACCCGACCTTCCAAAAATCTGGATTTCAAGCGAGGCGGTACGGCTTTTCCTGCTCCCCCTCCCCGCCTTTCCCCGTCTCGCGACCCCCGTCCCCCAGCCTCAAAACGCGTCCCCGGCGGCGAAACTGGTCCTTAAACCAGAGGCCTTCAAGCGGCCTTAACTCCCTAAGCGAGCTGAATTCCAACCTGTAAGGAAGGCCGGGATTCACCGGGCCCGGCCCATTTGAAGAGGGCAAGAGGACGGTTGTGAGAAAGGGACAGAAAGAATCGTGGTTCGTGGTTGGGAGAGGGAAGGGTGACTTTTTCCAAAACGAAAAATGTCAATTTTCTTTTTGACACATTCTGCGTCTCCCTCTTTTTTGGAGGGCAAGAAGGCTGCCAATTTTTTTGCAAAGGAGGAAGAGAGGCGTGTTTGGGGGATTTAAAGTCGAAATTCCTTGGCAAAAAGGGGAACCCTGCGCGCTCCTTACTGCGCCCCATCCTTAAGATCTTTCACGACGACTTTCTGATCCCCCAGAATCGTCCGTCGATTCCAGGCGCGCGCAAGGGGCGAAAAATTAACCTTTAAATCTGCGCTTTCGTGAGTGAGGCAACCTGATTTTTCGAGAAACGCTTTTTATCTTAACTTTAACTTAGAATCCAGAGAGTTTAGGATCCGCTGCCGCCAACGCCCCTTTAATTTAGGATCCAGGGAGCAAGGTGGATTTGGATACCAGAAAAGGCCAGAGAGGAAGGCCCAGTGCTGTTTTAAAATAGACATTTATATATATGTATATATATTTATACTTTTTATATTTGAATTTGTTTTAACTGTCTTTTAAATTTTGTATACTAGGTTATTTTAATGTGGCTGTGCATCGCCCTGAGTCCTTCGGGAGAAGGGCGGTATAGAAATTCAATAAAATAAATAAATAATACATATAAATATATATATAAATACCCTGTTTCCCTCAAAATAAGACATCCCCTGATAATAAGCCCATTCGCTTATTTCAGGGTTCAAAAAAATATAAGACAGGGTCTTATTTTCAGGAAAACACAGTATATATATATTTAAATATATATATATATATGTATATAAAACGAAAGGAACACACGCAAAAGGTCCTGGCGCAACCCGGCCCCATGCCACCCGGGGACTGCATTCCCACAACCAGCTGACTCGGGTTGAGAGGGGGGGGAAAAAAAACCCAGGCACTGCCTTCCCAGAAAGATTTACACGCCTGCAGAAGAGCGACTCTGAACTCATCGTCAGTTAGCGAACCTAGGTGAAGAGGTCAGGTTGCACCTGGGAGACTTCCGGAAACAGGAGTCAAGGAGTCGTGGGAATGCACAACAACAATCCGTCGTTGTGGTTGTTTTACACAAACCCTGAAAGATGCTCTTTCTTCTTTAAGGGAGTGAGGGGGAGAGAGAAAGGCATTGGGGTCCTTCCCCAGCTCCCAGTGCTGGGTTGGGGGGCCCAACACAGGCGGTAAACACGGTTAAAGACCTGTCCCCTCCTTCTCTAACTCCCCCCCCCCCACGTCTGCCCGGTCGGCCTAGATGAAGATCCTTGCCAAGGGAGATGGGGTGGGGGAGAGAGAGATCGCTCCAACTCACAGTAAGCGCCTGAGGCTCGTAGGTGGCAGGACCAGATGCCGGGGTCTTGCACAGCTGCGACGGAGGCCTCAAGAACTTCCTCCGGGGCTCCGCATCCTCGTAAAACCTTCGCGGGTCACCAAATTCCGCGCAGCGACATCCAAAAGAGAAATTCTTTTCTTTCTTTTTTTTCCTCCGGGGCAAAATAATAATAAGAGCACTTTTAAAAGAGAGCCTCTTCCCTTGGAGGGCCCGGTGGAGGGATGAGATTGGGGGAGGGGGTCACCCCCAAAGACACGATCTGGGGAGGGGGGAGGGGGGGTGGGGAGAGAGCCGGAGCTTCGCCTCCAGGCTACTCGCAGCGCCAAAAGGATCTATCTCTCTCTCTCTCTCTCGGCTCCCTTCGGATCGCCTCTTCAACTGTTCCGTAAAACGCCTGCGAGGGACGGAGGAAAGGGCTGCCCCCTCTCTCTTGTCCGCGCCCCCCCCCTTTCTGCTGACGTCGCTGCTGTCAGTCTGTAGCTGAGGATTTTCCAGACCAGCCAGGACTGCTTCTCGCCCCCCCACTCCTCAAACCCGACGCAATAGAGACCCTCTCTCCCAATCTGGATGCCTTTCCCCAAATTCTCCCAAGCTCCCTGCGCAGGGAAGGGACCCTCCCCTATCCAACTTTCTCCTTGTTTGCTCCCGCACCCCACCCCAGCCCACCCCCGCAGCCAAATTCTCCCACCCTTGCAAGCCTTCCAGAAACGCAAGAGGGAGGGGAGAGAGGGTGGGGAGGGAGGGAGACTCAGAGAAGCCCCTCCTGGTTTAAATTAACGCTACATCTGGAAAGCACAGCCTGGAGGATTCCTCGCCACGCTCCAGGCAGCGGCCCAACCGGGCGGCTTTGGACGGCTGCAGGACAGAGATCCCGCGGGCTCCGATCCTGAGCAGATCCTAAGCCCGTCTGGCAGCGCGCAGCGTCGCCAAAACAGAAAAACAAAAAACGCAGGAGCCGCTCAAAGCCGCATGGAGGGATGCGCAAAGCTCACTCCGGGTTTTCCAAAGATCATCCAGGGGGAGATTTGAGGATAAACCAGTGGTGAAATCCACATTTTTAAACTACCGGTTCTGTGGGCGTGGCTCGGTGGGCGTGGCAGGGGAAGGATACTGCAAAATCTCCATTCCCTCCCCACTACTGGGGGAAGGATATTGCAAAGTCTCCATTCCCACCCCACTCCAGGGGAAGGATACTGCAAAATCCCCATTCCTTCCCCACTCCTGGGGGAAGGAAATTGCAAAATCTCAATTCCCACCCTAGTCCAGGGGAAGGATACTGCAAAATCTCCATTCCCACTCTACTCCAGGAGAAGGATATTGCAAAATCACCATTCCCTCCCCACTCCTGGGGGAGGGATATTGCAAAATCTCCATTTCCACCCCACTCCAGGAGAAGGATACTGCAAAGTCCCCATTCCCTCCCCACTCCTGGGGGAAGGATACTGCAAAATCCCCATTCCCTCCCCACTCCTGGGGGAAGGATATTGCAAAATCTCCATTCCACTCTCCATTCCACTCTCAGGCTATAGATAGCCTGAGTAGCGTAGGGGGCTAATGCCTCCTACTAAAGGCAGCAATTAAGATCCAGCTGCCTGCAATTTCTGCGAGTTCAATCCTAGCCAGGCTCAAGGTCGACTCAACCTTCCATCCTTTCTAAGGTGGGTAAATTGAGGACCCAGTTTGTTGGGGGCAATAAGCTGTATAAATATACAAAAGTATGAAGGCTATTGCTTAATGCTTAACGCATTTTAAGCCGCCCTGAGTCTCCAGAGAAGGGTGGCATATACATCAATTTTTTTTAAAAAAAGTATGATGCAATACAGCAGTCTTAAGTCTTAAAGCTATTCAATACAATTGCAAACATACATTGATGGTTTATATTTATTTATTTATTTAATTTAAAAAAAAAAAACTCTGGGGCCAGCCAGAGGTGGTATTTGCCAGTTCTCCAAACTACTCAAAATTTCCGTTACTGGTTCTCCAGAACCTGTCAGAACCTGCTGGATTTCACCCCTGGGATAAATCCCCCAACCTGGGCCATCCTTCCCCGTTTCTACAGGTCGACTTCTTAGAGACAAGCAGGCTCCATCCTGCCTTCTTTTCTGATGCTTTCTACTTCCAGCCCTGACGTTGTTATTTCCTTTCTTTTTAAAATATTTTTTATTGTTTTATATCATACATTTCCTTTCTATGTTGAGCACCATGGTTTCTACATGTCCAAGATGTTAACATGCGAATGTACAAACATCAACATCATCATCGTTATAGTCATATATACATTAACAAATATGCAGTAACATATAAACAGATATGCGATAACATCCATCTCATTATAATATATATTGCCTTCCATTATGGTGTCAATTATATAACCATCAAGTAAAAAAAGATTATCCCTCTGTTTTCCTTTCTCATATACACCATATTTCATCCAATTTTACGACAGTCCATCTCTTTCCGTCTTTCTTCTCCTTCCCTCCCTTCCCTTCTCCCCTCCACTTCTCTCTCCTTCCCTCTTTCCTTCTGCTCTCCTCCGCTCTACTTTCCTCTTTGACAGAAGAAGAGGAAGAAGAAAAGACGTAAGGATAGAAGAGAATATTATAACTCTGGGTTTTTTGTTTTTGTTTTTTAATTTGATTTATATGCCGCCCTTCTCCGGAGACTCAGGGCGGCTTACAATGCATTAAGCAATAGCCTTCATACTTTTGTATCTTTATACAAAGTCAGCTTATTGCCCCCACAAACTGGGCCCTCAATTTACCTACCTTAGAAAGGATGGAAAGCTGAGTCAACCTTGAGCCTGGTGAGATTCGAACTTACAGTAATTGCAAACAGCTGATGTTAATCACAATGCCTTTAGTCTGCTGAGCCACCAGGGTTGAGCTCTAGGGTCCTTGATGGTCTCTGAGCTTGGTGGTTTTCTTGTTGACATTTCAAGACCCAGCTAGGCATCAGTGCTTAGAAGGGAGTGCTGTCCCATCAACACTGACAGGGCAAGCCGCTAGTATATAAAATAACAGCAAACCCCACTCCCTCCTAGCATGATGACGTAACCTAGTTGGCTCATGAAACATCTGCGAGAAAACAAACCAAGCTCAGAGAACACCGCATTCAGTTTTGGTCGCCATGATGTAAAAAAGATGTGGAGACTCTAGAAAGAGTGCAGAGTGTTAGGATATGATGTGAGCCTAACAGGTTGTCCAGGCAATATATGTGTTCTGTGACTTTAAGTTTTACTGCTGCATCATTGTAATGCTGAGTCATGCTGTAATTAGTTGTAACCGTATTTAAGAAAGGTACTGTAATGTAGTCAGTTGATGATATGCTACCATTGTGTGAAGAGTTGCTACCGTTGTTGCTATCATCGTGGGTGGATCTGCTACCATCGTGGTTTGTGAACCAGAGTGAGCTTGTTATTCTAACCAACTACTGTTTGTGTGATAAGAAGATTTTTGGACTGATTTAACTGGCAAAGACTCGGATTAATTAAATTTATTTTTTTTTATTTTTTTTATTTTTAATTAGATTTATATGCTGCCCTACTCCGGAGATTCAGGGCAGCTTACAATGCGTTAAGCAATAGCCTTCATACTTTTGTATATTTTTATATGAAGTCAGCTTATTGCCCCCACAAACTGGGTCCTCAGCTTACCTATCTTAGAAAGGATGGAAGGCTGAGTCAACCTTGAGCCTCGAACTTGCACACTTGCAGACAGCTGGGTATTAATAACAGGCTATCTAGCCTGTTGAGCTATTTGAGGCTCTAAATGACTATGAGACTGTTTTTCCACTAAAAAGTTTAGTAAAAGTAAACTTTTGATAAACCAGTTTGCACGTATCTCTTATTTCATTGCTCTCAGCAACTTTCTCTGTGCACTATACTCTACTGGTTGCTAACACAACACCAATATCCTTAACATAGAGAAGAACAACAAAGAGGATGAGGGGACTGGAGGCTGAAACATATGAAGAACGGTTGCAGGAACTGGGTATGTCTAGTTTAATGAAAAGAAGCACTAAGGGGAGACATGATAGCAGCCTTCCAATATCTCAGGGGCTGCCACAAAGAAGAGGGAGTCAAGCTATTCTCCAAAGCATCTGAGGGCAGGACAAGAAGCAATGGGTGGAAAACTAATGAAGGAGAGAAGCAATTTAGAACTAAAGAGAAATTTCCTGACAGTGAGAACAATTAATCAGTGGAACTACTTGCCACCAGAAGTTGTGAATGGTCGGACACTGGAAGTTTTTAAGAAGATGTTGGATAACCATTTGTCTGAAGTGGTGTAGGGTTTCCTGCCTAAGCAGGGAGGGGTGGACTAGAAGACCTCCAAGGTCCCTTCCAACTTTGTTATTATATATAACACCAAGAAAACAAATGACAAATTAAAATCAATTCTTCAAGTCTGCCTTTACACGCTGCCTTTGACAATACAACTTTGTACAGGAAGAGTTGATCTGAGGGTCCTTGGTGCTCTCTGACCTTGGTGGTTTTTCTTGCAGATGTTATGTGACCTACAACCATGGAGACCACTCCCACAAAAACTGACAGGTCGAGCCGCTAGAGAATATCAATTGAAAGCAAACCCCACTCCCTTCTAGCCCTGATGGTGTTACTGAGTTGGGTCGTAAAATGTCTTCAAGAAAAACAGCCGAGCTCAGAGAGCACCCAGGATCCCACAGTTCAACCCTGCTACAAATATTCTCTTCTAAGAGTTAGTATCTTGCTCCTATTTGATGGTCATTGGGAGTTTGGCAGCCATTTTCTGGTGAATAGAGCAAGGACTGCATATGTCCATTTTACAGATGGAAAAAAATGGAGGTCCAGAAATTCAAACTCCACACTCAAGTCTGTCTGGCGCTGTTTGGATCCTACAATCCAGCGGTGAAATCCAGCAGGTTCTGACAGGTAGCGGAAATTTTGAGCAGTTCGGAGAACCGGCAAATACCTCCTCTGGCTGGCCCGAGAGTGGGGTGGGAATGGAGATTCTGCAGTATCCTTCCCCCAGGACTGGGGAGGGAATGGGGATTTTGCACTATCCTTCCCCTAGAATGAGGTGGGACTGGAGATTTTGCAGTATCCTTCCCCTGCCACACCACACCCACCAAGCCACGCCCACAGAACCCGTAGTTAAAAAAAAATTGGATTTCACCACTGATACATTCCATCTTTCCTTAAGCAATGTGTTGTCTGGGTGCAACTATCTCTGTGCAACAGCCTTCAACGTTTGTAACATCCTTCGCACTCACATTAACCTTACTTCTCTAAACTTTAAAAATACAATACATTAAACAATTAAACATTATCAAACTCTTCATTTTCTTCTTACTATCTTCTAATAATAGTACAATAATAATAATATTGAACATAGTTATTCTCGTCATGCATATGCTAAGAATTATCATCTTATTCATATCTCTATCTTAATATATTTTCTATTTTTCTTTAGTCTTCTTCATTTTCAAATTCCTTTTTTATATTCTCTAACCATTGACAAAATATTTCTCATATCATATAATGTTCAGTTTGTTCTCTCTCCTTAATTGCTAGCATTAATCTGTTCATTTCTGCACATTCTAATATTTTCCTAATCATCTTCTCATCAATGGGAATCTCTTCACTTTTCCAATGTTGTGCAAATACAATTCTAGCAAAATGTTTTTTAAAAAACATCTGGTTTTATACTGGGGTGTCCATTCTTGGCAACTTTAAGATCTGTGCACTTCAGCTCCCAGAATTTTCCATGCTGATTGGGGAATTCTGGAGCTGAATTCCACAAATCTGAAAAGTTGCAAAGGTTGGACTCCCTGATTTAGAGTTACATATTTCATCAAGAGCCATCAGTTTTTGATTAAGCGACCCACAGCTCACAAAAATTTATGCCTTTAATAACATTGGTTAGTTGGAATTTTTGGCTGGGAGAGGCGTTCTGTTTGGGTAATGTGGCCACAAAGACAAATCAATATTTATTTGTGTTATACAGTTATACAGAAGTATAACACATTGAGTGGAGATATTTGAAGGGGATGAAAACATAAAACTGGAACAACTCCTTGGATCAGACCAATCACAAATTTGATTCAGCGTTACATCCCCAGCAATGGTAAGTTTCCTCCTCTGGGGTTCCTGCCCCCACCCCATCTACTGACATTTAAAGATACACTGCTATGGACTAAGGAGTTTTGATGTTGAGACTTTGGAAAAAGTTCAGAGAAGAGCAACTAAGATGATCAAAGGGCAGGAGACTAAAACATATGAAAAGCGGCTGCAGGATTTCAGTTTGGCTTGTCCAGGGGTCTGCAACCTTAAATGCTCAAAGAGCCATTTGGACCCGTTTCCCACAGAAAAGAAAACACCAGGAGCCACAAAACCTGAGTGGGCGTGGCCAACTCGATGTCACTCACTTCCACCAGTCACATGATCCCCCCTAGCCACGCCTACCCAGCCGGTCATTAGGACAGAGAATCAGTTGTTAAAAAACACCAGGAACCACAAAATCCTTTTGACATATCCCTCTCTCCCCTCCCTTCCTCCTATCTCTCTCTTATCTCTCTATGTCTCTCTCTCTCTCTCTCTCTCTGTCTCTGTATCTCTCTGTCTATGCCCTGCCTGCTTCTCCCATCCCCTGCCGTCGCCCTTACCTTCTCAGGCCAGGCGAGGAGTGACTGGGAGGGCTAGGGGTGGGGGGCGGCCAGTGGTGGGATCACCTGGCAGGGAGCCACAGCAGAGGGCCCAAAGAGCCACATGCGGCTCTATATTTTATACAAAGTCATCTTATTGCCCCCACAAACTGGCTCCTCAATTTACCTACCTTAGAAAGGATGGAAGGCTGAGTCAACCTTGAGCCTGGGGAGATTCGAACTTACTAATTGCAGACAGTTGGAGTTAAATTACAATGCATTACTCTGCTGAGCTATCCAGGCTCCTGAACAGAGAACAGAGTAACCAACTTTTAAATCAAAATTAGCAGACTCCATTCACTGGATGATAAATTTAATGCTCAAACCACAAAATATTCTGAATGTGTAAGGCAGTTATGTTAGTTCCTGCCTCAAAGCACATGGGACGATGTGCTTCTAATTAGAGTACACAAAGCTAACAGTTGTGGGTTCTCCATCCAGCCTTTTGTGTGTGCAGAAACACAGAATATAATCCCCGATTTTGAGCCCACTGGAAAGTGAGTGATGTCCATCGCTAGAGGTTTTCAAAAAAGAGACTGGAGAGCCATTTGTCTGAAATGGTACAGGGTCTCCTGCTCGAGCAGGGGATGGACTAGAGGACCTCCATGGTCCCTTCCAACTCTGTTATTCATATATGTTCTATGTTTTCTAAATTCCAAGACAAGAATCAGCCACAAACCCCAAAGGAACCCAGCAAAGCAAGTAACTAAAGTTAAAGTGAAGAAAGAGACCCCAATGAAGGTCTGGAATCTGGAGTCTCCTTCAAGAATGACAGATTTCTTGCACCAAATGATTTAAGCCTGAAGCCTTTTTCAAGCTTGAAGATGCATGGACTTCAACTCCCAGAATTCCCCAGCCTGCTGTGGGAATTCCAGCTTTAGAAGCAACAGGCAGGTTTTAGCCAATCGGACAAAACATCATGGTGGTATAGCAGTCTCCTATCTTTTGGGAGTTAGGGACTGGTTCCATGGAGAGTGGTTTTTTTGTGGACTGGTGTGTGTGTGTGTGTGTGTGTGTGAGAGAGAGAGAGAGAGAGAGAGAGAGAGAGAGAGAGAGAGAGAGACAGAGAGAGACAGAGAGACAGAGAGACAGAGAAAGGGAGGGACAGAAAGAGAGACAGAGAGGGAGAGGGAGATATAGAGACAGAGAGAGAGAAATGAAGACAGAGACGGAGAGAGGGAAAGGGAAAGGGAGAGGGAGAGAGACAGAGAGGGAGGGAGAGAGGGAGGGAGAGAGACAGAGACACACAGAGAGACAGAGACAGAGATGGAGACGGAGAGATGGAGAGAGGGAGAGGGAGAGACACAGAGAGAGATGGAGAGAGGGAAAGGGAGTGGGGGAGAGAGAGACAGAGACAGACAGAGACACAGACACAGACACAGAGAGAGACGGAGATGGAGATGGAGAGGGGAGAGGGAAAGGGAGAGAGGAGGAGAGAGAGAGATGGTTTCACTGCAAGCATCTTACGCATGTGCGGATGGAACTCTGGCCCAGTTCCTGGTGAGCCATGAACCAGTTCTGGCTGAGGGGTTCGGGACCCCTGGGAAGGACCAGAAAACAGTGGTGGTGATAAGATGTAGCAGTGCCAAGTGAGAGCAATACGATGAAGAAGGAAGATGAGAAGCTGAAGAAGGACCAAGAAGGAACTGGAGAGAATGTGGGAAGTCAGGCCAAAGTGATCCCAGTAGCGGTAAGAATCTTAGGTGGGAGAGATTCCAACCGATCCCAGGAATGATACCAGATCTCTCTATCCAGAAGAATCCAGTGCTAGGAACAGTTAAGATCCCGCTCAGAACCCTCAAACTTCCCAAACTGATAGAGGATCTGAGATTGAGGAAGACACAGATCACCCATAAGGGTGAGAAGATATTTTTTAATACATATATACACCAAGAAGGCTCCCCCATTTGGACCACTCAGGTGACGCTGAGGACACAGAGAAACCTGCAAGTGGCCTCAAGGACCCTCTAAAAGGATGCAAATGACCAGCTGTCTGCAAGGAATATAAATCCTTCCATCCTCCACTATCCGGTCACAACCGAAGAAGCTTCTTGCACGAGAAGCAAAATGTCTTCAAAGAAAAACAAATAAATTCCAGTTGCCTCCTGAAAAAGCATCTTTGGGACAATATTCCTGACCTGGATGACGGAGAATCTCCATAGACTAATACACTTACACCTATCCAGGTAGTCCCCAACTTACAGCAGTTCGTTTAGTGATGGTTCAAAGTTAGAACAGCATTGAAAAAAGTGACCTATGAGTGGTGGTATTCAGACAGTTCTATCCGGTTTGAGAGAACCGCTAGCGGTGGCTGCTGGAGGCCCCGCCCACCCACATCATCATGTCTCATTTTTTACTCTCCTGCGCATGCGCGGAGGTGGCACATGTGCTCACATTTACGAACCAGTACCAAGGTAATTGAGTACCACCCTTGCCTATGACCATTTTTCACACTTACGACCATTGCAGCATCCCCATGGCCATGTGATTTATATTCGGATGCTTGACAACTGACTCACATTTATGATGAAGTGGCGCAGTGATTAGAGTGCAGCACTGCAGGCTACTTCAGCTGATTGCTAGCTGCAGTTCGGCAGTTCAAATCTCACTGGCTCAAGGTTGACTCAGCCTTCCGTCCTTCCGAGGTGGGTCAAATGAGGACCCAGATTGTTGGGGGCAACAGGGTGAATCTGTAAACCGCTTGGAGAGGGCTGCAAAGCACCGCGAAGTGGTACGTAAGTCTAAGTGCTATTGCTATTGCAGGCAAACTCTGCCCACTGCTAGGAGTTCGATCCTGACCGGCTCAAGGTTGACTCAGCCTTCCATCCTTCCGAGGTGGGTCAAATGAGGACCCAGATTGTTGGGGGTAAGAGGCTGAGTCTGTAAACCGCTTAAAGAGGGCTATAAAGCACTGTGAAGCAGTATATAAGTCTAAGTGCTATTGCTATTGCAGGCAAACTCTGCCCACTGCTAGGAGTTCGATCCTGACCGGCTCAAGGTTGACTCAGCCTTCCATCCTTCTGAGGTGGGTCAAATGAGGACCCAGATTGTTGGGGGCAAGAGGCTGAATCTTTAAACCGCTTAGAGAGGGCTGCAAAGCACTATGAAGCGGTATATAAGTCTAAGTGCTATATTGCTATTGCTATGATGGCTGAAATGTCCCCCCGGGTCATGTGACCCCCTTTTGCGACTTTCTGACAAGCAAACTCAGTGGGGAAGCCAGATTCACTTAACAATCGTGTGGCTAATTTAACATGTGCAGTGATTCACTTAACAACTGTGGCAAGAAAAGTTGTAAACTGGGGCGAAACTCACTTCTTAACAAATTTTTCAAATTTAGCAACATAAATTTGGGGCTCAGTTGTGGTCGTAAGTCAAGGATGACCTGTAGACATATATACATAGTCTTTATATATATATATATTGGTAGCCCTCGACTTACAACGGACCCCAAAATTTCCATTGCTAAGCAGCTGTTAAGTGAGTTTTGACCCATTATATTACCTTTCTTGCCACAGTTGTTAAGTGAATCACACAGTTCTTAAGTCAGTAACAGAGTGGTTAAGTGAATCAGATTTCCCCGTTGAATTTTCTTGTTGGGAGGTTGCAAAAGGTGATCACGTGACCCTGGGACAAAGGGTGAAGTCAAGCAAGTTCTGACAGGTTCTGGAGAAGACCTAATCCAGTTTGGTCCTCCGCCCTGCATTGATCAATAGTCTGCTCAACCAAAATCATTATAATTACGAATTTGTTTTGGAGTGACTTTGGTTTCTTTTAAATAACCCTAACCTAGGAACCAATAAATGTTAGAGAGAGAGAGAGTCAGAGACACAGAGAGAAATGATAAATAGGTATGGATGATTAATACAGATAGATAGATCCAGAAGAGAGAGGTGGGAAGGGAGAGAAAGGGAGGGAGGGAGAGAGAATAAATAAATAGATATGAATGATGGATACAGATAAATCCAGGAGATAGATAGGTAGGTAGGTAGGTAGGCCATGGGAGTAGATAGATAGATAGATAGATAGATAGATAGATAGATAGATAGATAGATAGATAGATAGATAGATAGATAGATAGATAGATAGAGATAGATTAGATTAGATTAGATTAGATTAGATTAGATAGATAGATAGATAGATAGATAGATAGATAGATAGATAGATAGATAGATAGATAGGCAGGCAGGCAGGCAGGCAGGCAGGCAGGCAGGCAGGCAGGCAGGCAGGTAGAGAGGTAGGTAGGTCTGTAGATAGATAGATAGATAGATAGATAGATAGATAGATAGATAGATAGATAGATAGATAGATAGATAGATATGGATGGATGGATGGACGGACAGACAGATCGGTAGGTAGGTATGTGTAGATAGGTAGGTAGGTAGGTAGGTAGACAGATAGACAGACAGATAGATCAGTAGGTAGGTAGGTGTAGATAGATAGATAGATAGATAGATAGATAGATAGATAGATAGATAGATAGATAGATAGATAGATGAAAGGATGGATGGATGGACAGACAGACAGATCGGTAAGTAGGTAGGTGTGTAGATGGATGGATGGATGGATGGATGGATGGATGGATGGATGGATGGATGGAAGGATGGACAGACAGACAGATAGTTCGGTAGGTAGGTAGGTGTGTATAGATAGATAGATAGATAGATAGATAGATAGATAGATAGATAGATAGATAGACGGACAGTCAGTCAGACAGACAGACAGGTAGGTAGGTGTGTAGGTAGGTAGGTAAGTAGGTGTATAGATTGGTAGGTAGGTAGGCACCCTTTTTTCCCCAAAATAAGACACCCCCTGATAATAAGCCCAATGGGACTTTTGAGCGCATGGCAACAAGGCCAAGTGCTTATTTCAGGGTTCAAAAAAACACAGGACAGGGTCTTATTTTTGGGGAAACACCGTATGTGTGTGGAGAGAGAGAGAGAGAGAGAGATAAATGCTAGAGAGGTAAGTGGGGGAGCGGAGGGCAGGCAGCCAAGCAGAGAGTCCAGAGAGGCAGACCGATTGTCTTTCGGGGCCTGCGTAAAAGCTCTGAACTCAGAACAGGAGGCGGAGAAATCGTAGCCACTTCGGAGTAAGGAAAAGACCTTCATGCAGGAGATGCCAGATCGGCGCCGGTTTTCTTTCCAATCTGGAGAAGTCCTTTCAACGGTCAAAGTGAGGTTTCTCCAACCGAAATCCGCGACAAGAGAACGGAAAGGGAACGGGCCAATTTTTAAAATGCTTACGGCGTTTGCAGAGAGACAGACAGAAGCGCACACCAAGGCGTAAACGGTCCCCTCTGAAACGACCCCTGCTATTTGCCTAAGCCCCCTCCCCCATAGCCATAAATCAAAGGCGGCATTTCATGCCCACTGTTGGACATGTTCTCACCTTTAAAAAAAAGAGATAAAAATGCTCCAACGTTTCGGTCGATAACAACTGTATAATAAATAAATTTGGAAAGTGGGGGAGTGAATCTATGGGATTTTTCCAAAAAAGGATTTCCAGACATAAGCAGATCAGGGAGGTGCCTATTTTCACGGAGGAAGCCCTGGGATTCGCTCCAGAGAAAGCTGGAGTGATTCCCAAACAAAGCACCGCAAGGAGACTTGAACAGTTAGCTAAGGTTCTAGTCCTCAGTACCCTTTTCTTTAGCCTGGAAGTTCTGAAGCATAAATCGGATTGGCGCCGGAATAAACTCGGCCACCTTTTCTTTACGATGTAGGTCGACCTCCTCGCCTTAGTTAAAATTAGCTAAAATTTTATCAGTAGCTGCTCTTTAGGGGACCCTGTTCTCCTCCGAATGGAACATTTCGTAGTCTCTAAGCGTTAAATTAAACTCTTGACGTTATTTAGAATTATGCTGTTTTTTTCTTGCCATATCAGAAGTCCGTAGAAAGATATCAAAGCTGCATCACTTGCAGAGAGCGAGAGAGATGAGGGACGGGAGGAAGGAAGGAAGGAAGGAAGGAAGGAAGGAAGGAAGGAAGGAAGGAAGGAAACAAGAGAACAAGGAGGGAGGGAGAGAGGGAGGGAGGAAGGAAGGAAGAAAGGAAGGAAGGAAAACAAGAGAACAGAGGGAGGGAGGGATGGAGGGAGGGATGGAGGAAGGAATGAAAGAAGGAAGAAGAAGGGAGGAAGGGAAGGGAGGAAAGAACAGGGGGGCGGAAGAAAGGGAAGGGAAGGGAAGGGGAAGGAAGGGAAGGGGAAGGAAGGAAAGGGGAAGGAAGGAAGGAAGGAAGGAAGGAAGGAAGGAAGGAAGGAAGGAAGGAAGGAAGGCAGGCAGGCAGGCAGGCAGGCAGGCAGGCAGGCAGGCTTCAAAATTTGCTGGGGGACTCGATCTCCCCACTCACAGCTCCTGAGATTTAGATAACAACAACCCAACGCACCCATTCAGTTTTGGTTGAAATATGATTTTAAAATGGGCAGTCGAGGAGAGAAAAAAACCCAGCCTCCAACTCATTTAACCGGAAAACAGCGATGCGGCCTCAACCCGACTCGACTCCGGAATAGATTCTACACGGAGGTTTATCTCTCTCTCCCCCCCTCCGCCCCTCCTCTTCTCGCAAACAATAAACTTTTTCGGCGCTCCCAGCGATGGGCACAACTTGATGGGTAGTAGGTGGGAAGTTGATATAGTAGTAGAACCTCGCTCTATCCCACTCCGGGAGCTCCGTTACTCCACCTTGGATCCAGCCTCAACCCAGGCAGGCTTTGCTCTGAGTTTTAACTCCAGAGTAAGGGAGTTGCCGCCAGAGGAAGCAGTAGCCCTTGGTTCGCTCCGGGGTCTGGGAGATGCAGAAGCGGGGCTCGTAAGGAGGGCCCCGATCCTGCAGAGACAAATCCGGACAGGCGCTTTTTTTGGCGACCGAAATTTCGCCAAGGAAAGAAGGTTTGGCAGGAGGCGAAAAGGGAAGCTGGAGAGGGTTACTCGGAAGTAAATCTTCTTGAAGGCTCGAACCGGAGCCCATTCAGCCTCTCAGCTCACTTGGTCTTTTCTTACCTCCGCACGAAAAAAAAAAAAGAAATGATCTTAAAACCACCATTACCGCCCTCAATAAGCCCAATACAGACTGGGGGAAGCGAGAAATTCGGATGGATGGATGGATGGAAGGAAGGAGGGAGGGAGGGAAGGAGAGAGGGAGGAAAGAAAGAAAGAAAGAAAAAAGAGAACAGGGAGGGAAGAAGGAAGAATCTGCTTTTAAATTGTTTTAAATTTTGTATTTTTATATTGTTTTATGATGGCTGTACACCGCCCTGAGTCCTTCGGGAGAAGGGCAGTATAGAAATTTAATAAACCTAATTTAATAAACCTAAGAAAGAAAAGAAAAGAAGGAAGGAAGGAAGGAAGGAAGACAACCAAAAAGTGAGGGAGGAAGGAAGGCAGGAAAGAATGAAGGAATGAAGGAAATAGGGAAGGAAGGAAGGAAAACAACCAAAAAGGGTAGGAGGGAGGAAGAAAGGAAGGCAGGAAAGAATGAAGGAATGAAGGAAGTAGGGAAGGAAAGAAGGAAGGAAGGGAAGGAAGGAAGGAATGGAGGAAAATAAGAGAACAGGGAGGGAGAAAGAAAGAATAAAGGAAAGTAGGAAAGGATGAAGGAAAAAAGATATGAAGGAGGGAGGGAAGGAAGGAAGAAAAACAAGAGAACGGGGAGGGAGGGAGGAAAGAAAAAATAAAGGAAGATAGGAAACGAGGAAGGAAGGAAGGAAGGAAGGAAGGAACCAAGGTATGAAGGAGAGAGGGAAGGAAGGAAGGAAAACAAGAGAATGAGGAGAGAGGGAGGAAAGAAAGAATAAAGGAAAGTAGGAAATGATGAAGGAATGAAGGAAGAAATGAAGAAAGGAACGAAGGTATGAAGGAGGGAGGAAAGGAAAGGAAACAAGAGAACAGGGAGGAATCGAATTGACGTTTGGGGTCGCGCCTTTTGTCTCTGTTTTATGATCATCCCGGCTCCCAGTTTCTTAGAAAGGAAAAGAGAATAGATTTGGGGCGGCGAGAAACTAGAAAGGAATCCAATTCTTTCTATCAAGAATTTATTTTGAGGTTCGTTCGTTCCTTCTGAAAACACAGCCTGGTACTTCCTAATATTAAGTTAATAAGAGTAAAGGGCCGTCGAAGGCAAAAGGATTTTCGAAATCCACACATTGTCTCGGGCGAAATGCAGGAGAGCACAAAAAGAGAGAGCGAGGGCTCTTAGCAACTCCTTTTGGGGATTCTCGGCTACAGTGAGGACTAGAAGCTTGACACGTAAGAGGCAAGCGATTCCCTAACCATCGACCCGGGGTGGGGGTGGGGGGAAATAAGCTAATTTAAAAGCATAAAAAATTACTTTTGAGAAAGGCGTCTCCAAAGACTCGGTCGTCGGCGGGATATCCTTGCGGAACTGACTCGAGACTGATCTATCGTGTGAACGGATCCCTGCATCTGTTCACCCAACACGCGCCTGTAACCCAAGCGGTTCCGTACCACGGAAACTGCAGGTGAAGTTTTGGATTAATGCTCATTTAGGGAGGATTTAACTTTCCAAGTGGCAACGCCTGGGTGGGTCGTGCGAACGCAACCAGGGGAGCCTCGTTGTGTCCACACATAAGCAGAGGCCGTTCACACAGCCTTCCCGGTTTTAGGAGCGGAGAGATGGGGCGCCCTTCTGGGCCCCGCTTCCTGCGACAAAACAAACAAACAAACAAACAAAAAAACCGCCGAGGAAATTGGTGGTTGCTTCTCAGGAGTTGTTCAAGGGTGGAAAATTCCAAATAAACACGTGTGGGGTTTTTTTGTCTTTGATCGGAATCGGTTTTTCATTTAAGCAACAAAACAGATCGTTTGCAAAACGTTTAATCTCTCTCTCTCTCTCTCTCTCTCTCTCTCTCTCCCTCTCTCTCTCTCTCTCTCTCTCTCTCTCTCTCTCTCTCCATCTATATCTATTTATCTAACTAACTGTCTGTCTCTGTCTGATCTATCTATCTATCTATCTATCTATTTATCTATCTCTATCCATCTATCCATCCATATCTATCTATCTATCTATCTATCTATCTATCTATCTATCTATCTATCTCTATCCATCTATCTATCTATCTATCCATCCATCCATCTACCTATCTATCCATCTAACCATCTCTATCCATCCATCTATCTCTCTCTCTCTAATCTCTCTCTCTCTGTCTCCCCTGTCTATCTATGCATCCATCTCTCTATCTGAAATGAGAGAGAGAGAGAGAAGAGTAAGAAAAAGGAGAAATGAAAATAAAATTAAAGGGGGGGGGAATCTCTATAAATATTGAAAGTTTAATAATAACAACAATAATCTAGCGGGCTGGCAGCAACCCATATCAACCATCAGAGCCAGCCAATGATATTTGTGATACATTTTTTAAAGTTCAGTTGACTGAGTTTCTTGTTAATGAATACAAGTTAATATTAATAATAATAATGACAATAACAATAATAATGGAAAATGTTGACTGCAAACTTCTAAATGCCGTTTTAAACCAGCTGAGAGCCAAAAGAAGGGAGAGGAAGTGAGTCTTAGGTGGAGGAGAGAAAAATCACCAGTCGTAGTTTTAAAATCCTCGCTGCTTCCTTGCCTAAATCCACCAGAATTCCTTTTCAAAGCGTGATCCCAATTTTGCATTGGAAGACCAGCTGAAGAATCCAAATGGGACAATGTTTGTGCAAAGGAAGGTGCAGATGCCAGGCTAGCGGGCGGGATGGGAGCCCCATCCAGAGCAGCTGAGTGCCTGCAGACACCCCAAGACTAGGCGGAGATTGTCTGGCTAGACAAAGATGATCTTGGGAACCAGCAGAGTGTCATTCAGGGGAGGAAAGGAAGGAAGGAAGGAAGGAAGGAAGGAAGGAAGGAAGGAAGGAAGGAAGGAAGGAAGGAAGGAGTAGAGAAAGAAAGTAAGACAGGAAGAAGGAAAGCGAGGAAAAGAAAGGGAGGAAAGAAGGGAGGTAGAGAGGAAGTAAGAAATGAGGAAGGAGAGAGGAAGGAAGGAAAGAGAAGGGGGAAATACTAGAGAAGAGAAAGGAAGGGAAAAAAGAAAGAGGAAGGAAGGAAGGAGGGAGGGAGAATACTAGAGAAGAGAAAGAGAAAGAAGAAACAGGAGGGAGAAATACTAGAGAAGAGAAAGGAAGGGAAAGGAGAAAGAGGAAGGAAGGACGGAGGGAGGGAGAATACTAGAGAAGAGAAAGAGAAAGAAGAAAGGGAGGGGGAAGGAGGGAAGGAAGGAGAAAGAACGGAGAAATACTAGAGAAGAGAAAAGAAGGGAAAGGAAAAAGAGGAAGGGAGGAAGGAAGGAAGGAAGGAAGGAAAGGCTGGATGGAGTTGGGCTGCTTAAACCATCAAGAGGTAGATAGATATAGATAGATAGATAGATATAGATAGATAGATAGATAGATAGATAGATAGATAGATAGATAGGATAGACAGACAGATAGATAGATACCTCTTGATGGTAAATATATATATATATTTCAACAGCAACCCCCCAGTAAATAATGTTCATCTTTCTTTTATTTACACACACACACACACACACACACACACACAGACCTGCATATTCTGCCACTCACAGAATTGTGTCCCTCTCTCTCCTATCCATGCTGAGGTGTGAATGCCTGTGAGCCATGCCTTCTCTGCCCACACTCAAGCCCTGCTTGAGCCACCCAGGCCCTGCGTCTGCCCTCCTTACCTTCCCTGGTCCCGAGTCAGTAGCACCCCTCGACCTTCCAGGCCCCTCCGAAGGGGCGACATTCGGGGCAAAGGGAAGGGGAGACCAAGCGAGCGCTTCTTTCTCCCTCCGGCATCTCCCCCAGTCGCGAATCAGACCATGGCTCCCAAAAAGAGGCCCCCAGTCCTCTTTCTGGATGGGGCGGGCTTTCACACACCCCCTTTTTTTTTTAATGTCCCCCCCACTCCCTCCGGAAAGTGAATTGCAACCCTCCGACTCACTCCCACCGTTACGGTCACGTGGTTGCAGAAATTGGGAACAGAAGCCCAGTGGAACGGGGAGAAAGTGGGTGGGTGGGTGGGTGCATAAACCGGGTTCAGTCATTTCATAAACCCTTCCCCCCCTTCCCATTTTTTAAAAAAATATTAAATCTATTTATAATTCGCAACTGCCTGGAGTTTGATCCTCAAGGAGGAGGAGGAGAAGAGGAAAGACAGGAAAAAGATGGACCGAAGAAAGAGATAAATCGTTGACCTGGGTCAGCATGTGGGTCATTTTGGTTGGATTGTGAAAATGCAAAGTCCTCGATTTACATCGGTTCGCTTAGTGACCGTTCAAAGTTGCAACGGCACTGGGGAAAAAAAGGTGACTTAGGACCGTTTTTCACACTTACGACCGTGGCAAGCAGCCCCATGGCCCCGTGATCAAAATTCAGACGCTCCGGCAACTGACTCGTATTTATGACCGTGGCTGTGTCCCAGGGGGGTCACGTGATCCTCTTTTGCAACCTTCAGACAAGCAAAGTCAATGGGGAAGCCAGATTCACTTAACAACCGTGTGGCTAATTTAACATGTGCAGTGATTCGCTTAACAACTGTGGCTGAAAAGGTTGTAAAAGGGGCCAAAACCCGCTTTAATAAATATCTCCCTTAACCTCAGAAACATTGGGCTCCATTTTGGTCGTAAGGTCGAGGACTTGCCTGCAGATTAGGTAAAGACCACACGTATTACTAAGACCTCACTTTAGCAACCCTGAGTTGTGTTGATTTCCGTTTTTGTGGTTTATTTATTTTTATTATTATTATTATTATTAAATTTGATTTATATGCCGCCCTTCTCCGGAGACTCAGGGCGGCTTACAATGCATTAAGCAATAACCTTCATACTTTTGTATATTTATACAAAGTCAGCTTATTGCCCCCACAAACTGAGTCCTCAATTTACCCACCTTAGAAAGGATGGAAGGCTGTGTCAACCTTGAGCCTGGGGAGATTTGAACTTACAGTAATTGCAGGCAGAGGGAGTTAATCACAGTGCTTTTAGTCTGCTGAGCTATCCAGGCTCCTATCCTGAGGTAAATCCATACAGCAGGAGCATCCTTTTTTAAAAAAAAATTAATTTATATGCCACCCTTCTCCAGAGACTCAGGGTGGCTTACAATGCATTAAGCAATAACCTTCATACTTTTGTATATTTATACAAAGTCAGCTTATTGCCCCCACAAACTGAGTCCTCAATTTACCCACCTTAGAAAGGATGGAAGGCTGAGTCAACCTTGAGCCTGGGGAGATTCAAACCAGCAGTAATTGCAGACAGCTTAATCACAATGCTTTTAGTCTGCTGAGCTATCCAGGCTCTTCTTATTTATTTATACCAATTTATTTATTGGTTCAATTTATATGCCGCCCTTCTCTGGAGACTCAGGGCAGCTGACAACGGTTAGGTTAGGCTGCTTGTCTGGTGTGAATGGCCTGCAGAGTGAATGAAAGGTTGACTGACCCCACCAGAATAGAGATTAATTCAATAATTACTGTATGTTCAATGCACTGTGTGAATGGAGACAAAGAAGGGCAAAATCTAGCGGGTCCCAGAGAGAATGATTCTGAAAGCAGCTCGGTTGGGGGGGGGGGAACATAGTTGCACCAGCAATCTTCCAAAATGCAGAACTGAATCAAAATAGGAAGGGATCTTGGAGGTCATCTAGTCCAGCCCCCTGCTCATAGGACACCCTATGCCATTTCAGGCAAGTGCCAGTCCAGCCTCTTCTTAAAAACCTCCAGTGGTGAAGCCCCCACCACTTCTGGTGACAAGCTGTTCCACCGGTTAATTGTCCTCACTTTTAGGAAGTTTCTCCTTAATTCCAGGTTGCTTCTCTCTTTGATTACTTTTCCTCAGGGGTGAAATGTAAAATTTGTTACTATAGGTTATGTGGGCGTGGCTTGGGGGGGTAATGTGACTGGGTGGGCGCGGCCAACTTTTTTTTTTAAAAAACTTTTCAAAGCATTTTTTCTAATGCTTTGAAAAGCCTCTCTGCTGATCAGGCAACTCAGCTGGCATCGTCAGAGAGGCTTTTAAAAAAATACCTCTCTGCCGATCAGGCAACTCAGCTAGGATCGTCAGAGTCAGTGATGGTGAACCTTTTTTTCCTCAGGTGCCGAAAATGCCGACACCCATAATGCAATGCCCCCAAGCAGGCCCCGCCCCCACGCATAAGCGCACAACACCCCCCGCTCTCCCGACACCCCCCAGTGCTTGCTCGAGCAACCCCCATTTTTGTGCTATCAGGCCTCCCTGAAGCCTCCTGGAACCAAAAACGGGGGAAGGGGTGCTGCACCCCCCTATGCCCAGGGGTGAAATGCTCCCGGTTTGAACCGGATCTCCCGATCCGGTAATGATGGAGGCGGGTGGTTCGGAGAACCGGTAGCAAAAATCCCTGCGCCCCCAGCGCCCCCCATGCCCAGCTGAGCCGCAGGATCATCAGAGGCTTTTTTTATTTTATTTTTAAAAGCATTTTTTCTACAACCTCTTCCAACGAAAAAATGCTTTTAAAAGTAAAAAAAAAAGCGCGGCTCAGCTGGGATCGTCAGAAGCTTTTCAAAGCATTTTTTTCTGCAACCTCTTGGCCGAAGAGGTGGTTAAAAAATGCTTTGAAAATTCTCTGACGATCCCAGCTGAGTTGCCTGATCGGCAGAGGCTTTTCAAAGCATTAGAAAAAATGCTTTGAAAAGTTAAAAAAAAATTGGCCATGCCCACCCAGTCACATTACCCCCCCAAGCCACGCCCACAGAACCCGTAGTAACACATTTTACATTTCACCCCTATCTACGCCCCATTTTTGTGCTAGAAGTCCACCCATCTTAAAGTTACCAAGGCTGAGAAACCCTATATATTGTGGAATTAACTTCCAAGGAAAACCTAAGCCAAATTTTCTGCTTTCGGCTTCTATCTGACTACATACCTGTAAGAGCTGGTTAGAGCTGGTTCTCTGCACATGTTTAGTGCACCCTTATTCTTACTTCTGGGCTGGAGATTCGCATCATCCCACTGACCTAGGCTCATCTATCTGATTGGGTGGAACTAGCCTCTTACTTTCAGCCAAATAATGCAAATTGCCTTGAATTTTCCAGGTTAAATGAATCCAGTCACTCGATAGGGTGAATCCAGTATAACCATTCACGTGGGTGCAGCATTTTGGGTTGAAACGAACACCCCAGTTCAGGTGAGATGCCAAATCTGTATTCTTCCCACTTTCCAGAAATAGAGAGGCTGTTTTTATAACCATCCCTTGATTTTCCAACTAAAGATAGTCCTTGACTTACAGTCATTGGTTTAGTGACCGAAGTTACCACAGCACTGAAAAAAGTGACTTATGACCGTTTTTCACACTTACGACCGTTGCAGTGTCCCCATGGTCAAAATTTGTACTTTGGGCAACTGGCTCATATTTATGACAATTACAGTTTCCCAGGGTCGCAGGGCTGTCTTAATGCATGGGCCTGATGGGTTATTAACCCTTTAATGCACCTTATATCACATACATAAAGCCTGGTGGCGCAGTAGACTAAGTGCTGTTAAAGTAGCACTTAGTTGCCAGCTGCCTGCAATTATTGCAAGTTCAAATCTCACCAGGCTCAAGGTTGACTCAGCCTTCCATCCTTTCGAGCTAGGTGAAATGAGGACCCGGATTGTGGGGGCAATAAGCTGACTTTGTATATATATTAAAAAAAACACCACTTGGGGGGGCCGAAAGCCCTACTAAGCAGGTATATACAAAAAGTATGAAGGCTATTGCTTAACGCATTGTAAGCCGCCCTGAGTCTCTGGAGAAGGGCGGCATATAAATCTAACTAATAAATAAATAAAATAAATAAATATAAATACAGCAACATATTTATTACACTTTCCTGCATTTTTAGATTAATACTAACATGCAAATATAGGGACGCGGTGGCTCAGTGGCTAAGACACTGAGCTTATCAATCAAAAGGTCGGCAATTCAGCGGTTCTAATCCCTACTGCCACGTCATGGGGTGAGCTCCCATCACTTGTCCCAGCTTCTGCCAACCTAGCAGTTCAAAAGCAGGTAAAAAATGCAAGTAGAAAAATAGGGACCATCTTTGGTGGGAAGATAACAGCGTTCCCTGCGCCTTTGGCGTTGAGTCATGCTGGTCACATGACCACGGAGACGTCTTCGGACAGTGCTGGCTCTTCGGCTATGAAACGGAGATGAGCACTGCCTCCTAGAGTCAGGAACAACTAGCACATATGTGTGAGGGGAATCTTTCCCTTTCCTTTTTACCTTAACATTCAAATATATGTTTAATTTTATCGACTATTTACATTTTTATTCCTGTGAGTAGTTGTCGTAGGGGCCCCAGTACACTGCTTTGCCCGAGGCCCATAATGCTATTAAGACGGCCCTGGTCACGTGATTTCCTTTTGCGACCTTCTGACAAGTAAAAGTCCACAGGGGAGCCAGATTTGCTTAACAACCATGCTACTAACATAACCACCTCAGTGATTCGTTTCACAGCTGTGACCAGAAAGGTCGTAAAATGAGGCAAAACAACTGTCCTGTTTAGCAATGGAATTTTTTTGCTCCTTTGTGGTCGTAAGTCAGGGAGTTTCCTGTACTGAGTTCAGTCAGGAAAGTCCTCTTGTGGTTTTCGGCTGCAAATTTACATTCCTGTCTATAGGTCAATTTTTTTAAAAAAAATTTGATTTATATGCCGCCCTTCTCCGGAGACTCAGGGCAGCTGACAATGCATTAAGCAATAGCCTTCATACTTTTGTATATTTATATTTATACGAAGTCAGCTTATTGCCCCCACAAACTGGGTCCTCATTTTACCTACCTTAGAAAGGATGGAAGGCTGAGTCAGCCTTGAGCCTGGTGAGATTCGAACTTACAGTAATTGCAGACAGCTGATGTTAATCACAATGCTTTAGTCTGCTGAGCCACCAGGTCCCTTCTGGGATCCGGAAAAATCCTGGATTATCTGGATTGGAGGAGAGGAAGTAGAAGCCTGACTAGGTGGCTCAGTGGCTAAGACACTGAGCTGGTCAATCAGAAAAGTTGGCAGTTTGGTGGTTCGAATCCCTAGTACAGCTCTCCTGAGTGAGCAGAGGGTTGGACTAGATGACCTCCAAGGTCCCTTCCAGCTCTGTTACTATTACGCATCTTCAGGGAATTGATGGGAAAACTAGCAGCTGGGTGTAACCCACGTCAAAAAAGAACAGGTTCTCCATTGCGCAGAAAATATCTTAAATCACCAGAAGCCAGGCTTAAAAGTTACAGCATTTTAAAACCCTGGTGAACTCGCTGGGCTTCTTTTATTGTTGTTCGGTTGCTAAGTTGTGTCAACTCTTCACAACCCCATGGACCACAGCACGCCAGGTCCCGACCGTCATCCACCATCTCCCGGAGTTTACTCAAATTCACGTCCGTTGCTTCGATGACATCCTCTATCCAGGAGTGAAATGCTATTGGTTCCAGCCGGTTTGCCTGAAAAAAAGGCTACTGGTTCCATCCGGTTCGCCTAGTAAAAAAAAAAGCTTTAAAAAAGTTTTTTAAAAATTCCGACAATCAGCTGTGCCGTGTGATTTAGATTATAAATCGCGCGGCACAGCTATCTCCCCCCCCCCTCACTGTTCTACTTACCTTTGCAGACTCGGAAAAGGCTTCTTAGCGCCTGCAGTGTGCATGCGCTCAAAGTGTGCGTGAAGCGAACCTGTAGCAGATTTCAGAGTATATCACTCCTGCCTCTAACCATCTCACTCTCTGCCATCGACTTTTTCTCTTGTCTTCCATCTTTCCCAACTTCAGGTTCTTCTCCGATGTTTAGCGCTCTCTTCTCCTTTGGTGGCCAAAGCCTTTGAGTTTCAGCTTCAGGATCCATTCTTCCAAAGAGCTTGCTTTGGAACACAAAATATACAGAAGGTGGAACAAATAAATATATATATATTTCTGCCTGGGGAAGAGATATCACCAGATTTTAGGACTACGTCCACGTCTTTTGCCCAGGAACAACATGTGAATCCAGGATGAACTTTTCCAAGGAGTTTACTCAGGAGTAGCAGCCTCACTTTAACTTGGTGGGTCTCTCGCGTGTGAACAGAGAATATGATTTAAGGGGTCTTCTTTTTAGACTGAGCGCTGATTTTCTTTTCCCTTTATTTGAGGAGGGAGGAGTGTGTTTGATCCAAACCCCCATGAAGAGAAGGATTTAGCATGTTTTCAGGAAGAGAAACTGTTTTTAGTTCCGTTTGTGTTTCTCTTGAAATATATTCCCCCAAATCTACACACACTTCAGGACTGTTTGCTTCCAAATCTTGCCCGTCCTCCATAAGCTAATTAAAGCCATTTTTTTCTCAGCAGATTCAAATCTTAGGCCTGATGGAGTTAACAGCTAAAACCAGGGCAAAATTAAGGCGAAACGGTTAATTAAATTCCTTGTGATTTATTCTCCAACATCTGAAAATAATTTATTGCGATTTTCGAGTTTCTTTTCTTCTGAGGGGTCATCGAGAGCAGACACTGGACACGTATGCCTATTAATTTCTTTTTTCCAACAAAAACAAGATCTCTCATGCCCAAATAACTTGAAAGTATATTCTAAGAGATACTGCAAAAAATAAGAGAGAGCGAGATACTCCTTTTTGAGCGAAGAGGGGAAAAAAGGAAAAAAATAAAAATAAGGAGAAAAGTTTGAGAATTGGGAAGCTTCTACTGTTTCTTCCCCAAGAAGCAACATTTGTTAATTTCGGGCTGTGGTATTTTCAGACAGGGGGAAAAAATGCAATTTTTCTTTTATAATGTCAGTGCAAAAACCAACCTGAATTAAGCACTGTTCAGTCTGATTTGAGGCTGTGGATTTTTTAAACAATGTGAAGGAAGAACTAAGCAAATCTACTGGATAGATTTATGTTCTGAAGTCTTTATAAAATCTAACACCTTGGCTTACTCCATTAGCCTAATTGTAATTGCATTTTTTTTTAATACGGGGGAAATTTTATTCTTAAAGTCCTGCTTTTTTTCAACGGCTTCTTCCCATGCAAATGTTGAGATGGGAAGAATTTTGAGGCAGATCTATTTTTTTTTCACATCTACCCTGAAGGTAGTTTTTTTCCCCCTCTCTTCGTAAAATATAACATTTAGAACCATGGTCCAATTTTGTACAGATTCACTCACTAGATAAGCTTGCTCAGTGGAATTTATAATCAATGTATTTGTTACACACCCTTATGTACTTTTAAGGACTAAAAAGCTTATATTTGTTTATTTAGAGATATATTTTGCCTGCTTTATGGTCTCCAGACAGTCTGTAAACTTCAGCCATGCTTTCCTAAATTATGTGTGTTTCTGAATTAAATTCCACTTTATTCAATAGTTTATATTTTAGGAATATTAGAAGTGTATTATATATTAGAAGAATATCAGAACTGTAACTTTGTTGCTTGTATCCTTATGATTTATATTGACTGGTTCCTAATATGATTTGGTTGCTTATTTGTACCCTATGACTATCATTAAGTGTTGTTCCTTATGATTCTTGATGAACGTATCTTTTCTTTTATGTACGCTGAGAGTGTATGCACCAAGACAAATTCCTTGTGTGTCCAATCACACTTGGCCAATAAAGAATTCTATTCTGTTCTGTTCTGTTCTGTTCTGTTCGAAATGTTGTATTACCATTGTATAATGAAATCCTGCATGTGGGTTAAACATAATGGTCTAATTAGAGTTATTTGGTACTATTTGAGATTGTAATTATTTCTTTTCCTTTTTTTCCTTCTTGGTCTAATCTTCCTTTTTCTCCTTTTCTTTTTTTTTCTAAATTTTACTAATTTCTTAAAGCTGCATCTCAAGCTGCCCAAACCTTTGAGGTTTCAAACATCACCTTCCTAGAATTCTGATTAAAAATGATGTTCCTGACATTTAAAATTGGGTTTAATTTCTTCAAGCCAAACAACAGAAAACATTCTCTGAGTCTTGTTGTTTATACAATGGAAAATATTTGGATAACAGTCCATTTTTAAAAATCAGATTAAAATATTACTTGGGGTGGACGGAATATCCTTTAATGATTTTGGAACAAATTGCTAACTATAGAATCGCAAGCCCACTTCTCACTGGGGAAGCCTTCATGGATTTTTAAGGATATAAATTACAAACTAGTAGAGTCCTGTGAATGTTCTAATGGGAAGCTAAATTATATGAGTGGGTGTTGTTGTTGGTGGGAATTAATGGTCCTTGAGCCCCACCAAACCAAGCTATGAATTGGATTTTTGGTCTGCAGTCACTTTAAATGGTTTGATTCTCTTTAAAAAATATTTTAAATATTAAATAGAGGGAAGAAGAATACAAAAAAAACGATTTTTAAAAATATTTTGAAATATTACACAAGATATGAAACATAAAAAAGAAGGAAGGACAGAGAGAAAGAAAGAAAGAGAAAGAAAGACAGACAGAAAGATACACAGAAAAGAAAGAAAGAAAGAAAGAAAGAAAGAAAGAAAGAAAGAAAGACAGGAAAGACAGGAAAGACAGGAAAGGAAGGAAGGAAGGAAGGGGAAGGTAAAGAGAGAAAGAAGGAAGGGAGGGAGGAAGGAAGGAAGGAAGGAAGGAAGGAAGGAAGGAAGAAGAATACAATTAACAATGGATTTTTAAATATTTTTGATATTACACAATATATGGAACATGGAAAGGAAAGGAGAATAGAGAAAAAGAAGGTGGATAGAAGGAAGGAAGGAAGGAAGGAAGGAAGGAAGGAAGGAGAAGGGAGGGAGGGAGGGAAGGAGAGAAGGAGGAAGGAAGGACACTTTGATAGTCATAGATACCACATGGGGGACACTTGGATCTAAATATATTCAAGATAGTCCTCAATTTATGATCACAATTATGCCCAAAATTTCTGTTGTTAAGTGAAACGTGTTAAACGAGTTTTGCCCCTTTCTTGCCACCGTTGCTAAGAGACTCACTGCAGTTGATAAGTGAGTAACCCGGTTGTTAAGTGAATTGGGCTTCCCCCACTGACTTTGCTTCTCAGAAGGTCACAAAAGTGACCCCGGGACTCTGCAAAACTGTCATAAATATGAGTCCAATGCCCAACATCTGAATTTTGATCCCGCGACTTTAGGGAATTTAACTGCCACTATCGTAAGTATGAAATAGTGGCCAAGCCTCTGGATTTTGATCATGTGATCGGGGGAAGACTGCAAAAGTTGTAACCGTGGAGAAAAAACACTCATAAATCGATTTTTTTCAGTGCCATTGCAACTTCAAGCAGTCACTAAATGAACTGTTGTAAGCCGAGGACCACCTGTAATTTATTATCCCACCAGTATCCCGCAGGAGACGGCTCCTTTCATTGTTTTCCCCTGCTCAGAAATTTCTCCTCTTTTGTGTTTTTATATAACTTCGGAAACCATTCAGTCCGAACTGACGTAGATAAAAGGGTTGTCGAGTTTCCATTTTCACACACTCCCCCTCACAACATCGAAATGATGTTCGTGAGTGTGAGTTTAAAAGAATCAGACTAGAAAAGCTATTTATTCCTCCGCCTTTAATGTAATTTTCTTTCGGAGGGGAAAGAAAAAAACCCGAAACCACGTCTGCTATGTAAACAAAGAAAGTGAGTGTTTGAATCAGGGGGAAAAAAAATTCTGTCAGAACTCGTCGCTTTGAACTTTTCGTGGGTTATTTTTTATTTTTTATTTGGAAAGGATGGAAGGCACGGCGGGAAAGAAAGGAAAGAACATCAAAACTATGCAGAGTTGGCCAAAGGGTTCCGGGACGTTCTTCTGTTCCCTTCATCTTTTCCTCAAATAGCCCCCAAATTTTGAAGGCCTGGAAAACAGCATCAAACGTTTTGCATAGCTTGGGTGGATGATGGAAGTGTCTCCCATTTTGTTGACATTCTCTCTGCATTCCCTTCGAAACAGGATTCAGGGAAGCGAAAACAGCTTAGCCCTTAACGACCCATACAGAGGCTTGTTTGTGTATTTATCTCTATCCCACCATTAATTTTATTTTTGTATTCCAAATAGAAAAAAAATGTTAGCCCTGGCAATCAATACAGAGGTTCATGGATTTGTTTATTGGTTAATTTATTTCTGTGATCGCACGCAAGCTGTCGCCCAGCTCAGATCCACCCTACGTGCCCATGCACCTCCCGCCAGCCAGCTGATTTTCAGGTCTCTGCCGTGCATGCACGGGGGCCGGGCGCATGCAGGAGATGCGCTCGCATGCCTGGTGGTGCTGGGAGATCACGCACGCATGCGCGGAGGTGGAGGGAAGCACGTGAGGTGCACCACCCCGCACCATGGTCCGTTTTGGGCCTAACAGGCCTCCCTGCAGCCTTCTGGGACCAAAACCAGGGTGCAGGGATCACACACGCATGCGTGGGGTGGGGCGAGGGACGCGGAGGTGAAGGGAAGTGCGTGGGGTGCGCCACCCCCCACCATGGTCCGTTTTGGGCCTAACAGGCCTCCCTGCAGCCTTCTGGGACCAAAACCGGAGTGCAGGGGTCACGCACGCATGCATGGGGGGGGGTGAGGGAAGCACAGGGGGTTGCGCGCATATGCGCAGTGGCAGTGGGGTCACATGTGCACTGCATTATGGGTGCAGGCACGCGAATGTGGTGTCGCGCACGCTTGGGCGCGCCTTCGGCACACAACAGCAAAAAGCATAGCCATCACTAATTTATTTGTTTCTATCCCACCTTTATTAGTTTTGAATTCCAAACACAAAAAAATTATCCCTGGCAATGAATACAGAGGTTCATTTAACAGATTAACAGAGTTGGATGGGACCTTGTAGATCATCTAGTCCAACCCTCCACCCAAGCAGGAGACCTTACACCATTTCTGACAGATGGCAGTCCAGTCTCTTCTGGAAAGCCTCCAGGGATGAAGCTCCCACAACTTCTAGAGGCAAGCTGTTTATTTGTTTTTTTATTTGTTTGTTTGTATCCCACCTTCATTATCTTTGTATTCCAAACACAAAAATGTTTGTCCTGGCAATCAAAGGGGGATCAGCCTAGAATCCAGTGGTGGGATTCAGCCGGTTCGGGCCGATTCGGGGGAACTGGTAGTTAAATTGCTGAACCCTCCTCTCCCCTCCCCACCTCTTCCAGGAGTTCTCACATGCCCCAGAAGTTCTCCCATGCCCCATTTTGGCTCCCAGGTAAGAGCAGGGAAGCCTACTAGACCCAAAACGGGGCACAGGGGGCAGGGCGTTCCCCCAGCGGCCCTTATTTATTTATTTATTTATTTATTTATTTATTTATTTATTTATTTATTTATTTATTTATTATATTTCTATCCCGCCTTTCTCCCGCAGGACTCAAGGCAGTGCACAGTCAAGAAAAAATAAAAGATACATAAACATCATAAAATTGATAATTAAAATTAAAGCAAAGTTTAACCCAAATTAAATAAAACCCAGAATTATATAATATTTTAATCATTCCCAGTTAACGTGCTTAGCCCCGCCTGATTGAACATCAGGGTCTTGAGGGCACAGCGGAAAGCACGGAGATTAGGGATGTTTCGTATATCAGGGGGCAGTTCATTCCAAAGGGTTGGAGCCCTTACAAAGAAGGCCCTCCCCCTGGGAGTCGCCAGTCGGCACAATTTGACTGACGGTACCCTGAGTAGTCCCTCCCTGTGAGAACTGTTTTTGCTCCCAGGATGCTTCAGGGAGGACTTCTAAGTCCAAAACAAGGCATGGGGGGGTAGCGTGTCTCCCCACCCGTGGCCCATTTTTGCTCCCAGGGGGATGCAGGAGGCCGAGTGCTGCCTGTCACACACCCCTGGCCACGCCCAACATGGCCAAACCCACCCAGTTGGTCATTAGGGCAGAGAACCAGTTGTTAAATTATTTGAATCCCACCACTGCTGGAATGCAGTCAGAAGTAAAACTAAGGCCAACCTCCCTTGAATTCCACTGACTTTTTATCTAACTCCAAGCAGATGCTAACAGTGAGTTGAGAAGAATCCTAGGCATAGGCTGTTTAAAGCAATAAATCCTTTTAATAGGGCCTTCATGTGTGGACTTGATCTCTCCCACTTGACACTACCCCACATAACAATGCAGGAAGTCGTGTCGCCCTGGACAAGTTGCCACGAAACATATTCGCTCCAAAATGGTCTGCATTCATCAAAACGGAAGTTTTTTAATGCTGCTGGTCTCGTCTCACCCCTCGGCATGAATTTATTGATATAGCGTAGGTCAAAACTGTTAAAAAGCTCATCCCAATTACAATGAGCAAATATGAAACTGGAGGTACTCCTGTACTTACCGCCGCAACCCTCGACTTACAACCACAATTCCTGCTGCTAAGCAACAGAAGTGAGCTTTGCCTCTGAGCTCCAAATGACATACAGACTTATGACCACCAAAATTCAGATGCTGGGCAATGGACTCATATTTATGATGGTTTTGCAGAGTCTCGAGGTCATGTGATCCCCTTTTGTGGCCTTCTGACAAAGTCAGTGGGCAAGCCAAATTCACTAAACAAACTGTTGTAGTAAGAGAATAACAGAGTTGGAAGGGACCTTGGGGGTCTTCTAGGCAGGGGTCTGCAACCTTAAATACTCAAAGAGCCATTTGGACCCCTTTCCCACAGAAAAGAAAACACCGGGAGCCACAAAACCTGGGTGGGCGTGGCCAACTCGATGTCACTCACTTCCACCAGTCACATGACCCACCCCCTAGCCACGCCTACTCAGCCGGTCAATAGGGCAGAGAACCAGTTGTTAAAAAACACTGGGAACCACAAAATCCTTTTGATCTCTCTCTCTCCCCCCCTCCCTTCCCCTCCTCTCCCTCTCTCTCTATCTCCCTGTCTCTGCCCTGGCCACTTCTCCATCCCCCATTGTTGCCCTTACCTTCTCAGGCCAGGTGAGGAGTGACTGGGAGGGGACAGCGAGGGGTGGGGCCAGCCAGTGGTGAGATCACCTGACAGGGAGCCACAGCATAGGGCCGAAGAGCTGCATGTTGACATTCGTTCAACAGTGTTGGAGCATTCACAACTTCTGGAGGCAAGTCGTTCCACTGATTAATTGTTCTCACTGTCAGGAAATTTCTCCTTAGTTCTAAGATGCTCCTCTCCTTGATTAGTTTCCACCCATTGCTTCTTGTCCTGCCTTCAGGTGCTTTGAAGAAGAGCTTAACTCCCTCTTCTTTGGGGCAGCCCCTAAGATATTGGAAGACTGCTATCATGTCTCCCCTAGTCCTTCTTTTCATACCCAGTTCCTGAAACCGTTCTTCATATATTTTAGCCTCCAGTCCCCTCATCATCTTTGTTGCTCTTCTCTGCATTCTTTCTAAAGTCTCCACATCTTTTTTACATCTTTACACTGCTGGCTCATATCTAAATGGTTGTCCACTAGGACTCCAAGATCCCTCTCACTGTTACTACTATTGAGCGAGGTACCACATATACTGTACCTGTGCATTTTGTTTTCCTAGCCTAAATGTAGAACCTTCTTTTTTTCACCCTTGAATTTCATTTTGTTAGATCGCACCCAACATTCAAGTCTGTCCAGATCCTTCTGTATCTTGAGCCTATCTTCCGGAAGTGTTGGCTATTCCTGCCAGCTTGGTGTCATCTGCAAATTTGACGACTTCCCCATCTATCCCCTCGTCCAAATCATTGATGATGTTGAAGAGTACTGGGCCTAAAACAGAGCCTTGGGGTACCCCACTGCATATTTCCCTCCATGGAGATGCAGTTCCATTGAGGACTACACGTTAAGTGCGGTTGGTCAGCCAGTTACCAATCCATCTGGTGGTGATGCTGTCTAACCCACATTTTTCTACTTTATCTAGTAATAGGTTATGGTCTACTTTATCAAATGCCTTACTGAAGTCCAAGTAAATTATATCGACAGCATTCCTCTGGTCCACTAATTTTGTCACTTTGTCAAAGAATGCAATAAGATTAGTCTGGCATGATCTGTTTTTGACAAACCCATGTTGGTTATTTTGGTTATTATTTTGTTTGCTTCTAGGTTTTTCTCTTTTTTTCTTTTTTTTTTAAAAAAGTTTTTTATTAATCATTCAAAATTAAAAATATCGGACATCGATACGACATCACTGGTTCTAGTAGTAAAAAAATAAAAATAATAATTTTATAATATATTTTTATTTTAATCTCATCGTTAATTTTTTCGGAGAATCGAGTTCAATGGATATTCGATCTTTGTCTCATTCTAACTTATGAAAAAAAGAGACAAAACGCGATTCTCCTATCCTTATTCTCTTAGACTGTAGAACTTTAGATAACGTACCATTGCATCATAAAAGCTTTTGAATCAAAAAAATGTCCACTATTTTGTGAAAAAAAAAGAGTGAACATAGTGTGAAAAAAGCAGACTGTCCGCTCAAATAGTGGACACCTGGCAAGAGTACCGGCCTTCCCCTCTCCTCCCCTCCCAGGAGTCCACACAAAGCCCATTTTGGATGCAGGTAAGTGCAGGGTGCATGTGGAAGCTCAGGGAGGGTGAAAAACGGGCCTACTGGAAGTTCGGAAAGGCCCCTCCAGAGGGCCTCCAGAGCCTGGGGAGGCCGTTTTTGCCCTCTCGGAGGCTCAATGAAAGCTCTCCTCTCCTCTCCTCTTCTCTCCTTCCCTTTCCTTCCCTTCCCTTCCCTTCCCTTCCCTTCTTTCCTCTCCTCTCCTCTCCTTTCCTTTCCTCCCTCTCTTTTCTTCCTTTCCTTTCCACCCTCTTTTCTATCCTCCATTCCTCCCTTCCCTTCCCTTCCCTTTTTCCTCTCCTCTCATCTTAGATCTGACTCTCTAAACTTCAGAAGAAAATGTTTATAGCAATTATATACATTGTAAAGTTGGTTGAATATTACTGATGGGGATTCGTTGAAATATTTGGGTTTTTTTAAAATACCAGCCTCCTTTAAAAATCTGTTAATAAACAAGAGATGACCTTTTCAAAGAATGCTGGGCCTTCCCTTTGAAGTCTCCCATAGTTTATAAAGTTGGGAGAGCTATGGCAATCTCGGTGCCATCTTACTGAAGATGCAAAAATCTGTGCGTTTCAGGGGCACTTGGAATCCACCAGACCCACGAATCGGTCATATAGCTTTGCATATGATTCCTCAGAAGGAATCTCTTAAGTTAGTTTACTTTATTGTCATTGCACCTCGTACAATGAAATTAAATGCCATCTTCAGTGTACATTATATTTATAAACATAAGACACAAACACACATCCTTCGCATTCTATACATTTTATTTTATTTTATTTTATTTTATTTTATTTTATTTTATTTTATTTTATTTTATTTTATTTTATTTTATTTTATTTTATTTTATTTTATTTTATTTTATTTTATTTTATTTTATTTATGTTTCTAGGCTTTTTTTCTGGCAGCCAGAAAAATGGGCAGCAGAGGGTTTGTGGCATCATTAGCCACTTTAAATCCCTCCAATCCATACATGAAGCAGACTGACACCCACCATGAAGATGTGGCACAACCATGAACGTGAAGCCAAACAACAGCAATGCAGCTCACCAGCTCAAATCCCCCTGCAACTCAGACTAACCTGAGCACAACCAAGCCCCCACCCAAACAGAACACACCCCCAACCAATCAGAACACACCTTCACCCAATCAGAACACAGCCAAGCTCCCACCCAATCAGTTCACACCCCCACTAGCAGTTAAAAGGAAGAAACAGCTGCAATCACACATTGCTCCTAGAAGCACGAAGTCGAAAACACCAGCCTGAAGATGACAAATGATACTTCGTCGAAATGTCACAAAGACACTTCCAACTGTTTTTATTATCCTGTACTGTCTGCCACTTGGTAATAGTTCAAAAAAAACCCCGGTGCCCAGGATGAGATGGATCTTTAAGAATGTTTTGAACTTTCGTAAGGCAGCGGGAGCTATCAAGCTCTTCCAAAGATGGGAGAGGGCAACCAATGATCCTCGGGGCAATGACGTTGACCCTCTGGAGTGCTGTCCCAGCTGCCACTGTGCAGTTGGCAAACCAGACACAGGTGCAGTAAGTTAAAATACTCTCTATGGTGCAGTGGTAGAAAGTTACCAGCAGAAAAAGCAAAGTGAGTTGTGCTACAAGGTATAGGTAGTCCTTGACTTATAGGGATGCAGTGGCTCAGTGACAAAGATACTGAGCTTGTCGATCGAAAGGTCGGCAGTTCGGCGGTTCGAATCCCTAGTGCCGTGTAACGGGGTGAGCTCACGTTACTTGTCCCAGCTTCTGCCAACCTAGCAATTTGAAAGCACGTGAAAAATGCAAATAGAAAAATAGGGACCCCCTTTGGTGGGAAGGTAACAGTGTTCCGTGAGCCTTTGGCGTTGAGTCATGCTGGCCACATGACCACGGAGACGTCTTCGGACAGTGCTGGCTCTTCAGCTTTGAAACAGATGAGCACCGCCCCCTAGAGTTGGGAACAACTAGCACATATGTGCAAGGGGAACCTTTACCTTTACCTAGTCCTTGACTTAAACCACAATTGAATACTGTGAAGCGGTATATAGGACTAAGTGCTGTTGGAAGAAATATCCATTTGGTTCCGTTCCAAGCCAGGAGAAAGACACTTGAAACATGGAGGCTAATTGGAAAGATGGTTTAATGATGAAGCAGAGCCACCAAGCACATGGTTCTGGTGCAGCTGACCCCAGGGAGTTGAAAGTGGGTGGCTTTTATACCTTCTCTTGGGCTTTGCACTTGAGCTTCCTGTTCCTGTGCAAGAGCATGTATTCTATTGTAGAATTCTGTTGTAGGGGTAGCTGGCTCTGTAGATTGCCTGAGCCAAGTTTGGTTGAAGTTTGGAGGGTGATGCAATGGCCTTCGGAAATTGTGCAATGTAGTGAGTTCTGATCAGAGGTGGGCTTCAGCAGGTTCTGGAGAACTGGTAGTGGAAATTTTGAGTAGTTCGGAGAACCACATCTGACTGACCCTGACCCCATCTATTCTCTGCCTCCCGAGTCCCAGCTGATCGGGAGGAAATGGGGATATTGCAGTAATTTTCCTCTGGAGTGGGGTGGGAATGGAGATTTTACAGTATCTTTCCCCTGCCACTCCCACCAAGCCATGCCACACCCACCAACACTCACACCTACAGAACGGGTAATAAAAAAATTTGAAACCTGGTTCTGATGCTAGATAGGAGTGGGTTAATCCTATTCTGTCCTGGAGGGTCATATATTAATCCCATCACTCTGGAGCTAAAGGTCTTTTGTTTTGTAGATATGCTGGCCCAGTCTTTCTCAATGGGCACAAAATATCTGCTGGGTGAAAAGAACTGGGGCTCAGAGTTTCTGTCTCCCTTAAGATTTTTATTTCTCTTTTACGGGAAATATTTTATTCTGCCTTTTTTAATATTTCTCAAAATATTTCATTCTTCTACCGGTAGGAGAGGGGTATCTTCCCACAGTGCTACGGCTATTGCTAAATGAAGGTTTATAAATCAAGGACCACCTATCATTCAGGACCCCAGCTAGATTTTAAACTAGGGACTGTCTCTGAAAGTTAATCCATGAATTCTGTGTTTGCTGATTTAATAGGCTACGGTTGGGATGAGAGATGGGGGGGTCTCTATCTCGTCATCCCTCCCCCCAATTAAAAGCATTTACATAAACCTTCCCAGCAAGTATGCAGGAAGTTAGTTAAGAATGGTGCCAAAAAGTCTGCAGATCAGTGAATGGGAGAAACAGACAGACAGAAATATGGATTTTTTAATCTGCCAAAAGACTATCATAGATCTACCCTCCGTCCCCGCTCCCACCCCTTTGGAAATTGCCAGCCTGGGAAAGGACCAGGGGTGAAATCCAGCAGGTTCTGACAGGTTCTGGAGAACCAGTAGCAGAAAGTTTGAGCAGTTCGGAGAACCGGCAAATACCACCTCTGGCTGGCCCCAGTGTAGGGTGGGAATGCGGATTTTGCAGTAGCCTTCCCCCAGGAGCGGGGAGGGAATGGGGATTTTGCAGTATCCTTCCCCCAGGAGCGGGGAGGGAATGGGGATTTTGCAGTATCCTTCCCCCAGGAGTGGGGAGGGAATGGGGATTTTGTAGTATCCTTCCCCCAGGAGTGGGGAGGAAATGGGGAGTTTGCAGTATCCTTCCCCCAGGAGTGGGGAGGGAATGGGGATTTTGCAGTATCCTTCCCCCAGAGTGGGGACGGAATAAGGATTTTGCAGTATCCTTCCACCAGGAGTGGGGAGGGAATAAAGATTTTGCAGTATCCTTCCCCCAGGAATGGGGAGGGAATGGGGATTTTGCAGTATCCTTCCCCCAGGAGTGGGGTGGGAATGGGAATTTTGCAGTATCCTTCCCCCAGGAGTGGGGAGGGAATGGGGATTTTGCAGTATCCTCCCCCAGGAGTGGGGAGGGAATGGGGATTTTGCAGTATCCTTCCCCCAGGAGGAAGGTGTGAATGGGGATTTTGCAGTATCCTTCCCCCAGGAGTGGGGAGGGAATAAGGATTTTGCAGTATCGTTCCCCCAGGAGTGGGGAGTGAATGGGGATTTTGCAGTACCCTTCTCCCAGGAGCGCGGAGGGAATGGGGATTTTGCAGTATTCTTCCCCCAGGAGTGGGGTGGGAATGGGGATTTTGCAGTATCCTTCCCCCAGGAGTAGGGAGGGAATAAGGATTTTGCAGTATCCTTCCCCCAGGAGTGGGGAGGGAATGGGGATTTTGCAGTACCCTTCCCCCAGGAGTGGGGTGGGAATGGGGATTTTGCAGTATCCTTCCCCCAGGAGTGGGGAGGGAATAAGGGTTTTGCAGTATCCTTCCCCCAGGAGTGGGGAGGGAATGGGGATTTTGCAGTACCCTTCCCCCAGGAGCGCGGAGGGAATGGGGATTTTGAAGTATCCTTCCCCCAGGAGTGGGGTGGGAATGGGGATTTTGCAGTATCCTTCCCCCAGGAGGGAGGTGTGAATGGGGATTTTGCAGTATCCTTCCCCCAGGAGTGAGGAGGGAATGGGGATTTTGAAGTATCCTTCCCCCAGGAGTGGGGAGGGAATGGGGATTTTGCAGTATCGTTCCCCCAGGAGTGAGGTGTGAATGGGCATTTTGCAGTATCCTTCCCCCAGGAGTGGGGAGGGAATGGGGATTTTGCAGTATCCTTCCCCCAGGAGTGAGGAGTGAATGGGGATTTTGCAGTATCCTTCCCCCAGGAGTGAGGAGGGAATGGGGATTTTGAAGTATCCTTCCCCCAGGAGTGGGGAGGGAATGGAGATTTTGCAGTATCCTTCCCCCAGGAGTGGGGAGGGAATAAGGATTTTGCAGTATCCTTCCCCCAGGAGCGCGGAGGGAATGGGGATTTTGCAGTATCCTTCCCTCAGGAGTGAGGAGGGAATGGGGATTTTGCAGTATCCTTGCTCCAGGATTGGGGAGGGAATGGGGATTTTGCTGTATCCTTCCCCCAGGAGTGAGGAGGGAATGGTGATTTTGCAATATCCTTCCCCCAGGAGCGGGGAGGGAATGGGGATTTTGCAGTATCGTTTCCCCAGGAGTGGGAAGGGAATGGGGATTTTGCACTATCCTTCATCCAGGAGCGGGGAGGGAATGGGGATTTTGCAGGATCCTTCCCCCAGGAGTGAGGAGGGAATGTGGATTTTGCAGGATCCTTCCCCCAGGAGTGGGGAGGGAATAAGGATTTTGCAGTATCCTTCCCCCAGGAGTGGGGTGGGAATGGGGATTTTGCAGTATCCTTCCCTCAGGAGTGAGGAGGGAATGGGGATTTTGCAGTATCCTTGCTCCAGGATTGGGGAGGGAATGGGGATTTTGCTGTATCCTTCCCCCAGGAGTGAGGAGGGAATGGTGATTTTGCAATATCCTTCCCCCAGGAGCGGGGAGGGAATGGGGATTTTGCAGTATCGTTTCCCCAGGAGTGGGAAGGGAATGGGGATTTTGCACTATCCTTCCTCCAGGAGTGAGGAGGGAATGGGGATTTTGCAGGATCCTTTCCCCAGGAATTAGGAGGGAATGGGAATTTTGCAGGATCCTTCCCCCAGGAGCGGGGAGGGAATGGTGATTTTGCAGGATCCTTCCCCCAGGAGTGGGGAGGGAATAAGGATTTTGCAGTATCCTTCCCCCAGGAGTGGGGTGGGAATGGGGATTTTGCAGTATCCTTCCCCTGCCATCAAGCCACACCCATCAAGCCACACCACTCCCATCAAGCCATGTCCATAGAACCAATAGTAAAAAAAAATTGGATTTCATCACTGAAAAGGACCCCTAGCAGAGGTGGGTTTCAGCAGGTTCTGACCAGTTCTGGAGAACCGGTAGTGGAAATTTTGAGTAGTTTGGAGAACTGGTAAATACTACCTCTGATTGGCCCCCGCCCCCATTTATTCTCTGCCTCCCGAGTCCCAGCTGATCGGGAGGAAATGGGGATTTTGCAGTATCCTTCCCTTATCATGCCCACCAAGCCACATCATGCCCAGCACGCCACACCCACAGAACAAGTAGTAAAAAAATTTGGATTTCACCACTGGAAAAGAACCCTAGACATGCCAGCCTAGCAATGAAAGAGTGAAGGAGAGAGTCATATGGGTTCTTCCCAGCCAAATTTAAAGGACGGATATGTAGTGTCAGCTTGTACATCAAATCAGCTAAGCTACCATTAACTTATTTTTAGCCAATCAGAATAGAGTCAGTAGGGACCTTGGAAGTCTTTATGTCCAGCCTCCTGCTCAAGCAGGAAACCCTATAGTACCATTTCAGACCAGTGACTGCCCAGTCTCTTCTTAAAAACTGCCAGTGATGAAGCACCCACAATTTCTGGTGGCAGGCTGTTCCACTGGTTAATTGGCCTCACTATTAGGAAGTTTCTCCTTAATTCCAAGTTGCTTTTCTCCTTCATTAGTTTCCATCCATTGTTTCTTCTGGTCCTGCCTTCAGGTGCTCCTTTTTTTTTTTAATTTGATTTATATGCCGCCCTTCTCCGGAGATTCAGGGCAGCTTACAGTATGTTAAGCAATAGCCTTCATACTTCTGTATATTAATACAAAGTCACCTTATTGCCCCCACAAACTGGGTCCTCAATTTACCCACCTTAGAAAGGATGGAAGGCTGAGTCGACTTTGAGCCTGGCTAGGATTGAACTCGCAGTAACTGCAGGCAGCTGGATGTTAAATGCTGCCTTAGTAGGAGGCATTAGCCTCCTATGCCACTCAGGCTCCTTGATGCCCTCTTCTTTGGGGCAGGCCCTCAAATACTGGAAGACGGCTATCATGTCCCCCGCCCTACTCTTTCTTTTCCCTAGACCCAAAATCCTGCAGCCGTTCTTCATATGTTTTTGTCTCGAGGCCTTTAATCGTCTTAGTTGCTCTTCTCTGAGCTTTTTCCAAAGTCTCAACGTCTTTTTTGTAATGTGGGGATCAAATCTGAATGCAGGATTTCAGGTGTGGCCTTACAAAGACTTTATGAAGCGGTACTAATATTTCACATGATCACAGCAGGGACAGACGGAAGGAAAGAGGAATTTACACAGTCATTTGGTTTGTTTCCAGCCAAGTTTGAAGGATGAACAACGGCTTGTACATCTCATCAGCTTAACTACCATTAACTTAATAGAATGGAATGGAGTGGAATGGAATGGAATGGAATAGAATAGAATAGAATAGAATAGAATAGAATAGAATAGAATAGAATAGAATAGAATAGAATAGAATAGAATAATGGAGTGGAGTGGAGTGGAGTGGAGTGGAGTGGAGTGGAGTGGAATGGAATGGAATAGAATAGAATAGAATAGAATAGAATAGAATAGAATAGAATAGAATAATGGAGTGGAGTGGAGTGGAGTGGAATGGAATGGAATGGAATGGAATAGAATAGAATAGAATAGAATAGAATAGAATAGAATAGAATAGAATAGAATAGAATAGAATAGAATAGAATAGAATAATGGAATGGAGTGGAGTGGAGTGGAGTGGAGTGGAATAGAATAGAATAGAATAGAATAGAATAGAATAGAATAGAATAGAATAGAATAGAATAGAATAGAATAGAGGAATGGAATGGAGTGGAGTGGAGTGGAGTGGAGTGGAGTGGAGTGGAGTGGAGTGGAGTGGAATAGAATAGAATAGAATAGAATAGAATAGAATAGAATAGAATAGAATAGAATAGAATAGAATAGAATAGTGGAATGGAATGGAATCTTTATTTAGAATAGAATAGAACCAAATAGAATAATTTTATTTATTGTCACTTTGAATATAAACTAATCGGCATACATTAAAATGAAATTTTGTTGCATACAGCTCTCAAACGGTCACCATCTCCAATATACACTACATAAACATGACAAAAGAAATAAATAGATACAAAATTATGCATATAGCTACATGTATTATATGACACAGAGAAACAACCTTCTAGTTCGGATGTAGAAATGTATGTGGTGAGAAAAAAAATTAGTTTTTTTCTTTCTTTATTTGATATGTATGCTGCCCTTCTCATCTAGAGGCGACTCTGGGTGGCTTACACACATTAAAAACTGGTCAATGTTAAAATGATTAAAAAAAAAAAGTGACATTGATAATATTATAGGTAGTCCTCGACTTACGACCATAATTGAGCCCAAAATTTCCGTTGCTAAGCGAGACATTTGTTAAGTGACTTTTGCTCCATTCTGCTTGCCACAGTTGTTAAGGGAATCACTTAGGGGTAAAATGTAAAATTCTGTGGGTATGGCTTGGTGGGGGAGGGTAATGTGGGCGTGGCCAACTTTTTTTTTTTTTAAACTTTTCAAAGCATTTTTTCTAATGCTTTGAAAAGCCTCTGCCAATCAGGCAATTCAGCTGGGATCATCAGAGAGGCTTTTAAAAAAATACCTCTCTAAGGATCCCAGCTTAATTGCCTGATTGGCAAAGAGGCATTTTTTAAAAAGCCTCTCTGACGATCCCAGTTGAGTTGCCTGATCAGCAGAGAGGTATTTTTAAAAAAATGCCTCTCTGCCGATCAGGCAACTAAGCTGGGATTGTCAGAGACTTTTCAAAAGCATTTGTTTAACCACCTCTTCGGCCAAGAGGTTGCAGAAAAAAATGCTTTGAAAAGCCTCTGAGGATCCCAGCTGAGCCACGCGATCATCAGAGGCTTTTTTTTTTTACTTTTAAAAGCATTTTTTCATCGGAAGAGGTGGTAGAAAAAATGCTTTTAAAAGTAAAAAAAAAAAAGCCTCTGATGATCGTGCAGCTCAGCTGGGCATGGTGGGGGTGGGGTACAGGGATTTTTGCTACCAGTTCTCCAAACTGTTTAAAAGATAGATAGATAGATAGATAGATAGATAGATAGATAGATGGATGGATGGATGGATGGATGGATGGATGGATGGATGGATGGATGGATGGATGGATAGATAGATAGATAGATAGATAGATATAGATATAGATATAGATATAGATATAGATATAGATATATAGATATATATATAGTATGTATATGAAATCTTAATCTGCTCACCGCCCTGAGTCCTTTGGGAGAAGGGCGGTATAGAAATTCAATAAATAAATAAATAAATAAATAAACCACCCACCGCCATCGCTACCGGATTGGGTGATCCAGTCCGAACCGGGAGCATTTCACCCCCTGGAATCACTGCAGTTGTTAAATTAGGCACACGGTTGTTAAGTGAATCTGGCTTCCTCATTGACTTTGCTGGTCAGAAGGTCACAAAAAGGGATCACGTGATCCCAGGACATTTTACCCCAACTGTCATAAATATGAAGAAAAGGACCAGGGGAGACAGGATAGCATCTTCCAATATTTGAGGAGCTGTCACAGAGAGGAAGGGGGTCAAGCTATTCTCCAAAGCACCTGAAGGCCAGACAAGGAACAATGGATGGAAACTGAACAAAGAGAGATTCAACCTGGAAATGAGGATAAATTTTCTGACAGTGAGAGCAATCAACCCATGGAACAGAAGTTGCCTTCGGAAGTTGTGGGAGTTTCATCACTGGAGGCTTTCAAGAAGAGACTGGACAGCCCTCTGTCAGAAATGGTATACAGTCTCCTGCTTGGGTGAGGGGTTGGACTAGATGACCTCCCAATGTCCTTTTCATCTCTATCATTCTGTATTCTGAAAGCAATCATAATTCAATCGGAGACTAAACCACTGATACTTAATCCAACTACCAAAAGCATGTTCCCACATGCTTGGACTTTGACCTTCAGCGGCATCTAGTGGTAAAACATAGAATTACTCCGTTCTTCCTCTTCCCAGAACTTTTTTGAGGTTTTTAATAGCGAAAGTGCCAATTTTCAAATACTCACATTCTTTTTTAAACGGAAAAAAAAAATCCAGGTACTGTCAGCCTTTGCAATCCAAAATCTAAGTTTAAATGTTTGGGGAATATCTGATTGCCAAGTGGATAGTCCATCTGATCATTTTTCTATATTTTGGCTTTGGTTTTTAGAACAGAAGCCAAAGAAGAACCTTGGAGAAAAATCTGATGTTTGAGCCAGCAAGCATCTTGTTCATCATAATCCCATTAAAAAAAAAATCTTAACTGGCAGCAGAAGTTGTTTATACAAACAGCTCTTTAAAAATGTGATATAAGGAGCCTGGATAGCTCAGCAGACTAAAGCCTGTTATTAACATTCAGCTGTCTGCAATTACTGTAAGTTTGAATCTCACCAGGCTCGAGGTTGACTCAGGCTTCCATCCTTTCTAAGGTAGGTCAAATGAGGACCCAGATTGTGGGGGCAATAAGCTGACTCTGTATAAAATATAAAAAAGTATGAAAGCTATTGCTTAACACATTGTAAGCCACCCTGAGTCTCCAGAGAAGAGCGGCATATAAATCTAATTAATATATATATATAAGATTGCAATTAGAAGGGGAAAGAAAAGAGAGAAGGAGAAAAACATGGAAAATTGACCAAATGGTTAAAAACCCTCTTCCTTGGCCATTTTCCAAAAAAAGACTCTGCTAACAGGCCCCATATCTCCAACTGATGGCTGCAATTTATTACATATATAAAATAAATAGAAAATAAATAGAGAAGGCTGTTTGGTGTAGGGGTTAAGGTGCTGGCCTAAAAACCAGGGAACTATGAGTTCTAGTCCCATTTTAGGTATGAAGGCTGGTTGAGTGATTCGGGGTGTTCACACCACATTGCAACCACTCCAACTGTCATAGCAGTAGCCCTTAGACTTATATACCGCTTCACATTGCTTTACAGCCCTCTCTAAGCAGTTTACAGAATTAGCCTCTTGCCCCCAAACAATCTGGGTCCTCATTTTACCGACCTTGGAAGGATGGAAGGCTGAGTCAACCTTGAGCTGGTCAGAATCGAACTCCTGGCAGTAGGCAGAGTTCGCCAGCAATAGCAATAGCACTTAGACTTATATACTGCTTCACAGTGCTTTACAGCCTTCTCTAAGCAATTTTACAGAGTCAGCCTATTGCCCCTAAATAATCTGGATCCTTATTTTACCCACCTCGGAAGGATGGAAGGCTGAATCAATCTTGGACCTGGTGAGATTCAAACTGCCAAATTGCAGGCAGCCGGCAGTCAGCAGAAGTAGCCTGCAATGCTGCACTCTAACCGCTGGACCACCGCAGCTCATAAATACATGCCAGTTACCAGATGCCTGACTTTCGATCATGTGACCATGGGAACACAGTGACAGTCACAAGTGGGAGAACCGGTCGCAAGTCACTTTTTTCAATTCTGTTGTAACTTGAACTTTGATTCGTTTAATGACCACAGGAAAAAAATGTCGTAAAATCAAGGACGGCTCATTCAACAGCCATCTTGCTTAGCAACAGAAGCTCCGGTCCCAACTGTGAAGAGTGAAAGGCTGCGTGGACAAATTTGTTAATTATATATTTCTTTTCTAGATATATTTATTTCAACTTCCGTAGGTAAGCCACTTGGAATGCATACTGTTTTAGTTCTTCCCCTGCTGAGTTCGTTTAGAGCTTGCTCTAGGGGTAGATTCCTCAAATGTGTTCCTGCCGTGGGTCCCACATGCCTCTGTGAAGTGAGATGGGCGGTTCCTAAATTTGATATATAAATAGATTGTTGGAATTCATTGTTGAAAAGTATCTTCATGCAACAATTATAGTAGTCTTCAGCCAGTAGATGGCAGTGTTTACAAGTTTGGATCTATGGTATATATGCTCTATGCACTTACTTTTGTTCTAAGTAAAGTTTCCTGCTTCCTGTAACAGCTAAAAGCAGTTGAGCAGTAAAACACATGGTGACTGTGCTCTTTGTTTGCTGTGTGGTGCTATATATATAAACAGAATGTCTAACATGGATAAATAAATTCCTCCATTCAGCCCTGTGTTTTTGCTGCTCTGATCTAGACCAGCTATACTTCTCAGGCTGTCTTCAAGAGATGTCCCATAAAGATTGCATTAGAGCAGTGGTGTCAAACTCGATTTGATTGAGAACCACATTATGGTTGTGTTTGACACAAGGGGTGTCAGACGGGGCAGGGTGGAGTGGGCGTGGCCAGGGTGGGCATGGCCAGCTCAATGTCACTCGTGTCAGGGGTGTGCTAAGGCAGAACTCTATTCTATTCTATTCCATTCCATTCCATTCCATTCTATTCTATTCTATTTCATCCCATCCTTCTATTCTATTCTATTCTATTCAATTCTATTCTATCCTGTTCTGTTCTGTTCTGTTCCGTTCCATTCTAATTTATATTCCTGTTCTGTTCTGTTCTGTTCCATCCCATCCCATGCCATCCTTCTGTTCTGTTCTGTTCTATTTTCCCATCCCATCCCATCCCATCCCATCCTTCTATTCTATTCTATTCTATTCTATTCTATTCTATTCTATTCTATTCTATTCTATTCTATTCTATTCTATTCTATTCCCTTCCCTTCTAATTTATATTCCTATTCTTCTCCAAGATCCCTTCCAAACCTGTTATTCCACGTCTTTCTCAAACCAGCAACGGCTGTTCCAATACACACACACACTCACACACTTTCGGTGATTTAACTTTGATGGGTCGATCCCTGGAAACCAGTGGAATTCAGCCTTTTATCAACTTTTCCCGTCGTCTGGAGCAACCATCACTCGTTCAACCCTTAATGAGTGCCTTTCTGAAGGAGGGGGGGAACCGACAACAAAGACAAAATCTTGACCTTCGTGACCTTATTAATAAACTTGTGAGGAGTTAACCAGGATTGGCAAAACAGCTCTAATTGGACAAGGAACCTGGAACGAAAGAAAAGGGAAGTGTTACTCAGACCAAGAATGGAACGATAGATATAACGCCAGGACTTTGACGCCTATCTAGGCAGATTTACTCAGGGGTTCAAAAATAGAGTGCTTTCTGGCTGTTTTGGGGTGTTCGTGTTCAGGGACCGAGAAGAGGCCTTAGGGGAAATAATCAAATTTTAACAGGGGTGGCAAAGCTAGACCCAAAAGTGGGGGTAAATTGCTAGCCAAATTTAATTAAATTTAGATGTAATTGAAATATAAAGACAAATTTGCAGACAATCAAAAATGTAAGGAGGTGTTTTTTTTCTTTTAATTTGATTTATATGCCTCCCTTCTCTGGAGATTCAGGGCGGCTTACAGTGTATTAAGCAATAGCCTTCATACTTCTGTATATTTATACAGCTTATTGCCCCCACAAACTGGATCCTCAATTTACCCACCTTAGAAAGGATGGAAGGTTGAGTCGACCTTGAGCCTGGCTAGGATTGAACTCGCAGAAATTGCAGGCAGCTGGATCTTAATTGCTGCCTTTAGTAGGAGGCATTAGCCCCCTACGCTACTCAGGCTCTATTAATTTGCAAGAGCCTGGAAGTTTGGAAAAGGCAGAATAGCAGTTATTTCTCAAGCTTGACAGCTTTCCGATGTATGGACTTGGAGTTGGCTGGGGAATTCTGGGAGTTGAAGTCCACACATCAGAAAAAGAGGCAGTATTTAGCCGGTTCGGACGGGTTACGGAAATCGTGGGTGGTCCTGATGACCAACCCCAGCTCTATGCCGCCCTATTTAAGCACATTTTTTGAGCACTTGCGTGGAAGGCATGCGCGGAAGGCTGAGAAATCATGTTCTAAAGGACGATGCCATTGGTCTTTCGGCATATTGCAGATAGTGGGATTGACAGGCAGTCCTCGACTTATGACCATTCACTTAATGACCAAGGTGACCCTGATGGGGTTCAGGATGAGCTCAGCCTTCCATTCTTCTGCAGGAAGATTTATATCGAAATACATTTTATTCTTTACGTTTCTTCCCTTAAAATATTAACAGAATCTACAGGCCACGGTCTGAGAACCAGTGTTTCCGAGTTACTCAAATTACCAAGTTTATTCAAATAGGTTACCCAGACCTAATCCACGTATCAAAGGTTAAGGCCTGCAAACACAAATAGAGTCAGTTAAATTGAGTCTCCCAGCAAAACCAGGGGTGAAATGTAAAATTTGTTACTATGGTTCTGTGGGTGTGGCTTGGTGTGGGGGGTAATGTGACTGGGTGGGTGTGGCCAACTTTTTTTTTTATTATTTTAACTTTTCAAAGCATTTTTTCTAAAAATGTAGAAAATGCAAAAAAAAAAATGCTTTGAAAAGCCTCTGCCAATCAGGAACACAGCTGGGATTATCAGAGCCTTTTCAAAGCATTTTTTAACCACGTCTTCTGCTGAAGAGGTTGCAGAAAAAAATGCTTTAAGAGTCTCTCCGACGATCAGGCAACTCAGCTGGGATCGTCAGAGAGTCTTTTAAAGCATTTTTTTCCTGCAACCTCTTCAGCAGAAGACGTGGTTTAAAAATGCTTTGAAAAGGCTCCGACAATCCCAGCTGAGCCACGCGATCATCAGAGGCTTTTTTTTTTACTTTTAAAAGTATTTTTTCGGCGGAAGAAGTTGTAGAAAAAATGCTTTTAAAAGTTTTTTTAAAAAGCCTCTGATGATCCTGTGGCTCAGCTGGGCATGGTGGGGGGGAGGGGGGTGCAGGGATTTTTGCTACCGGTTCTCCGAACCACCCACTGCCATCGCTACCGGATCGGGCGATCCGGTCTGAACCGGGAGCATTTCATCCCTGAGCAAAACTGTATGTTCACAAGAAAACAACATACATATGCCCCTCACCACATAGATGTGTCCACACCCCGGACAAGCTCCCCCTATGATAGTTTGCCACTGTACTCCATTTCTCTGCAACTGGCACCTAAATGCAAACTGTTTTGCTTTTAGGAATAAATATGACTTCTTTCCTCGCAGCTGCCTGGATCTTATTTTTATTTATTCTTGGGCAACCCCCAACTCAAGTTGGAACCCCGAATTATTCTTCCGACACTTCCAAGAATAGTCAAATGAGAACCCAGATTGTTGGGGTGCCGTATGCTGACATTGTAAACAACCCAGTAAAGCACTATGGGGCAGTATATACAGGTTGTCCTCTACTTACAGCATTCATTTAGTGACCGTTCAGAAGTTACAACGGCACTGAAAAAAGTGACTTATGACTGTTTTTCACACTTACGACCATTTTAGCATCCCCTTGCGCCCACGCTCAAAATTCAGATGCTTGGCAAGTGGTTCATAATTATGATGAGTGCAGTGTTAATAGAGTCTCCTTCTTGAGCAGGGATTTGGACTAGAATTCCTCCAAGGTCCCTTTCAGCTCTATTCTGATTGATTGATATTGATTGATTGATTGATTGATTGATTGGATCAGGGGTGAAATCCAGCAGGTTCTGACAGGTTCTGGAGAACCGTTAGTGGAAATTTTGAGTAGTTCGGAGAACCAGCAAATGCCACCTCTGGCTGGCACCAGAGTGGGGAGGGAATGGAGATTTTGCAGTATCCTTCCCCTGCCATACCCACCAAGCCAAGCCACGCTCGCCAAGCCATGCCCACAGAACCGGTTTTTTTAAAAAATTGGATGATTGAGAATCTTCATAGACATTTTCCCAATGGGTTGGACTTCAACTCCCAGAATCCCGAGTTTTCGCGGCCGCATTAAAATTCCGGGGACTTGAAATTTGGCACATCCGGAACTAACTTGGTGGTGAAAAAGCTCCCTTGGAGTCAAGTTTGGGGAAGAATGAGCTGTATCTTTGATACGTCTGTGGAGATTCTCAGTCATCCAGATCATGGTTGTCCCAAAGGTGTTTTTTCAAGAGGCCACTGGATTTTCTGGATTTTCTTTGAAGACGTTTCGCTTCTCATTCAAGAAGCTTCTTCAGTTCTCATTCTGTTGAGATTTTCAGTCAACCAGGTACTGGTTGTCCCAAAGGTGCTTTTTCAAAGGGCAACTGGATCTTTGATACCCCTTAAATAGAAGACCCACGGAAGACACATATAGAGTGGGTGAATCCAGGCTTAATAGCAGTAACTCTGAAAAGGATCTTGGAGTCTTAGTGGACAACCAGCTAAATATGAGCCAACAGTGGGTGGCGGCAGCCAAAGAAGCCAATGCAATCCTAAGGTCCATTAACAGAGGGATACAATCAAGATCAAGGGAGGTACTAATACCACTCTATAAAACCTTAGTAAGACCACACCTAGAGTACTGCATCTAGTTTTGGTCACCACACTATAAAAAAGATATTGAGACTCTAGAAAGAGTGCAGAGAAGAGCAACTAGGATGATGGGGGGACTGGAGGCTAAAACATACGATGAACAGTTGCAGGAACTGGGCATGGCTAGTCTAGGGAAGAGAAGGACCAGGGGAGACAGGATAGCATCTTCCAATATTTGAGGGGCTGCCACAGAGAGGAGGGGGGGTCAAGCTATTCTCCAAGGCACCCAAAGGCCAAACAAAGAATAATGGATGGAAATTGAACAAGGAGAGATTCAACCTGGAAATAAGGATAAATTTTCTGACAGGGAGAGCAATCAACCCATGGAACAGAAGTTGCCTTCAGAAGTTGTGGGAGATTCATCATTGGAAGCTTTCAAGAAGAGACTGGACTGCCCTCTGTCAGAAACGGTGTAGAGGTCTTCATCTCGGGCAGGGGGTTGGACTAGATGACCGCCAAGGTCCCTTCCAACTCTGTTAATCTAATCTCATCTTCCAAGATCCAATTCAGCAAGAATAAAGTCACTTCCTGTTGGGGGAGCTCACCTCAAACGTGTTGGGCTCCACCCCAGCGGCCCTCCCCGTGTCCTCCTGTAAACACCCATGGATACGGACACGCATTGTGGGTTGATCTCTGTTAAATGCCCTCAAACAAAGGCTTCTGTTCTCCTTGAGTGTGCAGAGCCGTTAATTGGGAGACAACAGCCCTGGGGAAGGCGGGGTGGTGGTGATGGAAATCCCAGTTAAGAGAGAAAAACACCAACGCAGACGGCTCTAATTGGAGGCTCCACTGGATGGATCAACCCAGTTTCCCTTTGTTTAAGAGACAGGAGGGGCCGCGTGCTGGACCGGGAGGCGTCAGACAGCAGCATCTGGACAAAAGAGTGTCTGCTGTCCGTAAGGCCAGGCGTCCTGCTCTCTAAGCCCCCTTTCTCTTCCCCAGCCCAGACACCACCACCCCCTCCTTCCCCGACAACCATTAACCCTTTGCAAATGGGTTCAAGACTTGGAAGAGTCTTGTTCTCGGGGAGAAACCCTCCTTTCAACGGTGCCCAACGGGGTGGATTATCCCAATGAAGCACCTTCAATGAGATAACGTTTTACAAACTCTGCTCGGACAGGTGAGGCAGGTGTCGATAAAGCATTGGCAAGACAAGAAGCAACGGGTGGAAACTAATGAAGGAGAGAAGCAACCTGGAATGAAGGAGGAACTTCCTAACGGCGAGGACAATTAATCCGTGGAACAGCTTCCCACCAGGAGTTGTGGGTGCTTCATCATTGGAGGCTTTTAAGAAGAGACTGGACAGTCACTTGTCTGAAATGGTACAGGGCAGTGATGTCGAAACTTTTTGCCATCACGTGCCAAAAGTGGGGGTCGCGCAGGGGGATCACACGTGCACATCTCCACACCCATAATTCAATGTGCAACCCCCCACGCATGCGTGTGCAACCCCCGTGCATGAGCGTGCGAGCCCCCCCCCCTGGTGCTCCCTCTGCTTTTAGCACACAATGGCACAGTGGGCCCGGTAGGCCTGTTTTTTGCCCTCCCCAGGCTCCAGAGCCTTTCTAGGAGCCTGGTGAGAGCGAAAAATGGGCCTTCCTCAACCTCCGGAGGCCGGAAACAGCCTGTTTCCCGACTTCCAGTGGGCCGGAAAGGCCTGAAAATCAGCTTGCGTGCACCGGAGCTGAATTATGGCAATGCTTGCATGCTCACCGATATGGCTCCCCATGCCACCTGTGGCACGCGTGCCATAGGTTCACCATCACGGTATAGGGTCTCGTGCTTCAGCAGGGGGCTGGACTAGATGACCACCAAGGTCCCTTCCAGTTCTATTCTGATTGATTGATTGATTGATTGATGGATGGATTCTGTGCTTTCTTTTTGCATACTGGTTGAACGGCCAACTTGGAAAACGTACCACTAATCAGAAGTGATTGACTTTAGATGGCCAGCATTATTCTTTTCTCTTCGGGACGGCATATTTTTTCAGACATAATCATTTACAGTTCACCTGCCAATTCTGGAGGAAGCCAAAGCAAACACTGGATGGGGTTTACTGACAAATTAATTAACTGATGACATCCAATCACATCAGTGTCTACGCTTAGCGATCAGCTGGATAGATCAGCCGTAGATGAGTTGAGCCAAAGAGGTAGGGTGTTAGCTAGAGTAATTTGGAAGGAAGAGAGAGATTAGTCCTTGATTTATGATCATAACTGAGCCCAAAATTTCCACAGCTAAGCAATGGATAAGTGAGTTTGGGCTCATTTTACGACTTTTCTGGCCACAGTTGGTAAGTGAAGCACTGCAATGCTTTTTCCAGAACTTCGAAACTGGGTCGTAAGGAGCTTTTGAAGGGGTCTGTCCTAACTTGGATCAGTTGCTAAACGATTGATTGTAAATTGAGGACTACCTGTATTTCCAAATCATTCTTGCCAGAGCTACCAGGTAGAGTCTCAAATGGTACACCTGTCTCATCTGAGTGAAGCACTTTCCAACCCACCAAATAGGACTTTCCCTAGCTCTGGTAGAGAGTCTCCTGCTTGAGGAAGGGGTTGGACTAGAAGACCTCCAAGGGTCCCTTCCCATTCTGTTGCAGGCAGTCCTTGACGTATGATCACAATGGAGCCCAAGATTGCTCCAACACTGGAAATTTTTAAAAAGAGGTTGGATAACCATTTCTCTGAAGTGGCGTAGGGTTTCCTGCCTAAGCAGAGGGTTGGACTAGAAGACCTCCAAGGTCCCTTCCAACTCTTATTATTCTATTATTCTATTCTATTCTATTATTCTATTCTATTGTTCTATTCTATTATTCTATTCTATTATTCTATTCTATTCTATTATTCTATTCTATTGTTCTATTCTATTATTCTATTTTATTATTCTATTCTATTCTATTCTATTCTATTCTATTCTATTCTATTCTATTCTATTGTTCTATTCTATTATTCTATTCTATTCTATTATTCTATTCTATTATTCTATTATTCTATTCTATCATTCTATCATTCTTTCATTCTATTCTATTCTATTCTATTCTATTCTATTCTATTCTATTATTCTATTCTATTATTCTATTATTCTTTCTGCTATTAAATGAGACATTGAAGTGAGTTTGTCCCATTTTACGAACAACTTTCTTGCCACTCTTGTTCAGTGAATCACTGCAGTTGTTAACTTACCGACACGCTTGCTAAGTGTATCTAGGTTTCCGCATTGACTTTGCTTGTCAGAAGGTCACATGATCCCCCCGGGACACTGCAACCGCCATAAGTACATGCCAGTTGCCAAGCCTCTAAATTTTGATCACATGATTTATGGGGGTTGCTGTAAAGGTGGTAATCTTTTTCAATGCCATTGTAACTTTGAATGGTCACTAGATGAGCCACTGTAAGGACTCCCTCTAGTCCAGTGATGGCTAACCTTTTTGCCATCGCGTGCCAAAAGCGGGGGGGGGGCAGTGGGGGGGTCGTGCGCATGCGTGCCCACACCCATAATTCAATGTGCCCCACCCTCCGTGCTCACCCCGCTTTTGGCACATGATGGCATGGTGGATTCAGTAGGCCTGTTTTTTTGCCCTCCCCAGGCTCCAGAGACTTTCTTGGAGCCCCTCCAGAGGCTGGAAACGGCCCGTTTCCTGATTTCCGGTGGGCCCAGAAGGCCAGAAAATTAGCATGTGCACTGGAGTTGAGGTAGGGCAATGCTCGCATGCCCACAGATATGGCTCTCCGTGCCACAGGCCATCGGTTCGCCATCACGGCTCTAGTCAGTTATTCTGTTAATACTGATCTTTGTAGGCTGTTTGTAAACACTACAAATACTCTAATAATGCTTGCATATTACCGTGTTCCTACTGTTATGTCTACACTTCGTTTCATTTCTCCGTTTTTATTATTAGAAGCCGCGCAGGGTGTCCCCACAGAGAGGCAGGCAGCAAATAAATTTAACAGATAAATAAACAACAGCAATAATAACGATTCGCTCCATCAAATACCATGATTATTAAGAAGGTGCTAGAATGTTCAGAAGCCGATAAATTAACAATGGAACTTAAAGCCCGAGAGGATACGATTTATTACGAAACGTGCAATAGGTGGTATACCTGGCTGGAGAAAGAATCCAAAATCAATGAATAAATGTAAGAGAAGATATTATAGACGAACGAAATACTCAGTGTGTAATGGATAGGTATATATTGTAGTGAATACATGAATTAATAAATATTATATAAAACGGATGTGTATATAGTTGGTCAAAAGACAAAATAGATATTATCAAAGATGCCGGTAGTGGAAAGCTGTTAAAATGTAACAAAGATGTTAAAGAGGTAAATGCTGAATAAAAATTATTTTTTTAAAAAAACAGCAATAGTAATAATAGTGTGAATTATTCCTCATCCATTCCAGTTTAAAATGATTTAACAGGCTCGGCCAGAAGAGGGCGCCCCGATCATAAATTGATGGGCCTAAATTTTCTTCAGGAACATAAATTGACTCTACAAATTATTTTGTGTTACAGAGAAAAAAATAAGCTATTTGTGTGATTTTTTTTTTACTGGCTTCCTAAGAACTGAAGAAGAGGGAGGGGAAAATGGAGGAAGGGGTGAATGAGGGAGACTTCCCCCTTCTAACTTTAATTTAAATTATTTTTATTTATTTGTGACATTGATTCGCTTCACTTTGGTGAAGGGGTTTTAATAACGGCCAAATAGTTTTAACTTATTTTAGTAATTTTAATTTTTGTGTGGATTGTTTTAATATGGCTGTGAACCGCTCTGAGTCCCTCGGGAGAAGGGCAGTATAGAAATGCAATAAACTCAAACTCAAACTCAAGTCAGAAAACAGTTTTCAGTATATTTGGATTTTGGGGCTTCATCTGAGTCACTATTTCTCAACTTCAGCTGCTTTGAGATGTGTGGACTTCAACTCCCAGAATTCCGCAGGCAGCAGCAGGCTGGGGAATTCTGGGAGTTGAAGTTCCACGCACGAAGTTGAGAAATATTGAACTAGGAACATTGCGTTGATTTTTGAAAATGGTCTGGCCTGGTTTAGGATTGGCGGCGGAGAAAAAGGAGAAAATATTTCAAAAGATCAATATCATATCTGCTCCTGAGTTTAATGGTGGCTGAAGGTATAGTAAAGGTAGTCCTCGACTTACGACCACAACTGAGCCCAAATTTTCTGTTCCTAAGCGAAACAGATGTTTTACCCCATTTTACGGCCTTTCCTGCCGCCGTTGTGAAGCGAATAACTGCAGTTGTTAAGTTAGGAACGCGCTTGTTAAGTGAATCCTGCTTCCCCATTGATTTAGCTTGCAAAAGGGAATACGTGATCCCGGGATCTGCAGCCGTCATAAATATGAATCACTTGCCAAGCGTCCAGATTTTAATCATCTGACCATGGGGATGCGCATTAGTCACTTTTTTCAGTGCCGTGAATGGTCACTAAAGGAACTTTTGTAAGTCAAGGACTACTATATCTATGAGGCAAAACGAGAGAAGGAAACCAGCTGATTTTTCATATTTGCTTCTGTTAAATCGGTATGCGTTTGTGTGAGATTCTCAGCTGATTGCTTAGTGACCGTTTGAAGTTACAGCTAACCCAGAGGTGGGTTTCACATACCGTATTTTTCAGAGTATAAGACGCACCTTGGTTTTTGGGGAGGAAAATAAGAAAAAAGCTGATTGGCAGGTGGATCAGACTCCCGGAATACCCCCCAATCAGCTGTTGCCAGAGGTGAATTTTAGCAACAGGTTCCTTGGTTGTGAGCTCTGTGCCGTGCTTTTTTTTTTGCTTTTTTTTTCTACCTCTGGAACTTCTGAAACTCTGTTTCAGAAAAAAACTTCTTTTTCTGCCTCTGAAATCCTCCGAAACAGCTTCAGAAAAAAAGCCTTTGAAGCTCTGTTTGGAAGCTTTTTTTTTTTTTTTTTGGAAGCTGTTTGGGGGTTTCTTTTCTTTTCTTTTTTTTTGTAAAGTTTTTTTTATCTTTTAAACACACAAACATACAATATATCTTTTTTGAACAGAAGATTAGCCCAGTCTTAAATTTGTACAGATTTTTGTTCATCATTAACACAACTTTATATGTTCAATTTTTATCATAGCATTTATTCTCTCTAATTTTAAGAGACCAATATTACCCTTCATCTTAACTTCTCATCCTGATATAATTCAATTTTTCTTTTCCCTCCTTAAAATTTGAACCCCTAAAATTTAAATTCACATACCAGAGTACAATCCCCAATTATTTCCTTAAACTCTCTTATTCTAATCACAAATGATTATTTTATGAACTATTCCAAATAATACAATTCAACATATTAGTAGAAACCAATTAAACATATATCTTAACCTAAATGTTCCAACTACTACAATTTCATATATTAAACTTCTAATTTCTGAGTCTTATTTTCAATTCTTAAACATCCCTATATTTCTTTTCTGAAGCTCTGTTTGGAAGCTTTTTTTTCTGAAGCTCTGTTTGGGGGCTTCTTTTCTGAAGCTTTGTTTCTGATGCTTTTTTTCAGCCTCCAAAACCTCCGTTTGAGGAGCTGGGTGGGGCTTCATTCGGAGTTTAAGACGCACCCAGATTTTCACCCTCTTTTTTCGGGAAAAAAGGTGCGTCTTATGCTCCAAAAAATGCAGGAATTTTACCTCAGGTTTGCCGCGCACCAAAAATGTGAGCGCACAAACCTTCCGTCCATGTGCCCAGCCTTCCAAGTATGCGCTTTGCTCTTGTGCGCGGCTTGCACGCATGTGACAGCTTAGAAAACATGACTAAATAGGAAGGCAGTCACTACTGATTCGCCCGAACCGGTCCAAACCAGGTGATTACCACAAATGAGCTAACCCCATAAAAGCTACTTATGACCAGCTTTCAAAGGTCTGACATTCTTTGCCACCACATGATTGATTACAGGAGGCCTCGACATAACGATTGATTGCTTAGCAACCATTTGGGGGAGTCCTTGTCTTACAACCTATTGCTTAGCAACCATTTGAAGTTACAATTCTCCCCTCTCCAAAAAGCTACTTACGGTCCAGTTTCAAAGTGCTGTAAGTCCTTCACTTACAACCATTCATTTAGTGACTGTTCAAAGTTACAACGGCGCTGAAAAAAGTGTCTTATGACCATTTTTCTCACTTACAACCATTGCGGCATACGCTATAGTCATGTGGTCCAAATTCAGAACACTTATGAATATATTTATGACAGTTGCAGTATTCTGGGATTGTGCGTTCATCTTTTGCGACCTTCTGACAAGCATAGTCAATGGTGAAGCCGGATTCACTTAATGTCCATGTTACTAAGTTAACAACGGCAGTGATTCGTTTAACAACTGTAGCAAGAAAGTTCCTAAATTGAGACCAAAATGACTTAATTACTGTCTCGCTTAGCAGCAGAAATGTGGGGCTCAATTGTACGTCGAGGACTCCCTGAATATTGTGAGAAGCGCTGTTCATAACTCCCTCCAAGCAATAGAGATGATCAGGGACTGGAGGCTAAAACAGATAAAGAACGGGTTGCAGGAACTGGGTATGTCTAGTTTAATGAAAAGAAGGACTAGGGGAGACATGATAGCAGTCTTCCAATATCTTAGGGGCTTCTATTTTCCAGAACACCTGAGAGTAGGACAAGAAGCAACAGGTGGAAACTAATCAAGGAGAGAAGCAAGCTGGAACTAAGGAGAAATTTCCTGACTGTGACAACAATTAACCAGTGGGACGACTTGCCACCAGAAGTTGTGAATGCTCCAACACTGAATGTTTTCAAGAAGAGATTGGAAAAACCATTTGTCTGAAGTAGTATAACATTTCCTGCCTAAGCAGGGGGTTGGACCAGAAGACCTCCAAGGTGCCTTCCAACTCTGTTATTCTATTCAATCCTAAAAATGCCGCCTGTAAATGCGAGAAATAAATGCAAGGATACAAAGACAAATATATATATATATTTTTGAACAGGGTATTTGGTGGAGCCAAAGAGCCAGGATAATCAAAGGCACTCCAGTGTTCCTTGGTTTGTAAAAGTCACCCAGGATAATTTCAAATAAATTACACCCACACCCTTTTTTTAAAAAAAAATCCTTTTAGCTGATTAAAATGTTTGTCTTAATTGATTCAGTTCTGAGTCACTGGCTGGCTGGGATCTAACAACAAGTCTTGCTTCACAAAGCAGGTTGTGTGATGCAAACCGGAGGTTTTTAAGAAGGGACTGGACAATTGTTTGTTTGAAATGGGACAGGATCTCTTGCTCAAACAAGGGGTTGGATTAGAAGATCTCTAAGGTCCCAACTTTGGATGTGGGTGGTGAGCTATATATATATTTTTTCTACTTCAATTGAAAAATACTGATTGCACAATCCTAACTCTTATAACACAAGAGATACACAACTGTTTTTGTCGTTTTGACAAAAGAATTGGGTCTAACTGTTGTGTCCCAGGCCCAAGTAGGTAGGAGTCGACGCGAACAGTTCCAAAACAAACAGACTTTATTAGAACAGCTGAGAATTAACTCATTCTCAGCGCAGTCCACACTAAATTAAAGCAAATTCTTCAAAACATCATTCCTCAGTTTATCACCGACCTTGGTAAAATTAGGCAAACTGCCAAAGGCTTCTCTTGGCAAAAGTTCAGAAGCAGAAGACGCCGACCAGAGATAAGTGCAGCAAGACAAAAAACAAATCTATCAACATCGTTTTCCGACAAAGAGCCCAAGAGCCGTTGCTGGTTTTTTCAGCCTTATGGGAGGGACCAATCACCTCTTGGCCTTACTCCCGAGTCGTCCTCTTTGCTGTAGCTGCTCTTGTATTCTGACAGCTCTTCTCATACGTGCACTAGGAACCGGCTCCTCCTGTTCCTCTGCCTCAGTCTCTGGAGGCTCCAGAGTCCGCACATCACTCCCCGATGGCCCCGGCCCCATCTCTACCTCTGACGCAGAACCCTCATCTGGGCCTTCCTCAGACTCCAGGACTGGCCCCTGTTCTTCCTCAGCCTCCTCACTATCCGACTCCGCTGCCAGCTCTGCAGGCTGCTGGCGGACCACAACGCTAATCCTTCCCCACTATCCCACACTAGCTTTGAGAATAAGAGGGAGGAAGGGGTCTCCCCACCCCCCAAGGAAGCTTTCATTATTACAGCTAGTCCTCGACATACGACCACTTTATGACCATTCAAAGTTATAACAGCACTGAAAAATATTACTTATGACCGTTTTTCCCACTTACATCTTTAGCAACACCTCCATCATGGTCCGATAAACAAAATTCAGATGCTTGACAACCGACTCATATTTATGATGGTTGCAGAGTCCCGGGATCACAGGATCCTCTTTTGCAAACTTCTGACCAGCAAAGTCAATGCGGGAGCCAGATTCACTTAACAACCTTAAGTTAACAATTGCAGTGATTCGCTTAAGAACTATGGCATGAAAAGTCATAAAAGGGGACAAATCTCACTTAACAAACGACTCACATAGCAACAGAAATTTTGGGCTCATTTGTGGCCATAACTATTATGGCCGTAACCAGGACTACCCGTAGCCATTAAGCAAACACCGTCGTCATTAAGCGAGTCCATTGTTTGCTACGGTGAAGTTTAACCGAAAACAAGAAGGAAATGCTGGTTTTTGGCAAACCATCATAAAAAGCAGTCGTGACTCCAGGATGCTGTGAACAAGTGTTGTTGGGCACCCAAAATGTAGTCACGTGACTTCAGGGAATGGGGGTCAACCGTCAGAATTTGAATCCAGAGTCTAAGTCCCCGTTTTTCAAGTAAGTCATAACTTTGAACAGTCGCTAAGCCACCAGTCGTTAGTCTAGGACTACCTGATCTCAATTCCTAGTGACTTGCAAATACAGGTAAGCCTCAGATAACGACCACAATTGAGCCCCAAATTTATGTTGCTAAGTGAAACATACATTAAGTGAGTTTTTTACTTAATTTTACGACTTTTCTGGCCATAGTTGCAGGGGTAAAATCCATCAGGTTCTGACAGGTTCTGGAGAACCAGTAGCGGAAATTTTGAACAGTTCGGAGAACCGGCAAATACCACCTCTGGCTCTCCCCAGAGTGGGGTGGGAATGGGGATTTTGCAGTATCCTTCCCCCAGGAGTGGAGAGAGAATGGAGGTTTTGAAGTATCCTTCCCCTGCCACGCCCACCAAGACACACCCACCAAGCCACACCACACCCACCAAGCCATGCCCACAGAACCGGTAGTAAAAATAATTGGATTTCACCACTGTACAGTTGCTGAATGAATCACTGCAGTTGTTAAATTAGTCACACAATTGTTAAGTGAATCTGGCTTCCTCATTGACTTGGCTTGTGAGAAGGTTGCAAAAGGGGATCACAGGACCCCTGGACTCTGCAACCGTCATAAATGTAAGTTAGTTGCCAAGTGTCCGAATTTTGATCACGTGACACTGCAACGGCCTTAAGTGTGAAAAAACGGTCCTAAGTCCTTTCTTTCGGCGACCTTGTAACTTAGTCACTAAATGAACTGTTGTAAGTCGAGGACTCCCTGAGTATAATATTCCTCCGTGTCTGTGTATTTGTTCCAACATCCCACGGGGCAGGGGTGGGGGGTGGGGGATAAATTCCCGAAAATGCAGCGTGCCAAAATCCAATAAAACGAATCAAAATAAGACTAACCATCAAGGGCTCGTTTCTACAAGGATGATAAGCATATTTTGCAAACATAATTAAGCCGAAGATCCGTTTCAAAGAGAAAAGGTTTACATTGGCAGCCAGAATCAAGAGGAAGAGGGATGGCAGATTTTATGGCCTATCGGAGCCCTAAGTTGTTGTTTAAACGCAACACACAACTCTATAGCCTGGCCCCTTCTCTTGCTCCAGAGCTGTTCAGCTTGGGCTGTCGCTTTAAATCAGTCTTCGCCCAAGCGTGCCCCACCCTCCCCACCATCCCTTCTGCGTTTATATCACTGTAATGCGAAGCGGATGTCAGTGTGAATTCAAGCATTTTAATCTTTCCTGATCAAAATGAAATGCAGACCCTGTTGGGATTTATTGCAAACTTCCTACACATCCTCTAATTGAAAATAATAACAAACATATTTTTATTTTATTTTTTTTAATTTTAAAGAAAAAGCGTGGCTCTCGTAGGATAGAAGAGAGGGACCACGAAGGAAGGAAAGAAGAGAAGAAAAAAAAATAAGAAGTCAAAATTTGGAATTTTAACATGTGTTAAGACCCTGGGACTTTTTACTGGTTTTATAAACATTGTTTAAAGAAACGAGAAGGGGAAAAAAAACCTATAAAACGAAACTATATCAATCGTTAGCTGGGTTGGGACAACAGGCTAACTAACTCAGGCTAACTAAATGCCCCTTTGGTTTTTTACATAAAAAAGCAGAATTTATTTATTTGTTTGTTGGTGAAATTTTCATGTTGCCCGTTTCAGAGATACAGCAGGTTAAAATATAATAAAAAGTTTTTTAAAAAGATAATAGGAGACAATTAAAACTAGAAATAGAAATAGAATAACAGAGTTGGAAGGGACCTTGGAGGTCTTCTAGTCCAACCCCCTGCTTAGGCAGGAAACACCACTTCAGACAAATGGTTATCCAACTCTTCTTAAAAACTCCCAGTGTTGGAGCATTCACAACTTCTGGAGGAAAATTGTTCTACTGATTAATTGTTCTCACTGTCAGGAAATTTCTCCTTAGTTCTAAGTTGCTTCTCTCCTTGATTAGTTTTCCATCCGTTGCTTCTTGTCCTTCGCTCAGGTGCTTTGCAGAATAGCTTAACTCCCTCTTCTTTGGGGCAACCTCGGGCACTATTTATTATCTATTTATCTATTTATTATTTATTACTATTTATTATCTATTATCTATTTAAAGCCACTAAATAGAAAAGTTATAACGATCCATGAATTACAACCACAATTTAACTCAATATTTCTGGGGCTAAAGAGAGACGGTTGTTAAATGAGTTTTGTCTCATTTTTTGACCTTTCTTGCCACAGTTGCTAAGGGAATCACTGAAGTTGGTTAAGCGAGTAACGCAGTTGTTAAGTGAATTGGGCTTTCCCATTAACTTTGCAGAAGGGGATCATCACCAGGGTACCGTCCTAAATAGGAAACCGGTTACCAAGCGTTTGCATGTATAATAAAATAGAAATATAATAATAGCAATTTAAAAATGGAGACTATATTGAAATTAATTAAATAGTTGGTGTTTTTAGAGGGGACTATGCTGAGAATCAGCCAAACAGAATACATTGGAAGTCAGCCAAATAATAGAGGGAGGTATGGTAGAAAATATGTTGGAAATTAGACTAAATAAAACATGTTTTTGTGATAAAACTGTGTAATATGTAAAGAAATCAAGATAAATTGATAAAGCTAGATATTAAGTTTTGAGGGTAAGGATCAAAGGATTAAAAACTAGATAGAATCTTGTTTTATAAAGTGTAATAAAAATGGAGTTGTACCTATTTGAAATTAAGATTAATGGTGATAAGATTGTAAGGTAAACACTTAGAATAAGAGGTTAGAATATTGTCAAAAATTATTTGGATATGGATTGTAAAAGATACAAGATGAAGAAGAACAAAATACGACCAGGATTGATATATAGATATAAAAATGAGGGAAAGTGAATTTGAAATTACCTTGTATTGATATAATGGCTTTGTTTACATGAAGATGTTAGAATTGATGTTAAAATTGGTTCTGTTAAGTTTTGAATTTTTTTACTTCTAAAAGATGTAATGGGAAATTGTGAATGGAGCTTGTTAAAGGATTGTAAGCATGGGATCCATGTATGACCGGATCGAGACTTTGCTTTTAAAAATTATATTTTATGTTTAAATTTGGGGAAAATTTTTTAAAAAATTGCAAAAAAAAAATAGTAATTTAAAAATGGGTTGCTGTGGGAATTGCCCAGGTTGTATAATGCGGTCTCCTTCCCTTTTTAAACATTACTGAGCTTTTACTATACTATACCCAGTTGCCCTCTGAGTGAGATTCAAAGTGCTGGTAATTACCTATAAAGCCCTACATGGCTTAGGCCCGGGGTACCTGGCGGACCATCTGCAGCCAGCGACAGCTCTCCATCGCTCGGTGCGCTTGCACAGGGAGGGCCTCCTTGGGGTCCCGTCGGCCAGACAGTGTCAGCTGGCGGCTCCCAGGGAGCGGGCCTTCTCTGTGGGCGCGCCGACTCTGTGGAATCAGCTCCCCCTGGAGCTCCGGCTGGCCCCTGACCTTCGCTCTTTCCGCCGTGGCCTCAAAACATGGCTATTTGGCCTGAATTGGACTGAAGGGGTTTTTTAAGGGGATTGTATTGGTTTTTATATTTGAATACTGAATTTTATGTGTTTTTTTATCGTTGTGAGCCGCCCTGAGTCCTTTGGGACAGTGGGCGGCATACAAGTTTAATAAAATAAAATAAAATAAATACTATATATTACTATATACTACATTACTATATTTTTAAAAAGTAGAATGATATCACATCATCTGTAAGTGGGGATGAAATACAATTGGGAGTCATTGGGAAGTTTCCTCCCGTAGTGTAAAAATGTTTGAAAAATACATAACTTTGAAGAATCCTGACAAGACAGTAGACGGCCAATAAAACCATTTGATGGGTCATCACCAAACCAATCAAAATGCGTTCTCCATGGAGGCACTGATGACCAGAGTCAAATGATCCTACCATGGTGTGAAGACCCAGAGTTTTGGAGAAAGCTCTGATGCTAGGAAAGATGGAAGGAAGGAATGCAGAATAACAGAATACAGCTGTTATTCTGTTATTGGAGGCCTTCTCTGCTCATTTAGAAATCCTTGCACCAATCCATTTGAAATCCATTTTTAACTACCGGTTCTGTGGGCGTGGCTTGGTGGGCGTGGTGTGACTTGATGGGTGTGGCTTGGTGGGCGTGGCAGGGGAAGGATACTGCAAAATCTCCATTCCCACCCCATTCCAGGGGAAGGATACTGAAAAATCTCCATTCCCATCCCACTCTGGAGCCAGACAGAGGTGGTATTTGCCGGTTCTCCGAACTACTCAAAATTTCCACTACCGGTTCTCCAGAACCTGTCAGAACCTGCTGGATTTCACCCCCACCCTGCACCATTCCAGACAAGTGGCCGTCCAGTCTCTTCTTTTAAACCTCCAGTTATGGAGCACCCAGAACTTCTGGTGGCGAGTCGTTCCGCTGATTTATTGTTCTCACTGTCAGGAAATTTCTTCTTAGTTCTATGTTGGATTCCTCTTTAATAAACTTTCATCTGTTTCTTCTTTGTTTGTTTGTTTATTTAGTTGTATGGGAAAACAAGTATAAGTATGAACATAGCATGTAAACATATAAGTATAAACAGGTATAAATATATCTCCTGCCCTCAGGGACTTTGGAGATTGGTTGTCTCCCTGCTGTCTATGGCACCCTCAAACCAGGGGTGAAATCCAGAAGGTTCTGACAGGTTCTGGAAAACTGGTAGCGGAAATTTTAAGCAGTTTGGAGAACCGGAAGTGGAAATTTTGAGTAGTTCGGAGAACTGGCAAATACCACCTCTGGCTGGCCCCAGAGTGGAGTGGAAATGGAAATTTTGCAATATCCTTCCCCCAGGAGTGGGGAGGGAATGGAGATTTTGCAGTATCAAAGCCCACCAAGCCACGCCCACCAAGACACATCACGCTCACCAAGCCACGCCCACAGAACCGGTAGTAAAAAAAAATTGGATTTCACCACTGCCTCAAACATTGGAAGACGGCTATCGTGTCACCCCCTAGTCCTTCCCTGTAATGGTAACAAAGTTGGAAGGGACCTTGGAGATCATCTAGTCCAACCCCCTGCTCTCACAGGAGACTAGAAGATGTGGAGGAACGCAGCAAGATGCATAAACAGAGGGACAGAATCAAGAACCCGTGAAGTGTTAATCCCACTTTATAAGGCCTTGGTAAGGCCACATTTGGAATACTGCGTCCAATTTTGCTCGCCATGATGTAAAAAACATGTGGAAACTCTAGAAAGAGTGCAGAGAAGAGCAAAAAAGATGATGAGGAGACTGGAGGCTAAAAAATATGAAGAACGGAATTGCAGGAATTGGGAATGTCTAGTTTGATGAAAAGAAGGACTAGGGGAGACATGATAGCAGTGTTCCAATATCTCAGGGGCTGCCCCAAAGAAAAGGAAGTCAATCTATTCTCCAAGGCACCTGAAGGCAGGACAAGAAGCAATGGATGGAAACTAATCAAGGACAGAAGCAATTTAGAACTAAGGAGAAATTTCCTGACAGTGAGAACAATTAATCAGTGGAACTACTTGCCTCCAGAAGTTGTAAATGCTCCAACCCTGGAAGTTTTTAAGAAGACGTTGGATAACCATTTGTCTGAAGTGGTGTAGGTTTTCCTGCCTATGCAGAAAAGCAGGGGGGTTGGACTAGAAAACCTCTAAGGTCCCTTCCAACTCTGTTATTCTATTCTATTCTATTCTATTCTATTCTATTCTATTCTATTCTATTCTATTCTATTCTATTCTATTCTATTCTATTCTATTCTAAGATGAAGGAACTTAGAATGGTAATGGGGGTATTATTGAGAGACCTGAAAGGCCAGGTTATAGACAAATAAAACCTATTAATGTGGCTGCTTAAAATCAACACTTACTTGGATAAGAGAGGCTGTTTCAATTTGGATGACATGGCTTATCAGAGGCAAACCTGGTATAGGTGTTTTTACCATACAGGTAGTCCTCCCTTTACAACCGTTCACTTAGTGACCATTCGACGTTACAAACGGTACTGAAAAAAGTGGTTCATGATTGCTTGTCACATGACCGTTACAGTATCCTCATGGTCACGTGATTGAAATTGTGGGGATGCAACACCCCAAAGGTGTAACACCCTCCCACTTTTTTTTAGATACAGGTAAGTCCCCAACTTTCAACCATCCATTTAGTGACTGTTTAAAGCTAAAACGGCACTGAAAAAACAGGACTTACGACCAGTGATGGGTTGCCCCCAGTTTGGACCGGTTCTATAGAACCGACGGGAGGCTCCGTCCACTGACTCGGACATCATCATAAGTGATTTGCACATGCACAGAAGCTTCTGCACATTCGCAGAACAGTGCGTGGGCACAATGCGAACCAGTAGAAAAGTGTCAGGTATGCTTCCTTCAGTATCCAGAAAAGAAAAACCCAGACTTCATTATAAAATAAAGCATGGTACTTTTACTAGATATAAAGTGAACGCAACCATGGAAAGCAGGATTCTAAGGTAAAAAGCGCGAAAGTTACAGATAGAAAGCATCCCCTCCCATTGTCTACCGTAAATCACCCAATCCAAAGGTCTCCCAGAGGTCAGGTGGCACATGTCTGGCAGTGTCATCAGTCAGGAATGTGGTGTCCGTTGATCCGATAGCAGCTACACCAGTTCAGTAATAAGCTTAAGAATCGGTTTCGTTTTCCTGGCCCTACATAACCCAACTAGCTAAGCCCCCCTCTCTCCATTACTATGACAGCCAAAGCAGAGAAAAGCGGAGGCTGACATAAAGGTAAGTAGAGCCCACCCCTGCTTACAACCATTTTTCACACTTATGACCTGTTGTGACCTAGGCTCACTTAGTCATTAAAAGACACAATTAGTCTTAAACAAACCTATTTTACGATAACAGCTGAGAATTATTTCATTCTCAGCTTAGTCCAAATTAATTTCAAAACAAGTCCTTCAGAAAAAAATCCTTCGGGTTTATCACAAACCTTTGTCTTCTTTGGCACCCTGCCAAAGGCCTTTCTTGGCAAAGCCCCATGAAGTTCAGAAACAAGAGATGCCGACTGGAAACAGATTTAGCAACGTTGCTTTCCTACAAAGAGCCCAAGAGACTTCGCTGCTCTTTTAACCTTATGGGAGGGGCCAATCATCTCCTGGCCTTACTCCCAAGTCGTCCTTTTTGCTTTAGCTGCTCTTGCCTTCTGGCAGCTCTGTGCATGCGTGCACTAGGAACAGGCTCCTCGTGTTCCACTGCCTTTCTGCTATCTGACCCTGGAGGCTCCGGAGTCCGCTCATCACTCCCAGATGGCCCTGGCCCCTGCCCCATCTCTGCCTCTGACGCAGAGCCCTCGTCTGGACCTTCTCCAGACTCCAGGGTGCTGGTGGCCGACAACACGACCATTGTAGCATCTCCATCATCTCCATGTTGTGATCAAAATTCGGGCACTTTGGCAACTGGCTCATATTTATGACGGTCGTAGTGTCCCTTGTGGTCATGTTTGGCAACCTTCTGACCCGCAAACTCGATGTGAAGCCAGCTTCGCTTAACGACCGCATTAAACTAAACTGAAGAACCACAGCAATTCACTTAACAACCGTGGCAAGAAATGTTGTAAAACAGGGCTCGATTTGCTGAAAAACCGTCTTGCTCGGCAATGAAAATGTTGGGCTCCATTGCGGTCATACATCCAGGATTTTCGTTGTATTGCCATACATGTAAAAAAAATAAGAGGCAGGGGCCCTGCCAGCCTCTTGACTTTTTAACCCCACCCCCGCAGATACCCCTGGGGTCAGTCTATTAAAGTAGTTGACAGCACATACAGGAAATTCATTTTAGCCTGTTTTCCAGGCTGTCACTTAACATTGTTTTATTGATTGCGTGGATAAACGCTGGATGGGCATGTTTTCACCAAGCATCCTCCTTTCCCTCCCTCCCTCTGTTGCTGCTGTGAATTGGATTTTAAGACTTTATCATTTGCAGTCTTGGGTTACTTACGTGGCTAGAAAGGAGTTATAAAAAAAAAAAAATTAGCTCCAGAAGCTAATTCTGAGGAAGAGAAATTCTCAAGGGATTTTGCATCTTTTGCATCGTGAAAAGACCGGATGTGAATTGATGGGGTTTGCTTCTGTTTTTTTTTTTTTTTAAATATACATTCAGATATAGAAATTCCCCAATTTACAACCCTTCGTTCAAAGTTACAACAGCACTGGAAAAAAATGACTTGGTCATGAATTCGATTTTAAGTCTTTTTAATCAGTGAATTAATTAATCAGAATAGAACTGCAAGGGACCTTGGAGGTCTATTTTTTTTAAAATTTGATTTATATGCCGCCCTTCTCTGGAGACTCAGGGCGGCTTACAATGCGTTAAGCAATAGCCTTCATACTTTTGTATATTTTACAAAGTTAGCTTATTGCCCCCACAAACTGGGTCCTCAATTTACCTACCTTAGAAAGGATGGAAGGCTGAGTCAACCTTGAGCCTGGTGAGATTCGAACTTACAGTAATTGCAGACAGCTGGTGTTAATCACAATGCTTTTAGTCTGCTGAGCTATCCAGGCTCCTATCCTGAGGTAAATCCATACAGCAGGAACATCCTTTTTTTTTTTACTTTGATTTATATGCCGCCCTTCTCCGGAGACTCAGGGCGGCTTACAAGGCGTTAAGCAATAGCCTTCATACTTTTGTATATTTTTTATACAAAGTCAGCTTATTGCCCCCACAAACTGGGTCCTCAATTGACCTACCTTAGAAAGGATGGAAGGCTGAGTCAACTTTGAGCCTGGTGAGATTCGAACTTGCTAATTGCAGACAGCTGGAATTAAATTACAGTGCATTAGTCTGTTGAGCTATTCCAGGCTCCTATTGTCGAACCCCCTCCTCAAGCAGGAGACCCTGGACCCGTGATGGCGAACCTATGGCACACGGAGACATGTTGCCTGCGTGTGCAACGATCAGCTGACCTTCAGGTGTGCGGCAGTGCTGGTAACTGAAAGAGCTGGTCTTCCATTTTCCTGCGTGAGCATCTGCGACGGCCAGCTGATTGTCACGCCCACAGGGGCACCAGAAACCCAGAAGATTAACTGGCAGGGGAACATTTGCGCGCCAGAAACCGGAAGTTCATTTTTGGGTGCGCGCATGCAGCCTGGGCAGCTCCTCTTCCGTGTTGCGGCCCAGACGAGCGTGCATGTCTCTATTATTATTATTGTTTATTGGTTCAATTTATATGCCGCCCTTCTCTGGAGACTCAGGGCGGCTTAGAATGCATTAAGCAATAGCCTTCATACTTTTGTATATACCTGCTTAGTAGGGCTTTCGGGCCCCCCTAACGGTGTTCTTTTTTATACAAAGTCAGCTTATTGCCCACACAATCCGGGTCCTCATTTTACCTACCTCGGAAGGCTGAGTCAACCTTGAGCCTGGTGAAATTCGAACTTGCACGAATTGCAGGCAGCTGGTGTTACTTAACAGCACTTTAGTCTGCTGCGCCACCAAAGCTCTTACTCTCTAGACCATTTCAGAGAAATGACTGCCCAGTCTCTTCTTAAAAGCCTCCAGTGATAAGAGTGCCCACAATTTCTGGTGGCCAGCTGTTCCACTGGTTAATTGTCCTCCCTGTCAGGAAGTTTCTCCTTAATTCCAGGTTGCTTCTCTCCTTGATTAGTTTCCATCCATTGTTTCTTCTCCTGCCTTCAGGACAGGTGCTCTGGAGAATAACTTCTTTGGGGAAGCCCCTCAAATACTGCCCCTAGTCCATCTTTTCTCTAGACCGGCCATAACCAAATCCTACAGCCATTCTTCGTATGTTTTTGTCTCCAGGCCTTTAATCATCTTGGCTGCTCTTCTTTGCACTTTTTCCCCAAGTCTCAACATCTTTTTTGTAATGTGCTGACTAAAACTGGATACAATATTCCAGGTGTGGCCTTACTAAGGATTTATAAAGCGGTACTACTACGTCATGTGATTTTGATTCGATGCTACTGTTTAAGTATATAAAGCAGTGATGGCTAACCTTTTTGCCATTGTGTGCCAGGAAAGGGGGGAGCGCAAGGGGGGGGTCGCACGTGCGCGTGCCCACACCCATAATTCTATGCGCCCTGACCTGGGAATGTGGCCAAATAATATCTAATAATTTTTAATTGTTTTTAACTTTTGTATACCATGTTTTATTCTGGCTGTTCACCGCCCTGAGTCCGCAAGGAGAAGGGTGGTTTATAAATTGAAATATAAAAAATAAATAAATAAATAAATGTGCACGCGACCCCCACATGCTTTCCTCGCTCCTGGCACGCAATGGCCCAGTAGGCCCCTTTTTCTCTCTTCCCAGGCTCCAGAGCCTTTCTAGGAGTCTGGGGAGGGCGAAAATGCCCTTCCTTACCCACCCAGAGGCCCTCTGAAGGTCGGAAAAGGCCCGTTTGCCAAGTTCCGTTGGGACCGGAAGGCCCGTTTTTTGCTCTCCCCAGGCTTCAGAGCCTTTCTAGGTGTCTGGGGACGGCGAAAACAGCCTTCCCCACCTCCCAGAGGCCCTCTGGAGGCCCTCCGGAGGCCAGAAACAACCCTCTTGTCAACTTCCGGTCCCACCTAGAAAGTCTCTGGAGCCTGGGGAGAGAGAAAAACAGGCCTTCCCCACCACCCTCCGAGGCCCTCCGGAGGCAGGAAACAGCCTGCTTCCCTACTTCTGGTGGGCCCAGAAGGCCCGAAAATCAGGTGGCACCGATATGGCTACGAGTGCCAGCTGTTGGCATGTGCGCTATCAGTTCGCCATCACGGATATAAAGTATAAAAAATTAGCTCTAGAAGATAATTCCCAGGAAGAGAAATTCTCAAAGGAAGATTCTGTTTGCATTGTGAACAGACCGGATGTGAATTGATGAGTTGTGCTTCTTTTAAGAAAATAAATAAAATAAAGGGAGAGACGGATAGCCCTCAACTTACAACTGTTTGTTTAGTGACCATTGGAAGTTACAACATCCCTGAAAAAAGTGACTTGTGACCATTTTCTCACAACCGTTTCAGCATAGTTGTGTTCACCTGATCAGAACTGGCATGGATTTAGGATGGTTGCAGTGTCCCGGGGTTATTTAATGCCTTTTTGCGACCGTCTGATAAGCAAAGTCAATGGGGAAACCAGTTTCGTTTTATAACCGTGTTACTAATTTAATTTAATTAGTAGTTTAACATCTATGGCAAGAAAGGCTGTAAAATGGAGCCAAATTCACTTAACGGGTCTCTCAGCAGTGGAAATTTTGGGCTCAGTTGTGGTCGTAAGTTGAGGACTTACCTGTATTGAAGTCAGAGAGAAAGGCTGACGTGTAATTGTCTCCAATTTCTCTGACGTGTAAAAAAAAAGGGGGAGTGCTTTCTGAGACCATGACCGGAGAAGGATTCTGATAAACACGGGTCTTCATAAAGTGAGAAAAGGATTCCTAAAGGTAGAAGAAATAAGAGATAGCCCTACACTTAAAACGATGTGTTTAGCAACTGTTCGGTTTTCTTCACAACAATCCTGTGGGGTGGGTTGACTCGAGAGAGAGGGATTGGCCCAAAGTCACCCAGCCGGCTTTCATGCCTAAGGCAGGACTAGAATTCACTGCCTCCTGCTGATTGGCCCGAAGTCACCCAGTCCACTTTCATGCCAAAGGCAGGACTAGAATTCACTGCCTCCTCCTGATTGGCCCAAAGTCACCCAGTCCACTTTCATGCCAAAGGCAGGACTACAATTCACGGACTCCTGCTGATCGGCCCAAAATCACTCAGTTGACTTTGATGCCTAAGGTGGGACTACAATTCACGGATTCCTGCTGATTGGCCAAAATTCACCCAACTGGCTTTTGTGTCTAAAATAGAGCTAGAACTCACAGCCTTCCATATTAGATATGATGGTAGCCTTGAGCTATTTAACAAAATAATAAAGAGAGGGGGGGAAAGGAGGGAGGGAGATAGAGAGGGGTGGACAAGAGAGATGAATGAGACAGACAGGGAGAGAAGGAGAGATGGATGGATGGAGATTGATAGATTAGATACAGTAGATGGATAGCTAGCTAGCTAGCTAGATAGCTAGCTAGCTAGCTAGATAGCTAGCTAGCTAGCTAGATAGATAGATAGATAGAAGATAGACAGACAGACAGACAGATAGATAAATTAGATAGATGATAGATTAGATAGATAGATAGATAGATAGATAGATAGATAGATAGATAGATAGATAGATAGATGATAGATTAGAAAGAAAGAAAGAAAGAAAGAAAGAAAGAAAGAAAGAAAGAAAGAAAGATAGATAGAGATAGATAGAAGATAGATAGATAGATAGATAGATAGATAGATAGATAGATAGATAGATAGATAGATAGATGATAGATAGATAGATAGATAAATATAGGATGATAGATAGATTATAGATAGATAGATAGATTAGATAGATACATTAGATAGAGAAAAGAAAGATAGATACATTAGAAAGATAGATGATAGATAAATAGATAAATTAGATAGATGATAGATAGATAGATGATAGATTAGAAAGAAAGAAGAAAGAAAGATAGATAGATAGATAGAAGTTAGATAGACAGACAGACAGACAGATAAATTAGATAGATGATAGATAGATAGATAGATGATAGATTAGAAAGAAAGAAAGAAGAAAGATACATTAGATAGAGAGCTAGAAAGATATACATTAGAAAGAAAGATAGATAGATGATAAATAGATAAATTAGATAGATGATAGATAGATAGATGATAGATTAGAAAGAAAGAAAGAAAGAAAGAAAGAAAGAAAGAAAGAAAGAAAGAAGATAGATAGATAGATAGATAGATAGATAGATAGATAGATAGATAGATAGATAGATAGATGATAGAGATAGATGGATAGATATACTGGTAATTAGATATAGGTGGTAGGTAGGTAGGTAGGTAGGTAGATAGATAGATAGATAGATAGATAGATAGATAGATAGATAGATAGATACATTAGATAGAGAGAGAGGAAAGAAAGAAAGAAAGAGAAAGAAAGAAAGATATAATTAGATATAGGTAGGTAGATATAATTAGATATAGGTAGGTAGATAATTAGATATAGGTAGGTAGGTAGGTAGATAATTAGATGATAGAGAGATACAGAGAGAGAGAGAGAGAGAGAGGCAGAGAGACAGACAGAATCAATGAGATCCAGAGTTTGAAATTACCTACGTGCCATACCTCTACAATCCAGCTGGATTTGTTCCAGTTGAACCAGGAAGAGATGCTGGCTTCGGGAGTTGCAGAGGTGACATGGTCCATCACGGCAAGGAGAAAAGCGTGGGGCTGCACAACCAAACCCTCCGCAAAGATTTGCCGTTTCAAAGGTCTGTCCCCCACCCCCACCCTCGTGGCTCATGAGGATTCAAACGGACACCCCCACATCCATTTCGAGGTCCCAGGTTGAAAAAAATAAAGAGAGAAAAACCAAAGAGGAAGAAAATTCTTTGAATATTTTTTTTTTATTGAAAGTTGTGAGAGGACTCATCCCAAAAATCGAACCGAGAAGATACCTGAATAACCAGCACATTTCTAATGATGCCATTAAAAAAAAAAAACCAATATACAGCACACCCTCCATGTGATATTTTAAATTTTCATATAGTTTTAAAGATTTCTGGTATTCTTTCTCCCCCACCCCCACCCCCTCTGGAGTGAAAAATAAAAATCTTCCTGTACTGTTTATTTTTTTCTTTGAATACCCCGCACTGTAAAAGTTTTTTTTTTTAAATCATTCACTCATTATTCACCGTTCTTTGAACTATATATAAGGAGAACGTCGTATATATTCCCTGTCGAGTTCCTTTTGAAGGATTTGATCGTCTCCTGGCCTTTTTAGCCGGATCTAAAAATAATGATTGTCTTCCAACAGACGGGGTAAACATTTTTCCTCGTTTTGTTTTTTTTTTTAGATACAGAACAAAATTTTTCTTCCGTTCACAAAGAGTTAAACAAGCAAGGAAGTCTGTGGCAGGTCAAAACAAAAATAATTCATGGATGGTTGCTCCGCCCTTCCGTTCAAAGCCCCACCCCTTTGATGTCATGTGGGAAAGTGGGTGGGGCTTGGATGGTGGCGCCCTGCCCACGCTTACCTGGTTTTTGACCCCTCCCCAGGGACCTCTGAAACCAGATCTTCATTTACAATATATGTACGTTCACGTAAAATGAAAAAAAAAGAGAAAGAAAACAATCAAACATGAGTTAAACTCTAATTATGTACACTCCAATGTACAACTCTAAATAAATTAATACCAATTTTTGCATATTTGGGTGGGGATTCGTTATAGCTTATTTACAGAAATTACCATTTTATTCCATAAATATTATGTTTCTTTTTTTTTTTCCTTTTTCACTTTAAATTTTCTGATACTGCAGAGAGAAAGTCCCCAAACAGAAAGATCCGAAGTTACACGTGGATTGTGCCAACTCTGAAAGTTGGGAAGTGGAAAGAGTTTATGTTTATTTTGCTTTTTTTTCTTCTTCTTCTTTTTTGGTGGCCTTCGAGACCCTTGTGAATATGTCGCTCACCTCCTCTGGCTAATAATGAACCCAATTTCCTAACATTTAGAGCTTGGCAAAAGAGCTTTCCTCTTCCCTGTTTTCCTAGCATCGGAGAGCCGCGTCCTACAGCATCATCCGCGTTTCAAATTTCAATTCTCAGAGGAAGAAAAGTGCCAAGGGTAATCTAAGACGCCATCTTCTTCTCTGGCGGCCATTTTAGAGATGCATTTGGCTTAAAATGGACCTCTTTTGCTCGATCCTGGGCCAAAAAACAGATAAGATATGGGTGGGCTGTTGAGATCACAGCGTGAGTTCGAAAACCTGGTTAGCAACGGCCTTCCTACATGCTTTCCTTGCCTCCTGCCTGGCCGTCGGCTCTGCTTGCGCCTCTAGTAGGATGCCAAGCTACTGATGCCTCTAGACTCCGACCCCTCTCAATCTCCTCTCTTTTTCTTAAAAAATAAATATTTATATGCTGTGTGCTGTACACATCTCTTTCCCAGCCGCTCCTAAGCTCTAGGGGGTTGGCTGCTTCCGTGAACCGTCGACTTGGGGGAATTCCTACTAGGGGATACTTCCCTTTGGGTCTCCAAACCGCTGACCAGTCTCTGGATGTTTTGCAACTCGTTCATGGACTCTTTCAAAGATGGCTTGGGGGACAGAGACGCCCGCTGGGTGCTGGCTTTCGGGATGGGCAGATCCGAAAGAGGACTCGATTCCCGACTGTTCCCGGGCTTGGAGGCTTCCGCGCCGGCGTTCAAACCGGCAGGCAACCCGGTGGTTAGGAGGCTGGTGGTGGGCGGGATGGCCACCGGGATCTGGTAAGGGTTGAACCGCGGGCGAGGTCGAGCGCTGCTCAGGAACGGGTTCCGGGAAAGCGAGCTGGCGGTGGTGGCACTGGTCACCGGCATAGCGGAGGCTGCGGCAGCTGCAGCCGCCATGTAAGTATACGGGTAAGGAAAAAGTCCCCCGAAAGTAGGCAGTGGGATTCCCTGGAAGGAGAAAGAAAGAGATGGGAAAATGGGTCAGCCTCGTCAGACGAACAACAGTTCATTTAGTGACCGTTCTGATGGGCTGTCTGCTAAAATAAAGCAAGGTCATGCACGCATGAAAGTAAATCAGGAAGCCTGTAATTGTGGAGTCGGTCTGGCAAGAACAAAGACTGTTTATTCACAAGAAATATGCACGTGGAATGCTTGTAACAATTCTGGGTAGTTAGAAAGCTGATAAAAGTAACAAAGAGTTAAGCAACTTGCAGGCCTCAGCTAAACGTTAGGAATACAGATGGCCTGCAGCAAATAAAATGTGTATTAGATAACTCCTGGGACATTCATTAGCCAAGGCTTAGGAATAGGGACAGCTAGAGACCAATAGAACAAATTGTAAAATTATTACTAAAATGTTTATTAAATGATATTTCTTATTATCCCACCTTGTCCCATCTTCTCCTTTAGTGAAAATATATAAAACCTTCTTAATCCTTTGTTCTTGGCTCTCTTGGCATTTTGGCCAGGAGCCCTTTTCCTTGGGGTACCCCAAAATAAAGCAATCAAAATCTGCACCTCGTGTCTGGCATCCTTCATTGGTCTCGGCACCAGGCTCAGACCCGAATTGGGTTCAATAGTTCGAAGTTACAATGGCACTGAAAAAAGTGAGTTACAACCAGTTTTCACAACTGAAAGCCTTCCCACGGTCACATGATCAAAATTCAGCTGCTTAGAAGGCGGCAAAGAGCGATAAATGATGGCTGGTTGCCAAGCAACCAGATGAGATCACGTGATCTGGAGTAGGGGTCTCCAACTTTGGCAACTTTAAGCCGGGCAGACTTCAACTCCCAGAATTCTTAGAGTTGAAGTCTTCCAGGCTTAAAGCAAAGCTGGCTGGGGAATTCTGGGAGTTGAAGTCTTCCAGGCTTAAAGTCCTCCAGACTTAAAGGAAAGGTGGCTGGAGAATTCTGGGAGTTGAAGTCCTCCAGGCTAAAGCAAAACTGGCTGGGGAATTCTGGAAGTTGAAGTCTTCCAGGCTTAAAGTCCTCCAGGCTTAAAAGAAAGCTGGCTGGGGAATTCTGGGAGTTGAAGTCTTCCAGGCTTAAAGTCCTCCAGACTTAAAGGAAAGGTGGCTGGAGAATTCTGGGAGTTGAAGTCCTCCAGGCTAAAGCAAAACTGGCTGGGGAATTCTGGGAGTTGAAGTCTTCCAGGCTTAAAGTCCTCCAGACTTAAAGGAAAGGTGGCTGAGGAATTCTGGGAGTTGAAGCTTTCCAGGCTTAAAGTTGCCAAGGTTGGAGAGCCCTGACCTGGAGGTGGGTGGGGGAAGACAACTTCAAAACCAAGTCATAGATATCTCTGGGGAGGTCCGTCAGAATTTCAAACGGTTCCTAAGTGAGCAGTCGTGGAGTAGTCCTCAACTTACAACCGTTCATTTAGTGACCGTTTGAAATTACACTGGCACTTGAAAAAAAAATGAGTTAGGACCGTTTTTCCACACTTATGACCATTGCAGCCTCCCCATGGTCACACGATCAAAATTCAGGCACTTGGCAGCTGACTCATATTTAGGACGGTCGCAGTGTCCCGCCCGGGATCACGTGATCCCATTTTTGCGACCTTCTGACCAGCAAAGCCATTGGGGAAGCCCGATTCATTTAACAACCATGTTACTAATTTATCGACTGCAGTGATTTGCTTAACAACTCTGGCAAGCGAGGGTGTAAAATGGGGCCCAAGTCACTTCACGACTGTCTCACTTAGCAACGGGAATTTTGGGCTCACTTGTGGCCCTAGAAGTCAAGGATTACCTGTAGCTCTACTCTCGTACATTTAATTTTTTCCCCCCTGGTGCTAGAAAAATCAAGAGAAGTGCAAAGCTGTCTGACCAACAATTGCTTTCTTCGTTTGCACAACAGTTGTGAGCAATTACAGCTGGGTTTCCTGGGAATCCGGTAAAACCTTCCCCACTCCATTCCCATAAATACTGCAGGCAGTTTCCCACCCACATCAAACCCTTCCTCGATTTATTTGCTTAGTAACTGTATATCCTGCCCAGTCCTTAGCGGCTTGGCTGGGACCCATAAGAGAAAACAGCTACATTAAAAAAAATAAATTAAAAAATCAGGATTATAAATTTTAAATGCAACGTAAAATATCAGCAAAGGAAACGCCCTCCGGCTAAGAAAGCTAAAAGCAGTAACTTCGGCTTTTTTTTTCTTTTTAAGTCCCATGATACAAGTAGTCCTCGACTTGCAACAGTTCGTTTAGTGACCTTTCGAAGTTACAACGGCACTTGTGACTTAGGATCGTTTTTCACACTTACAGCTGCTGCAGCATTTCCATGTTAAAAAAATTGAATATATAGAGTAGAGTAGAGTAGAGTAGAGTAGAGTAGAATAGAATAGAATAGAATAGAATAGAATAGAATAGAATAGAATAGAATAGAATAGAATAAACAGAGTTGGAAGGGACCTTGGAGATCCTCTAGTCCAACCCCCTGCTTAGGCAGGAAACCCTACACCACTTCAGACAAATGGCTATCCAACATCTTCTTAAAAACTTCTAGTGTTGGAGCATTCACAACTTCTGGAGGCAAGTAGTTCCACTGATTAATTGTTGGTAAATGACATGATAAAAAAAACCAGACATTTGGTAAATGACTCATAGATAGATAGGTAGGGAGGGAGAGAGAGAGAGAGAGAGAGTGAGAGAGAGAGAGAGAGAGAGAGAGAGAGAGAGATATTGTTTGGATCACTCTTGTGCCCCTCTTAAGAACAAGGGAGTGCATTAGAAAAAAATGTCTGCTTAATAATATGGCTTTGACCCTTATTATAATAATATAGTAATAATATCGGTTTGACTCTAGCGTTTTTCAACCTTGGGAACTTTTAAGATAGGTAGACTTCAACTCCCAGCATTCCCCAGTTGGTTGAAGCATCCCTGCGGTTTACAGGAGAGATCTTGTCCTGGTGAAGACCGGCAGCAGAGAGATTTAAACCCTCATCTCTCAACCACAGCAACTTTAGGCCAGGTGGACTTCAGCTCCCAGAATTCCTCAGCCAGTCTTTGAGGATTCCATTTTAATTGGTAAATTCTTGGAGGCCGAGAAGCGGTTCTGAGAATCGAACTTGCAGAATACAATCCTGTCTTTCGTTCCACCGTTTTTTTGAAGGACGTACAAAACTTTTGCATTGGAAGAACGTTATTTTTCTGGGTCAGTAGTCCTTGAATTAGGGCAGGACAAGAAGCGATGGATGGAAACTAATCAAGGAGAGAAGCAACCTAGAATTAAGGAGAAATTTCCTGACGTAACAATTAACCAGTGGAACTACTTGCCTCCAGAAGTTGTGAATGCTCCAACACTGGAAGTTTTAAAGAAGAGGTTGGATAACCATTTCTCTGAAGTGGTGTAGGGTTTCCTGCCTAAGCAGGGGGTTGGACTAGAAGACCTCCAAGATCCCTTCCAACTCTATTATTCCATTCTATTACGACCATACTTGTAGTGACGTGTTTGAAATCGTGAGGCAGCTCAATAAAGTGACTTAGGACCGGTCCTCACACTTACGTCCGTCACAGTGGCCTTGTGGTCATGTGATCCTTGGCAACAATCACACATTTACAACAGCTCATTTAGCGACCGTTCGAAATTACAACGGCACTGAAAAAAGCGACGTAGGTACGGCCAGTTTTCACTTTTACGACCGTTGCAGCATCCCCGTGGTCACGTGATCAAAATTCAGAGGCTCGGCAGTTGACCTCATATTTATTTATTTATTTATTTATTTTTATTTGGAAAATTTATATCGCCGCCAACTCGCTCACAGCAGCAATTATGACAGTTGCCGTGTCTCGGAGGCAAGCCGGATTCACTTAACAACCAGGTTACTAATGTAACAACTGCAGTGCTTCACTTAACAACTATTGCAAGAAAGGTAGTAAAATAGGGCAGAAACTCACCTAACCACTGTCTCGCTTTGCAACAGAAATTTTGCGGCTCAATAATCATCATAGAATCAAGGACTGTCCGTCAATAAAATAATTTATGGATTGCGTCAATACTTTCCTAACATATGCTTAATTGGAAGAGTGACTCATCTTCCCTCTCTCTTCGTCATATGGACTAGAACACTGTAATTAAATTGGATCGTTCTTCCTGTTACAAAATGAAACCATGTTGCTTGGCTGTTTTCCATCCTACCTGCCAAAATAATTTTTTCAGAGCGATCCTGATTTTATTTTGCAATATAATATTTTGAGCATCTGTTCAGAAACAACCAAGGCCTGCTAGGAAATACAAAGACTCGTCAAAATACGTTCAAAATATAGCAATTTCATAGAAGACATCAATGCAACCAGATCTCTCACAAGTTTGGGGGTGGGGGGGGGGAAGGCCATTTTAATTTTGTGAAAAAACTTGGAGATATAAATAGATGATAGAGAGATAGAGATAAATAGATATAGATATAGATATAGATATAGATATAGATATAGATATAGATATAGATATAGATATAGATATAGATATAGATATAGATATAGATATAGACATAAAGTGTTTTTCTGTCAAGGCACCTGATCTACCCCAAACCTGGCTAAAAGAAAATCACACATAAAACCTATGAAAAGTAAGAATATATATATATATATATATATATATGTAGGTCTTTGGTTATTCGGGTTTTCTCCTGCGTAAAATTGGAAGTGTCTTGTTGACGTTTCGACGAAGTCTCATTCGTCATCTTCAGGCTGGTGTTTTCAGCTTCGTGCTTCTAGGAGCAAAGCACGAAATTGCTCCTAGAAGCACGAAGCCGAAAACACCAGCCTAAAGATGACGAATGAGACTTCGTCGAAACGTCAAGACACTTCCAATTTTACGCGGGACAAAACCTGAATAACCAATGACCTACATACAAAACCCCGCAAAAACCTCAGAAAACAAATGCGTGTGTGTGTGCGCGTGTGTTTTCTTTCCTTTTCTCTTTAGCCAGGTTCTTCCTACGTAACAGGGAGGATACATGGGATGAGGGTGTGGATAACTGATGAGGACTTATAAGTCCGAAATAGATCTATCTTAGTCTCCTTAGTCTCCCAATGGGCAGCAGAGTGTTTGCTGAGTGTTTGCTGGCTGCCAGAAAAAAAAAAGCCTAGAAACTAGTGGATTGTGATTTCACTGAACTAGGTCTTCATAAAAATCTTGGTTTATGTAGAAAGAACCTGGCTAAAGAGAAATACACATAAAGCCTACGAAAAGGAAAGAAAACAAATACTGTACGTTTACAGGGAGGATACATGAGATGAGGGTGCGGCTAACTGATGAAGCCTTATAAGGCTGAAATAGATCTATATTAGTCTCCCAATGGGCAGCAAAGGGTCTGCTGGCTGCCAGAAGAAAAAAAGCCTAGAAACTAGTGGATTGTGATTTCACTGAACTAGGGCTGCATCAAAATCTTGGTTTACGTAGGAAGAACCTGGCTAAAGAGAAATACACATAAAGCCTACGAAAAGGAAAGAAAACAAATACTGTACGTTTACAGGGAGGATACATGGGATGAGGGTGTGGCTAACTGATGAGGATTTATAAGTCCGAAATAGATCTAGCTTAGTCTCCTTAGTCTCCCAATGGGCAGCAGAGTGTTTGCTGGCTGCCAGGAAAAAAAAAAGCCTAGAAACTAGTGGATTGTGACTTCACTGAACTAGGGCTGCATCAAAATCTTGGTTTACGTAGGAAGAACTTGGCTAAAGAGAAATACATACATATATACATACATACATACATACATACATACATACATACATACGTACATATATATTTTAAGGGACTTGTTCTGCTGCAAACGCTAAATAGCATGAAAAGTTCTGTAATCGTGGAAAAACATTTATAGAAATATGTCTCACCAAAGATAAACCTAATTCATTTTTTCCCCGGGTAAAGTTTGCACAGAAATGCAATCTTAATTTGGAAAACCTATCTATGCAATCTCTCAATGCTGAAGCACTTAAGACAGGAACCTAAAACAATAGAATAATTCAGACCTGGGCATTTGTTCTTTTGGCTGCTTCATTTCAGCCAGCATAAGATCAACTGAAATTAGAAATCAAATATAAATAAGTCATGCCATCAATGCAATAGAATTGCATTGCTTTTATCTTGAAGATGATTTCTATTTTTTTTTCCAATTTACATATGTGTGCGTGCGTGCGGGCTTACACCCCTTTGCAATAGAGATAGTCCTCGATTTACGATCACAATTGAGCCCCAAATTTATGTTGTTAAGTGAGACCTTTGTTAAGTGAGCTTTGCCCCATTTTACAACCTTTCTCACCATACCTGTTAAGTCAATCACTGCCGTTGATAAGGTAGTAACCTGGTTGTTAAGTGAATCTGGCTCCCCTGTTTACTTTGCTTGTCTAAAGGTCGCAAAAGGGGATCACACGATCTCAGGACACAGCAACGGTCATAAGTATGAATCGGTTGCCAAGCAGCTGAAGTTTGATCACATGATCGTGGGGATCATGTTACAAAGGTTGTAACTGTTCAAATGGTCATAAGTCCCTTTTTTTCAGTGCCGTCGTAACTTTGAATAGTCACTAAATGAACTGTTGTAAGTTGAGAATTATTTGTAGAATTATTTGTAGTGTGTTGGTCCTATTGGTTCAGTCCTCCACAACAGCCCCAGTGTCTCCTGCAACCCCTTGGGAAAATTAATTGCCCACCCTTGGAATAACTCTATAGCAGGGGTCGGCAACCTTAAACACTCAAAGAGCCACAAAGGTCCTAAACGGAAGCCCCCCACTCAATTCTGGAGCCGACCGGAAGTCTGGTTCCCCCACCATAGAGTCTCCTCCTAGCATGGTTTTGGTTATCACCTTTAAAGCACTCCATGGCTTAGGACCTGGTTATTTACGGGACCGCCTACTACCACCAATAGCCTCCCACCGGCCAGTACGCTCCCATAGAGAGGGGCTCCTCCGGGTGCCGGGTTGCTGACACCTGATTACCACCACAATTTTAGCCAAATGAATAAAGAAAAAAAATGACAATACAATTAAACAGAAAAGAGAAAACTCCAGGTGCTTTTTAAAAAACTTTCCTTATGTATTTGAAACTCTGGAAAATTAAAAGAATACATTGGAACATTGCACTTTCGCATTTAAGATGCTGTTTTACTATTCCAAATCAGATTATCTAGATAACATGGCCCTCTCTATACTCAGGAGAGGAAATGTTGAAAATAATCTGATTTTACACCTTCCGGGTATTTCTGTGCATATCTCCTTCCCTTCATTGTAGGAGAAGAGGCGAGTTAGGATACCGTAGCACCTTTTCCAACAATCAAAGGTTATTAAAAGTTTTTGTGGTGGTGATCAAGAAACTGTGTTCCCAGTCTTCAAATTTTGACTTCCATGCATAATGTTCTTCTGCTGCCTCTTTGAAATTTGTATATTAACCTAAAGTTCTTATAGAGATAGTCCTCAGTATATGACAAAATAGTTTATAGATAAATAGGTAAGTAAGTAAGTAAATAAGTAAGTTGGTGAGGAGCAGCCAAGAGTTAGTAAATTTCTCTTTTTCTTTCTTTCTTTCTTTCTTTCTTTCTTTCTTTTCTCTCTCTCTATCTGTCTCTCTCTCTTTCTTATCTATCTATCTATCTATCTATCTATCTATCTATCTATCTATCTATCTATCTATCTATCTATCTATCTCTTCCTATCTCTTCCCACTTATGTCTATATCCATGTTGTTTGTATCTTTACAACTTACATTGTTTTTTATTGTTTCCTAGTATGATTTGGTTGCTTATTAGTATCCTATGACTATCACTAAGCGTTGTATCTTACGATTCTTGACGAATATATTTTATTTTTTCTTTATGTACACTGAGAGCATATGCACCAAAAACAAATTGTGTGTCCAATCACACTTGGCCAATAAAGAATTCTATTCTATTCTATTCTATTCTATTCTATTCTATTCTATTCTATTCTATTCTATTCTATTCTATTCTATTCACAGTATGCATATCTATCTATCTATCTATCTATCTATCTATCTATCTATCTATCTATCTATCTATCATCATTTACCTATGCGCTTATGCATTTATTTATGCATTCATATATATGTTATACCTTTCACAGGTTAATGGCTTCTAACAATGTCTTTCCTGCCCCTTGCTGAGAAAGGTGGCTTTAGAAATTAAAATAATAAAGCAAAGCATAGCATAGCATAGCATAGCATAGCAAAGCAAAGCAAAGCAAAGCAAAGCAAAGCAAAGCAAAACAAAACAAAACAAAATAAAATAAAATAAAATATTAGTGAGAAGTAGCGAAAAGTTTTATTTATTTATTTATTTTTCCATTTACGCAATTATTATTTATTTATATCCTGCCTTTGGTTAAATCGATGTCCTTGCTGAGATGGGTGGCTATAGAAATTAAAGAAACATAGAAAAGCACAGTCCCACCGCATCTCAAAGAAAAGCATCATGTAAAGGTATGTTTGATCCCCATTATATATATATATATATATATATATATATATATATATATATATATATATATATATATATATATATATATATATAAATATATATATATATCTGTTTTCTGAGGTTTTCGCGGGTGTTTGTATGTAGGTCTTTGGTTATTCGGGTCTTGTCCCGCATAAAATTGGAAGTGTCTTGGCGACGTTTCGACGAAGTCTCATTCGTCATCTTCATATATATATATATATATATATATATATATATATATATATATATATATATATATATATATAATTACATATTTTGCGGACAGCGTGTTGGCGGGGTCAAATCTTTTTTAAACAACACTAACAATAAAAACACAAATAAGTATCTGTAGTCCTAATCTTCCAACTTCAACAATTCTATTTGCTCGTCATCATTCTTTATCATTTTTCCCATCAATTCGTTTAAACATAAATAACATTTCTTTGCGCCATGTATTTGTTGTCCCCTACTAAATTACTAATATTTAATATTTTAAGAATTACTCATTATTCCACCATAACTTCAATGTTCCAAGTGTGTACGATTACTAATAAAGCCAGATATTAACAATATTTAATCAATCCTGGGAGCGTATCTCAAAATCCCCACAATTTCTAATCCTTAATATTTTAAATTCACAATATACTTTAACACACTATTAATGTTAATAATACAATTAAATTACCTAATCCTAAATTTCCATCAACTAATCTTAATTTTTAGTTATAATAAGTTGTATTATCTATTAATATATATATATATTACTATTTTCCCTATTTGTATATTCCCATTTTATTAATATATTCTCTCATTATCCATCATTTCTTCACCTTTTTAAAATTCCATCATTTATTGACTTTAAATCAGTCTTTTATCTCTCTTACTCTTGGAATCTTGTAGCTCTTTTTGATATTTTTGTGCCTACTGAACATTCCCTTCTGGGAATTTCTCTTTCTGCTATATTATTTGGACACCCATCAACAAAACTTCCTTTTTTTTTTAAAGAGATTTTTCTTTTTTTCCCCTCTAAATCTTTCTCTTTCTTTGAAGAGATTTTTCTCTTTTCTATTCTATTATAAGCTTTTAAGGAGTTATCTAATTGATTCCTACTTATATATCCTTTCTCTTCTTTATTTTTAGCTTCTTGTGTCTCATTTTGATTTTTTCCTGTCCACTGTTTCTTCTAATTTCTCATCTATTTCTTGACTATCGTATTCCTCTTTTCCCCCAATTGTTGAGTGACTTCTACATTTATTTCCGTGTCTTTAAACGATCCCCTTGTCCAGTGGTGAAATCCAAATTTTTTCACTACCGGTTCTGTGGGTGTGGCTTGGTGGGCGTGGCAGGAGAAGGATACTGCAAAATCTCCATTCCCACCCCACTCCTGGGAAAAGGATATTGCAAAATCTCCAACGCCACCCCACTCCAGGGGAAGGACACTGCAAAATCCCCATTCCCTCCCCACTCCTGGGGAAAGAATATTGCAAAATCTCCATTCCCACCCCATTCTGGGGCCAGCCAGAGGTGGCATTTGCCGGTTCTCCGAACTACACAAAATTTCCAGAATCTGTCAGAACCTGCTGGATTTCGCCCGTGCCCTTGTCTCCTTATTGTTCTTTATAGTTTCACGTACACTTTTTAGCGTCAGATATATTTCATCATTATTATTTTTATTTATTTATTTATTTATTATTTCAATTTATATACCGCCCTTCTCCCCGGGGGGACTCAGGGCGGTGAACAGCCAAATTAAAACACATATAATACAAATATTTAAAAAGTTTAAAATTAAATTAAATCATCAGCGTTTCAGTATAAAAATCTCGAATCTACAAGTTAAAATACCCAATTTAAAACCCAAACATTGATAATATCAAAATTTAAAAAGCCAATTAAAGCCAATCAAACTAGGCCAGCTAGTTGAAATAAGTAAGTCTTAAGGGCCTTTCGGAAAGTGCGGAGATCCGGGATCAATCGAATTTCAGGAGGTAGCTCATTCCACAGGGCAGGTGCCCCCACAGAGAAGGCTCTCCCCCTGGGGACCGCCAGCTGACATTGCCTGACTGACAGCACCCTGAGGAGGCCCTCTCTGTGAGAGCGTACTGGCCGGTGGGAGGTTATCAGTAGCAGCAGGCAGTCTCGCAAATACCCCGGCCCTATGCCATGGAGCGCTTTAAGGGTGAGAACCAACACCTTGAAGCGCACCCGGAAGACCACCGAAAGCCAGTGCAGCTCGCGCAGGCGAGGTGTCACGTGGGAGCGCCTTGTCGCTCCCATAATCACCCGCGCGGCCGCATTCTGGACCAGTTGGAGCCTCCGGGTGCACCCCAAGGGTTATCCCCTGTAAATCCATTTTATAACAGTTTAATAAAAATATTACTCAATATATTTCTGTAGTGCCAACGTCTAAGAGGGCAGCTTTCGATCAGTGCCCATTCCTGCCCTTGAGAAGATGATGGGGCATTTTTACTTACAAAATATAGAACAACTCTCTCGAGGGGTGAAATCTACTTACCTTCCCTACCGGTTTGGAAATGCGCATCACATGCAATTCTGGACCCTCTGCGCATGCGCAGAGTGTCAAAAACAGGTTACTTCCTGGTTAAAACCAGGAAGTAATGACATCCAGGCGGGTGGGCGGAGCCTTGTGTTGCTGCCGCTACCAGTTCACCAAATCACAGGGCAGCGGCGGCACTACCGGTTTGCTCGAGCCAGTGCAAACCGGTAGTATTTCACCACTACCTCTCTCCCCTTCTCTCCTCTTAAACGTGATAAAGGAAATTTCCGAAAAGCTATTTTAACAGAATAACAGAATTTTGACAGGTCCTTGGAGGTCTTCTAGTCCAACCCTCTGCTGAGCCAGGAGATCCTGCCCTTGAGAAGATCATTGGGCCTTTTTATTTACAAAATATAGAACAATAGGGTTGTGAGGGACCTTGGAGGTCTTCTAGTCCAACCCCCTTTTTAGGCAGGAGACCCTATACCATTCCGGACAAATGGCTGCCTAATGCTTTCCCTGAAAGCATTAAAGACATTCCCTCTCTCTCTTCCTCAATTTTCTCCACCCAAACTTACTTACTTTCTCTTTCTTTCTTTCTTTCTTTCTTTCTTTCTTTCTTTCTTTCTTTCTTTCTTTCTTTCTTTCTTTCTTTCTTTCTTCCTTCCTTCCTTCCTTCCTTCCTTCCTTCCTTCCTTCCTTCCTTCCTTCCTTTCTTTCTTTCTTCATTTATTAAGCTTGTATGCCACCCTCTCTCCGACAAGGACTCAGGGTGGCTCACAGCAATATGTTTTTACAAGCAAGAATCAAAATTTAAATGTTAAAATTATTAAAATTCCCCTTAAAAAACCCCTTCAGTCCCATCCGGCCTGGCGAAATAACCATGTCTTAAGGTCACGGCGGAAGGAGCGCAGGTCCGGGGCCACCCGGAGCTCCAGGGGGAGTTGATTCCATAAAGTGGGTGCGCCCACAGAGAAAGCCCGTTCTCTAGGAGTCGCCAGTCGGTACTGCCTGGCTGACGGCACTCCAAGAAGGCCCTCCCTGTGGGAACGCACCTGGCGATGGGGAGCCATCGCTGGCCGCAAATGGTCAGTTAGGTACCCCGGCCCTAAGCCATCTAGGGCTTTATAGGTGATAACCAGCACCTTTATGGAGGAGACTTCTGAATTTTGATCCACACCAGCAGTTTATGGTACCCGTGGGATTAATTTTTTTTCCCCGCTAGGCTACTGCAAAAGTCGTGACAGTTTGCTGCCAAGTGGAGGCTGGGTGCGATGCCAGCTTTAACTCAGCTTCGGAAAGCTGGGGTTTTTTTTAGTCAACTTGAAACTTACCATAAATGTACAAACAGGACGGTATAATTCCACATCTGCTTATCATAAACTCTAAGGCACCATTTGCATCCTTAAGGACTAGAAACTGTTTTGTTTTTTTTTTTAAAAAAAGAAAAACTATGCCTGAGAATTTGCTGACGTAGGCTGCAGCTTTTTTCGTGCTGGACAAAACACACAGAGAGGTCAAAATATATCTGGCTTCCAGCTCCCAAAACTCCTTGGGTGGGGAAGGACTGACTGTTCCCCCTCCAAGGTTTGGGGTAGAGTTGTTAGATAAAATAGAGCATGGGTGGCTCTATTGTCTAAAAAAGGGACTTTTAAAAAGCACTATTCACTCTTCTGGGACTCGAAATGTGGTCCTCCATTCCTGATTTAACACTCTTTCTTTCTCTTTTTTTCTTTCTTTCTTTCTTTCTCTTGCTTTCTTTCCTTCTTGCTTCCTTCCTTCCTTTCTTTTTCTTTCTTTCTCTTGCTTTCTTTCCTTCTTGCTTCCTTCCTTCCTTTCTTTTTCTTTCTCTCTCTCTCTCTCTTTCCCTTTCTTGCTTCCTTCCTTCCTTTCTTTTTCTTTCTCTCTCTCTATCTCTCTCTCTTTCCCTTTCTAGCTTTCTTTCCTTCTTGCTTTCTTCTGTCTTCTTCCTTTTTCTCTCTCTTTCCCTTTCTTGCCTTCTTGCTTTCTTGTTTTCTTCCTTCCTTTCTTTTTCTTTCTTTTTCTCTCTCTCTCTTTCCCTTTCTTGCTTTCTTGCTTTCTTGCTTTCTTTCCTTCTTTCTTTTTCTTTTTCTTTCTTTCTTTTTCTTTCATTCTTTCTCTCCTTTGCTTTCTTTCCTTCTTGCTTTCTTCCTTCCCACCTTCCTTTCTTTCTCTCTCTCTCTCTCTCTCATTCTTTCTTTCTTTTGCTTCGTATCCCTTTATTATTTTTATCAATAACTCACGACAGAAAACATATCCAACACATCTTCCTCCTATTTTCCCCACAACAACAACCCTGTGAAGTGGGCTGGGTTGAAAGAGAGTGAGTGGCCTGAAGTCACCTAGCTGGTTTTCATGCCTAAAGCGGAACTAGAATTCTCCATCTTCCGGTGATTGGGCCAAAGTCACCCAGCTGCTTTTCATGCCTAAGGCAGGACTAGAACTCTCCATCTCCCAATGATTGGCCCTAAGTCACCCAGCTGGTTTCCATGCCCAAGGCAGGACTAGAACTCTCCATCTCCTGGCCCAAAGTCTCCCAGCTGCCTTTCACAGGTACGACGTGAACTCACAATCTCTTGCTTTCTAGCTGGCGCCTTAATCACTAAACCAAACCGGGATCTCTCATGCATAAAAATGAGACATGCTTTTAAGTACTTTGATATCCTGTGGAAGGAATCAGTGCCTGCCTGATCTCTCTCTGCCTACAGGTAGTCCTTGACTTATGACCACAATTGAGCCTGGAACTTCCATTGCGAAGCAAGGCGGTTGTTAAGTGAGTCACCCTTGATTTTAAGACATTTTTGCTGTGCTCATTAAGCGACTCGCTGCAGTGACTTACAACCATTCATTTAGTCACCATCGAAAGTTACATCACTGAAAAAAAGTGACTTATTTATTTATCGTATTTATTGGTTCGATTTATACTTATGACTGTTTTTTACACGACCATGGCAGTATCTCCATGGTCATGTGATCAAAATTTTGACAGCATGGCAACAGATTCATATTTATGACGGTTGCAGTGTTTTGGGGAAGCCAGATTCGCTTAACCGTGTTACTCAATTAACAACTGTCATGGAGAAAATTTAGCTTATCTGGTCACTAAGAGTTGACCCAACATTAATAATACACCCAACACACCACCAATCCACTGCTCTTGTTGTTGTTATTCCATGCCTTCTCAGCAGTAAATATGTTTGCAGAGTACAGCAAATTCTGATATATTTTAGGAACAGCGCACAAACTGTGCATTCATTTGACAAAATGTCCTTCAAATTCTTAAAACTTTCTTCAAGTCATAGTCCAGGTTTTTTTTAAGACTACGGTAACTGATGAAAGCAAAAATCGATAACCATCTGCAAGCCAAATCACCGAACATGAGGCTTAAATAAAAAAAAAAAATCTAATTGGTTCATGCAATACATTCAATAATTGGGAAATGCAATTTTCTACTCTGTTGGGAAGGGTGACATTGAGTTATTATGCTTACATTTTAATAGAGTTTTCTCTCTCGCTACAATAAATACCATTTTAAGATGAAGTCCACGATATTCACTTGATCTCTTTGGAGGCTAGTTGGCAAAAGTGTGAGTTTAGGGCACCATTCTAGGAGTTTTAATGAATCTAAGGGGCATTTTCTTTTAATGAGAGAGGGCCACCTCACTGATTAGCTGAAAATTATCTTTTAATCGCCGGGAAAAAATGATACTTCTTGTTTTGAACTGACTCGTGTGTGCATTAGATTAATCAAATATTTTTTTTTCCATTTAGCTGAAGGAAAAAAAAAAATCAAGGAACCACTTTTGAGATAAAAGCATTATTTCAAATCCTTTGAAAAGAGGTATAGTGGGATAAATTGCTGTATGTGGTGTTTTGCACACAGTTCTTTAAAAGGCACTTCATAGGTAGCACAAACTCCAGCAGATGATATTCAGGTAAAATATACTCTTACATAAATAGTCCTTAACTTACAACCACAATTGAACCCAAAATTTATGTTGCTAAGTGAGTTTTGCCCCATTTTCTTGCCATGGTTGTTAAGTGAATCACTGCACATGTTAAGCTAGTAACACTGTTGTTAAATGAATCTGGCTTCCCCAATGACTTTGCTTGTCAGAAGGTCACAAAAGGAGATCACATGACCCCGGGACACTGCAACCATCATAAAAACCGTTGCCAGTTGTCAAGCATGTGAATTTTCGATCATGTGACCACAGGGATGCTACAACAGGCATCATATGGCTGAGGGATGCTGGGAGTTGAAGTCCATGTATCTTAAAGTTCCCAATGCTGAAAAACACTGGGGTCAAACCTATATTATTGCCGTATTAGTATCAGGGGTTTCCAATTCAATTGTAAATAGAATGTGTAGGATGTGTGTTTTTCTTTTATTTTTATAGTTTTCTTATGTATGATGCACACTGAAGACGGCATTTAATTTTGTTGCATAAGGTACAATGACAATAAAGTAAACTAATATTATTATAAGGGTCAAACCCATATACACATTTTTTTAACCGCTCCTTTGCTGCACAAACAATTTGGCTTTTTTGACCAAAAAAAATATATATATTATTTATCTTCAGCCGTCGTGTCCATTTTGCAATTACCATTTTCAGGCTGGAACATCTGTTTATTGGACAGAATTCCCCACTGTGATGTCAAAACTGTGATTGTGAACTGTTTTGCCATTTATTGGGGCTTAAGATGCAATATATTTTGGAGCTTGGGGCTTTCAGCTCAACTGAAACGGACTCAACTCTCACGCATCATGCGTTAAGAGTGACCCTCTCAAAAAAATAAAATCCAGATTTCTGGCATTGCCCAAAGATAAGCAAGCTCGGGGTTTTAAAGTTGACTGGAACTGTTTTGTCTTTTTACCAACAAAAGCATTCTATTCAGGGGTGAAATCCAGCAGGTTCTGACAGGTTCTGGAGAACCGGTAGCGGAAATTTTGAGTAGTTTGGAGAACTGGCAAATACCGCCTCTGGCTGGCCCCCGAGTGGGGTGGGAATGGAGATTTTGCAATATCCTTCCCCCAGGAGTGGGGAGGGAATGGGGATTTTGCAGTATCCTTCCCCTGCCACGCCCGCCAAGCCACGTCCACAGAACCAGTAGTAAACAAATGTGGAGTTTGCCACTGATTCTATTATATCAAGTTGGTACCGTGTTTCCCCGAAAATAAGACCCTGCCTTATAAGATACCTGTACTGCAGCAGAGGCAGTCAGAAGTCAACGCCCTTTCTCCCTTTTCTACGTTTCTCCTTTCCCTCGTTTTTCCTACTATTTGCTTTCATCTTTTTGTATTCTATATTATAAACAAATATATCATGTATTTAGAACAGTTGCAGCATCTCACGCAGTGGTGGGTTGCCCCCAGTTCACACGGGTTCTATAGAACCGGTAGTAAAACCGGCAGGAGGCTCCACCCACCGACCCCGATGTCATCAAAACGCGCAGAAGAGAGCACGCGCGGCCCCATTGCGAACCGGTAGTAAAGATAGGTAGAACCCACCCCTGATCTCATGGTCACATGATTCCCCATTTGTGACTTTTCCAGCCAGCTTTCGACAAGCAAAGTCAACGGGGAAAAGCCAGATTTGCTTTATGACCATGTGATTAACTTAACAATGGCATGATTTGCTTAACAATTCCAAAATGGTTACCCTGTGGTCAGATGGGCGGCAATAAATTTAAATAATTAATAAATAAAGTTAAAGGTAAATAATATACATATATAAATGACAATCGCCTTGTTTAGCAATGGAAATTTGGGTCCCAATTGTGGTCGTAAATCGAGGACTACCCATATTCTACATCCCAACATATTTGGGCCATCAAGAACGAGTCTTCATCGCTTACTGCGCAATCCCTTATCTGCCTTGACACAGCGGGCTTAGCCACGTTTAATTTAACCAAAATTTATTCAGTTAGCCCATTTTCTGGATGCAGAGGGTGCTATAAATGAATTGCAGAAGGTAGGTTTGAATAATAACCTAGAGGGCAGATTTGAACAGATCTGTTTTTGAGGCCCAATCACTATTTAGGGTTTTTTTTAAAAAAAGTACTTCTTGCTATAAAAATCAGACCAGATGACCAATGGTGGGATTTAGCTGGTTTAGGCCGGTTCGGGAAAACCGGTAGCTAAATTGCTGGCTCTGGAACCTTCCCGCTCTTTCCAAGAGTCCTCACATGCCCCATTTTGGCTCCCAGGTACGGTAAGTGCAGAGAGGCCTCCTAGACCCAAAACGGACCACGGAAGGGGGTGGCAGCGTGTGTCCCCCCCCCTCCGCCCCGTCGTCTGTTTTTGCTCCCAGAGGAGCAAAGTGGAGGCCGAGTGCTGCTTGTCACACTCCCTGGCCACGCCCACCATGGCCACACCCACCCAGCCGGTCATTAGGACAGAGAACCTGTTATTAAATTGTTTGAATCCCAAATTTTGCAAATTACAATTGCAAAAAAAAAAAAATGGCAAAGTTTGTAAGCATGCAAAAGAAATCAGTAACAACAACAAAAAGAAGAAAAAACCCCTAAGCTCATGCCCTAAGCTTGCTCTTCTTAGCAACGTCCTCAGTCATCCATACAACTGGGAAACGTAAGAGGAGAATGTTGGAGGTCCTTCAGGTAGAAAAATCAGGCTTGAGAATTGGAGCCGTTAGCTTCTATCAAGGGACTCCTTGTCCATGACTCCTAATGTTTTTCCCCGCCATGCTCAGAGGGACATTGGTTATCTTCTGGAAGTCATAACTGGAGGCCAGCGGAACTGACCGATAAAACGATTTGAATCCCAAGCCATGACACTGTTGACAACACTATGAGATCTCTACCTAGGTATTCTGGGAGTCGAAGTCCACAGGTCTTAAAGGTGAGAAATTTGAGCATCACCGGCAGTGGTGGGATTCAAATAATTGAACAATTGGTTCTCTGCTCTAATGATCGGCTGGGTTGACCTGGCCATGGTGGACGTAGCCAGGGGTGTGTGACAGGCAGCACTTGGCCTCCTGCACCCCACAGGGAACAAAAACAAGCCATGGGGGGGACGCATTCCCCAGCGCCCCATTTTGGGCATAGTAGGCCTCCCTGCAGCCTCCTGGGAGTGAAAATGGGCACAGAGGGACTCCTGGAAGAGTCAGGGACGGGAGGGGCCAGCTAGCAATTTAACTACCAGTTCGTCCCTTCCATGAATCTATGTTCTAAGTTCCTATAGGCTGGGAGTTGAAGTCCACCGAACTTAAAGGTGACATATTATAAGAAGGACTGTAAATCTAGTCCTTGATTGGCCCCATCCTGAGCAGAAGTGAGGAACAGAATAGAATAACAGAGTTGGAAGGGACCTTGGAGGTCTTCTAGTCCAACCCCCTGCTTAGGCAGGAAACCCTACATCACTTCAGACAAATGGTTATCCAACATAGTAAAAACTTCCAGTGTTGGAGCATTTACAACATCTGGAGGCAAGTTGTTCCACAAGTTAATTGTTCTAACTGTCAGGAAATTTCTCCTTAGTTCTAAATTGCTTCTCTCCTTGATGAGTTTCCATCCATTGTATCTTGTTCTGCCTTCAGGTGCTTTGGAGAATAGCTTGACTCCCTCTTCTTTGGGACAGCCCCTGAGATATTGGAAGACTGCTATCATGTCACCCCTAGTCCTTCTTTTCATCAAACTAGCCATGCCCAGTTCCTGCAACCGTTCTTCATATGTTTTAGCCTCCAGACCCCTCATTATCTTTGTTGCTCTTCTCTGCAACTCTTTCTCGACTCTCAACATCTTTTTTACATCGTGGCGACCAACACTGGGTGCCGTATTCCAAGTGTGGCCTTACCCAGGCCTTATAAAGTGGTATTAACACTTCACATGATCTTGATTCCATCCCTCTGTTGATGCAGCCTAGAACTGTGTCGGCTTTTTTGGCAGCTGCAGCGCACGGCTGGCTCATATTTAAACGATCGTTCAAGATCCCTCTCACAAAAGGAGGTCAACCTTAACACATTGCTTAATGCATTGTAAACTGCCCTGAGTCTCTGGAGAAGGGCGGCATATAAATCGAATCAATCAATCAATCAACCCTTTGCCCCCCTCCCCTCCTCGCCCCTTACCTGAGAAGCCAGCATGTGCTGGGACAGATGGAAGGGGAACGGGGTTGTGGTTCCCGCCGTCGCTTGAGGAGCCGAGAGTCCCCCGTTTTCCAAGCTCCCTCCGCCTGCCACCGAAGCCAGCAAGTGTCCCATGCCCATCGCCGAAAAGGCTCCGGGCGCCATCGCAAACTGGGTCGGGTGAAGAAAGAAGGGTTGGCCGGCGCCCAGAGGGTTGAAGAACGGCTGACTGTGAAGGCCCGAGAGAGCCAAACTTTGTAGATGACTTGGGTTCAAGTGTGGAGGGCTGTCGGTCTGCACCATCAGTGGGGCGAAGGCTTCTTTGCTGCTGCACCCCACCGGGGTGCAATCTCCGGGCAATTCCTTTTTGGATCCTTCTTGGGGCGGCTGAAGGAGAGGTTCCTTCCTTCTGCCCTCCAACTTCTCCTTCTCCAAGGCCAGAGGGGTGAAGAGGGCTGCCTCCCCACCACCTTCCTTGGAGGCCTCACCGCCTTTGCCCCGTTCTTTACTCCGTTCTTCCGCCTGCAAGCCGGGGCTGTGGTAGTGGGGTGGGCTGGCCGGACCCCGGTCAGGGGTGGATCTCTTCACCCCCGACCCTTTCTCCGGCTCTTGGTCGCTTCCTTTGTCTTCTGCAAGGAGAATGAAGTCATTTTAGCCAGTGGTGAAATGTAAAATTTGTTACTATCAGTTCTATGGGGTGGGGGTGGTAATGTGACTGGGTGGGCGTGGCCAACTTTTTTTTTTTTACTTTTTTAAATCATTTTTTTACAACCTATTCGGGCAAATAGGTTGTTAAAAAATGCTTTTAAAAGGTTAAAAAAAGGCTCTGATGATCACAGCTGTGGTGTGCGATCGTCAAAGCCTTTTGTTTTCACCTTTTAAAAGCAGGAAGTAACAACACCCGGGCAGATGGGCGGAGCCTCGCGCCGCTATCGCTACCGATTCTCCGAACCATCTGCCACAATCGCTACCGGATCATCTGATCCGGTCCGAACTGGGAGCATTTCACCCCTGATTTTAGCCCAATTGGCTAAGACACGAGAGGGAGGAACCAACGTTTTCCAACAGCTGAGGAAGCACAAGGCCCATCATCCTTGGGAAAGGGGCAGGGGTGGGATTCAAAGATTTTAGCAATCAGTTCTCTGCCCGATTGCTGGGTGGGCGTGGCCATGGTGGATGTAGCCTACTCAGCCTCCTGCACCATGGCAGGGGGTGTTTTTGCCCTCCCCAAGCTCCAGAGGCTTTCTTCGAGCCTCCGGGAAGGTGAAAACGGCCTCCTCTGGGCTCCGGAGGCCCTCCAGAGGCTGGAAAACGGACCCATTTCCAGACTTCTGTAACTTTCGAGAGGCCCATTTTTTGCCCTCCCCAGGCTCCGGAGGCTTTTCTCCAGCCTCCAGGAGGGTGAAAACTGAGAGGTCCTCGGTGCTCTCTGAGCTTGGTTGTGTTTTCTTGCAGAGGTTTCATTATCCTGCCAGGTAACATCATCACTGCTCAAAGGGAGTGGGGGTTCGCTCTCTGTTTTTATACTAACTAGTGATTTGTCCTGACCGTGTTGGTGGGAGTGGTTCCTCAACAAGGCTGTTGTTTATTGTTTGAAATAGTAAATCCCACACCCTTCTAGGATTGATGATGTAGCCTAGTTTGGTCACGAAACATCTGCAAGGAAAAAAACCAAGCGTAGAGAGCATCGAGTACCCCACAGTTCAACTCTGAGTTATCACTATTCTCCGTTATTGGTTAACACGCACTCTCTGGGATCAAGCAAGCTGGAATTTAGCCAGTAGCAGCATCAGACTAACCTGGTTTGGAGGAGGACGTTAAGCAGGTTTGGAGGTGGTTAGCAATAGCGCTAGCACTTAGACTTATATACCACTTCACAGTGCTTTACAGATCTCTCGCTAAGCGGTTTATAGACTCTGTATATTGCCCACCACAATCTGGGTCCTCATTTTACCAACCTCGGAAGGATGGAAAACTGAGACAACCTTGAGCCAGTGAGGATCAAACTCCTGGCAGTGCAATATTGCATTCTAACCACTGCGCCACTGCAGCTCTTAACTGAGCCACCACGGTTAGGAGTTGGGAGGGAGGCCATCAGGAGACCTCCAGGCTGCAGGCTACACTTTTTTTAAAAAAATTTGATTTATATGCCGCCCTTCTCCGAAGATTCAGGGCGGCTTACAATGCGTTAAGCAATAGCCTTCATACTTTTGTATATTTATACAAAGTCAGCTTATTGCCCCCACAAACTAGGTCCTCAATTTACCTACTTTAGAAAGGATGGAAGGCTGAGTCAGCCTTGAGCCTGGTGAGATTCAAACTTACAGTAATTGCAGGCAGCTGGAGTTAATTACAATGCATTAGTCTGCTGAGCTATCCAGGCTCCTGAGAAGCTGGATAACCATGCTGCAAACTCTTTGTGCATGATGGTGTCCAGGGAGATTGCATCTACAGGTAGTCCTTGATTTAGAACTACAATTGGGATTATAAATGATACGGTCGTTAAGTGAGTCACTGCAGGTCAACAGCCCAATTTAAACTTTTTCACCGTGACGGTTAAGCAATCATGCAATCATTCAGGGAACCTAACTTCAACTGTCAATTTTGCTTATTGGGAGCCAGGTAGGAAGGTCACAAATGTCAATCACATGACTACAGGATGGTGCGACCGTCATAAGTGCGAGGACTGGCCACAAATCACCTTTTTCCCCCAGCGCCATTGTAACTTCAAACGGTTGCTAAAGGAATGGTCATAAGCCGAGGAATACAGGTAGTCCTCGACTTACGGCAGTTCGTTCAGTGACTGTTCAAAGTTACAACGAAGGCACTGAACGAAGTGACTTATGACCGCTTTTCACAGTTGCAGTCTTCGCAGCATTGTCATGATCAGTGATCGACATTCAGATACTGGTTCATTTTTATGACCGTCGCTGTGTCCTTGAGTCACGCAATCCCCTTTTGCGACCTTCTGATCAGCAAAGTCAACGGGGAAGACCGATTCACTTAACAACCGGGTTACTAACTTATCAGCTGCAGTGAATCACTTAACAACGGTGTCAAGAAAAGTCATCAAATGGGGCAAAGCTCGCTTAACACGTCTCAGCAACAGAAATTTGGGGCTCCATTGTGGTCGTAAGTGAAGGACTATCTCTACTTGTCGTTTACGTCCATGGAAGCATCTAGAACTGATTTCAACTTCCCGGAGAAATATTGTTATCCTTTTAAGGATATTTGGCCAACTTGTTTCTAAATGGGCACAGCTCTTCCTGAAATCTACCGTATTTTTCAGATTATAAAACGGACCTAAATTTAGAAGAGGAAAACAACAACAAAAAATTTTTGGCCTCCCTTTTTGCAGGCCTTTTTTCGGCCTGGTTTTGAGGCTTTTTTTGGTCTGTTTTCAAGGCTGTTTTTTCAGCCCTTTTTCAAGGCTTTTTTCAGCCCATTTTGAGGCTTTTTTTGGCATGTTTTCAAGGGTTTTTTTCAGTCCATTTTCAAGGGTTTTTTGGCCCATTTTTGGAGCTTTTTACAGCCCATTTTTGAGGCTTTCTGAAGCCCGTTTCTTAGGCTTTTTTGGCCTGTTTTTGAGGCTTTTTCAGCCTATTTTCAAGGCTTTCTTCAGCCCATTTTGAGGCTTTTTTTGGCATGTTTTCAAGGGTTTTTTTCAGTCCATTTTCAAGGGTTTTTTGGCCCATTTTTGGAGCTTTTTACAGCCCATTTTTGAGGCTTTCTGAAGCCCGTTTCTTAGGCTTTTTTGGCCTGTTTTTGAAGCTTTTTCAGCCTATTTTCAAGGCTTTCTTCAGCCCATTTCAATGCTTTTTTGGCCCATTTTCAAGGCTTTTTTCGGCCCATTTTTTTCAGAATATTGGGCCAACAAAAGCCTCGAAAATGGGCCAAATATAAGGCTCAAAAATGGGCTGAAATAAGCCCTGAAAACAGGTCGAAAAAAGGCCTGAAAAAGGCCAAAAACAGGCCCAAAAACGGGGTGCGCAGAGGCCAAAAAACAGCTGGAGGGTAGGTGGAGTTTCAGCAATATTTGATCTGTTAGATGCACAGACATTTTCACCCCCTTCTGGGAGACAAAAATGTGTGTCTTATAGTCTGAAAAATATGGTATTTTCTTGGGGATATTTCTAAAGCAAATTTATTTATTTATTTATTAAAATTTCCACCCATCTTGCTACAAGGCAATTCTGGGCAGTTTCTAACATGAAAATAAATTTGATTTTAAAAATGGGATACAGGGTAGTCCTCGACTTATACCAGTTCACTTAGCGACCGTTCAAAGAAAAAAATGGGCTCGTGGCCTTTTTTGCACACAACCACCGCGGCATCTCCAGGTGTCACGTGATCAAAAGCGAGATCCTTGGCAACTGTTTTATACTTATGACCATTGCCGTATCCTGGGGTCACGCAATCCCCTTTTGCGGCCTTCTGACCAGCAAGTTCAATGGGGAAACCATTAAGTTACTAACTTAACTGCAGCGAATCACTTAACAAACGTGGCAAGAAAAATTATAATAGGGGGCCAAAGCTTGCTTAACAAATGTCTCACTTAACAACAGGAAATGTTGGCCTCCATTGGGGTCATAAGTCGAGGACTAGCTGTAAAATGTATAAAATCACAAATGGCATTAATGTTTACAATAAAATACAAGTTCTAACTTAAGGTGGGGTGTTTTTAAAAGATCCTTTTTAATAAAATTGAGCAAGCCCCAATCAGATCTGCTTATCTCTGCCAAGACCTGGTGACTCAGGACAAAAAGGATTTTATTTTTAATAGCTTCCTTCTTACTGGAGAACATCAGATATCTTGCAGTAAATACTCCGGTATTCACTTCGCTGCCAAAATAAATGAGGAGTTTTGAGATTTACAACTTCTCGCTACTAAAATATGACTTCATATGATCAATAAATCATAAAACCTCTAAGGCGGTGACCCTGCCACACATTTTTTTAAAAGGAAATGTGAATTTTGATGCCTTTTCTTTGCTTACACTATGGCACTTACAAAGAACCACACAATTGTAATCATGTGTTCTGAAACTCAAAAGAAATTTGATCTTTGAAGTCACAGCATTTCAAAAATTTATTTCTGTGCAAACTACAGGGAGGATTACCTGTATAAATTAACTGGGATAGGGATAGTGGATTCTTATGATTATAATTTGGGAAGGAATTAGATCACACAGCAGTGTATGTAGTCCTCGATTTACAACAGTTCGTTTAGTGACCATTGAAAGTTATAATGGCATTGAAAGAAGTGACTTAGTTAGGAACATTTTTCACAGTTACGATGCTTTGCAGCAACCCCTGTGATCATGTGATCAAAATTCAGATGCCTGGCAACTGCTTCATACTTATGACGGTTGCAGAGTCCCCAGGGTCACAAGATCCCTTTTTACGACCTTCAGTGCAGGCAAGGTCAAGGGGGAAGCCAGGTTCACTTAACAACTGGGTTGCTAACGTATCAACTGCAATGATTCACTTAACAACTGTGGCCAAGACAAGCCATAAAAATGGGGCAAAACTCACTGCACAAATGTCTCACTTAGCAATAGAAATTTGGGGCTCAATTGCGGTCGTAAGTCGAGGACTACCTGTATCGACTAAAGCTCCATCAATTTACACCTGCAGCCAAACTTGAAGTCTCATGTTGGAAACAATGGGTGGAAACTAATCACAGAGAGAAGCAACCTGGAATTAAGGAGAAACTCCCTAACTTGGAGGACAATTAACCAGTGGAACAAGTTGCCACCAGAAGCTGTGGGTGCTTCATCACTGGAAGTTTTTAAGAAGAGACTGGACAACCACTTGTCTGAAATGGTATAGGTACTCCTGCTTGAGTAGGGGGTTGGATTAGAAGACCTCTGAGGTCCCTTCCAGTTCTCTTCTCTTCTCTTCTCTTCTCTTCTCTTCTCTTCTCTTCTCTTCTCTTCTCTTCTCTTCTCTTCTCCTCTATTCTATTCTATTCTATTCTATTCTATTCTATTCTATTCTATTCTATTCTATTCTATTCTATTCTGTTGTGTAGGTTAACTCCAAAGTAAAATAATAGTTTAAGACTGAAAGCCTGGACATTTTACTGGCTGCGTTTGCTCTCTTATATTAAACCAACAATCCTGGTTAACCATCTTTCATTGCTAAGCCAAAACTAGACAAATTGCATTAGAGTTGCATAAACTAGATCAGGGTTTTGCAACCTTAAACACTCAAAGAGCCATTTGGATTCGTTTCCCACAGAAAAGAAAACACCAGGAGCCACAAAACCCTTCCCATTCCTGACTATTTCTTGAGCGGCCACAAAACTAGCCTAGGTAGTTGAATTAAACATTCTGTTTTCTTCTGAAACTTTTCTTTCCTTGGGTTTATCGATGGTTGGCCTACCGGGTGTTGAAAAGCTCAATAAATCGCCTGCTGGCGGTTGTCGCACATTGGCAGTTGTGACGCATATTTTGAGTGACAGGGAGCCGCAGCAGAGGGGTGAAAGAGCCACATGCAGCTCCAGAGCTGCAGATTGCTGACCCCTGAACTAGTTAAGCTATAATGTGGCTGCCTGGCTTGGGTTTAGCATATGCAAAGTGAGAGTAAACTGTTAGAAATTTTAATTCCAAAACACTTAAAATCAGGTAGACCTCTCCTTACCACAATTCACTTAGTGACCGTTCAAAGTTACAACAGCACTGAAGAAAGTGACTTTACGACCTTTTTTCACACGTACGACCATTGCAGCACCCCCCCATGGTCACGTGACTTACATTCGGATGCTTGACAACTGACTCACATTTATGACGGTTGCAGTGTCCCGGAGTCGAGAGAAGTCGTAAAATGGGGCAAATCTCACTTATCACTTAGCAATGTAAATGTTGGGCTCAACTGGGGTCGTAAGTGGAGGACTCCCCGTATAGTGATTTATTTATTTTTTGCCGCCTTTTCTAGGTCTGTGAAGATGACAATGTATTGTCAGTTTACAGAATAACAGAATAACAGAGTTGGAAGGGACCTTGGAGGTCATATAGACCAACCCTCTGTTCAGGCAGGTTACCCTATATCATTTCGGACAAATGGTTTTCCAACCTCTTCTTTAAAAACTTCCAGTGTTGGAGCATTTAAAATTTCTGAGGCAAGTAGTTCCACTAATTAATTGTTATATCAAGAAATTTCTCCTTAGTTTAGGTTGCTTCTCTCCTTCATTAGTTTCCACCCATTGTGCTTATTTGATGAGGACTTTTTCTTAAAAAAACCACTAGTTTATTAATTTTAAAAATCAGAAAAGTTTCTGTTCACTAATTTTAAGAATTCCCAGTATTTTCTGAAAGTTTTTAGGGTAAAATGTGACTAAAAATTCCAGAGGAGGGGGAAAAAAATGGGTTTAATATAACCAGCAGGGGGCGGTAGATAGCAAAGTCTTCTCTTGGCCAAAAAAATACATTTATCAGTAGCAAGGAATTGGATTGAAGGGAGCAGAGAGATAATTCTCCGGAGAGAATATTATTTTTTTTAAAAAAGAATATTCACATTCTCCCCCATGAATAAACATTATTTAAACTTAGAAACATCTCTGCTTCTCATCCCTTTGGAACCTGCAATCTCCAACTATGGCATAATATAGGAAGTCCCCGATTTACAACAGTTCATTTTAGTGACCGAAGTTAGAGCGGCACTGAAAAAAGTGATTTATGACCGTTTTTCACACTTATGACCTTTGCAGCATCTCCATGATCACGTGATTAAAAATTCAGCCGCTTGACAACGGACTCGTATTTATGACGGTTGCAGTGTCCCGCGGCCAAAGGCTCCCCTTTTGCGACCCTTCGGACCAAGTCAAGGGGAAAGCCAGATTCACTTAACAACCGTGTGACTAATTTAATCAACGGCAGCGATTCACTTAACAACGGTGGCAAGAAAGTTCGTAAAACGGGACAAAAGCCACTGAACCGCTGTCTCGCTTAGCAACAGAAATGTTGGTCTCCATGGTGGTCATAAGTCGAGGACTAACTATAGATATATTTTTTTCATGGAAGATGTTCAAACCCTTTTAAAGGGCTAAAAGGCTTGTATGGGGGGTGCGTTTTCCTGGGGTTCAGGATTGGAACTGGGGGTAGCCCCCAACCCTGTTTCGAGAAGGAATCATCCCTCCACCCAGGGGTGAAATCCAGCAGGTTCTGACAGGTTCTGGAGAACCGGTAGCGGAAATTTTGGTCAGTTCGGAGAACCGGCAAATACCACCTATGGCTGGCCCCAGAGTGGGGTGGGAATGGGAATTTTGCAGTATCCTTCCCCCAGGAGTGGGGTGGCAATGGAGATTTTGCAATATCCTTCACTCAGGAGTGGTGTGGGAATGGAGATTTTGCAGTATCCTTCCCCCAGGAGTGGGGAGGGAATGGAGATTTTGCAGTATCCTTCCCCAGGAGGTGGGAATGGAGATTTTGCAATATCCTTTCCCCAGGAGTGGGGAGGGAATGGAGATTTTGCAATATCCTTCCCCCAGGAGTGGGAAGGTAATGGGGATTTTGCAATATCCTTCCCCAGGAGTGGGGAGGGAATGGAGATTTTGCAATATCCTTCCCCCAGGAGTGGGGTGGGAATGGAGATTTTTCAATATCCTTCCCCTAGGAGTGGGGTGGGAATGGGAATTTTGCAGTATCCTTCCCCCAGGAGTGAGGTGGGAATGGAGATTTTGCAATATCCTTCCCCAGGAGGTGAGAATGGAGATTTTGCAATATCCTTCCCTCAGGAGTGGGGTGGGAATGGGGATTTTGCAATATCTTTCCCCCAGGAGTGAGGTGGGAATGGGGATTTTGCAGTATCCTGCCATGCCCACCAAGCCACATTATACCCACAATCCTGCCATGACCACCAAGCCACGCCCGCCACACCATGCCACACCCACCAAGCCACACCCACAGAACCAGTAGGAAAAAAAATGGATTTCACCACTGCCTCCACCCCTTGCAGATCCTGTAAACCTACCCCCACCTCAAAGATCCTCACCTCTGCTGTTTCGATGGGCCCGTAAAGGACTTGGGGTTGTCGCCAACGGGGAGTGAAGAGATTCTCGTACTGGGGCCGGTTCGCAAGACGACGCGTCGGATTCTCCTCCGTCTCTGTCCTGCTTGCAGGGGTCCTCGTACATCCTCAGGGAAGGCAGAGTCAGCTGCTTCCTTTCAGTGGGGGGGAAAAAGCGGGGGGGAAGGGGACAAGTTTTAATTTTCAGCATCAGCATTTGAGTCCTCCCACTTCCTTCTCCCTCTTGTCTCCAGAATTTGTGGTGCTCCATCTCCAGAAGAGATTGGACAGCCATTTATCTGGAATGGTAGAGCAATTTTTCTCAAGCTTGGGAACTCGAAGATGGGTGGACTTCAACTCCCAAAATTGGGACATGATAGCCATCTTCCAGGATTTGAGGGGTTGCCACAAAGAATATGGGTCAACTTATTTTCTTGTCCTGCCTTCAGATGCTTTGTAGAATAGTTTGACCCCCTCTTCTCTGTGGCAACCTCTCAAATGTTAGAAGATTCCTATCCTAGCACCCCTAATCTTGTCTTCTCCTCCCTTTCCTTTCCCTTCCCTTCCCTTCCCTTCCCTTCCCTTCTCTGCAATTTAATGAGTTGCATATAAATCCAGCCATTGTGACTTGTAAGTCACATTTACGGCAAGGTGCTATCAAAACACCCAGGCAGCAGGAGGTCGTTGAATAAACCATGATTAAACCAACCACAGTTCAACACCTTGGATGAACACGGTGTTTGATTACAAAGTTGAGTCAATTTATCTTGTTTTCTGCAGTCTGAAGGCTTCATCCAGATAGCAAGGCTGCCCACCAGAGTTTTAAGCAAACACGAATAAGGTTGCAGAGAACAATAGCAATATTAACAATGCTTAACGCATTGTAAGCCGCCCTGAGTCTCCGGAGAAGGGCAGCATATAAATCTAATTAAAAATAAATAAATAAATAAATAAAAATTACAATACAATTTTGTGAACGGCTGTTCCAGAATCAGCCCCACCACAGATCTTAATCCCGAAGAACTATATTTATTTAGGAGGGCAAACTAAGCTAAGGAAAAAGTGCAGGAAGAAAAAAATAACAGCATTTGCCTGTAGAAATCCCATCGTATTGTCATTAAGGGAAAAAAAATAATCTCAATTTACCTTTTTTCTCTTCGCCCATTCCCCGTGTCTCTAAATCCTTTTGCGAAGGGGTTGTTGTCGATCTTCAGCTGGGTGATCTGGGAAAAATTGAAATAATGTTCAGAAAAAGTTGAAAGTCCTTCAACTAGGCCAACTAGGTGAAGTCAAGGTCATAACTACAGGTTTGGGAAATATCTGGAGGGCACCAGGTTGGGGTTCCTCTTTTTCTTCTCCCCTTGACTATTTTGTTTAAGGTTTATACCATTTCAGATAAGTGACTGTCTAGTCCCGGGATGGGAAACCTATGGCACGCATGACACAGGTGACACGCGGAGCCACATCTATGGGCTCATGAGCGTTGCCATAGCTCAGCTCCAGGGATGGGATTCAGCCAGTTCGCACCTATTCGGGAGAACCGGTTGTTAACTTTCTAAGCAGTTTGCAGAACCAGTTGTTGAAAGAAATCTTATTTTGTTTTTTTTCCCACTTCACAGGGCTAATCCTGTAAGGAAGGCAGGAAGAAAACGTTCTGGTGTTATTTCTAGCCTAATCTTTATTGCCCTGCTTACAGAAACTGCCTCTCTGGTTAACCCTTATTACATTGTAACAGCCCATCGATGTGACGTTGAGTTGGCCACGTCCACATGGTATCACATGACCGAGCCATGCTTATCCAGCTGGCCATTAGGGCAGAGAACCAGTTGTTAAATTATTTGAATCCCACCACTGCTCAGCTCCAGTGTGCCAGCTGATTTTTGGGCCTTCCGGGCCCAATGGAAGTTGGGAAATGAGTTGTTTCCAGCCTCCGGAGGACCTCCAGGGCTGTGGGAAAGGCTGTTTTTGCCCTCCCCAGGTGCCAAGAAAGCCTCTGGACTCTGGGGAGGGTGAAAAATGGGCCTATTGGGCCCACCATGCCATTGCGTGCTAAAAACGGTGGGGGGAGCGAGTGGCGGTCTCAGGGAGGTATTGAATTATGGGTGTGGGCACACACGCGTGCGACCCCCACCACGCTCCCCCGCTTTTGGCACACAATGGCAAAAAGGTTAGCCATCACTGGTCTAGTCTCTTTTGCCGCATCTAAAGTACAGGAAGTCCTCGATTTACAACAATTTGTTTAGTGACCGTTCAAAGCGACAATGGCACTGAAAAAAAGTGACCGATTACCCTTTTTCACACTTCAGACCATCAGTCACGAGATCAAAATCTAGATGTTTGGCAAACTGATTCATGTTTACGACGGGGGCCGTGTCCTAGAGTCACGAGCTCCCTTGTTGCGACCTTCCGACAAGCAAGGTCAACGACTGGGTGACTAACTTAACAACTGCGGTGGTTCACTTAACAATGGCAGCAAGAAAAGTCGTATAATGGGGGGAAAACTCACTTAATCGATGTCTCCCCGAACAACAGAAATCTGGGGCTCAATTGTGGTCGTAAGTCGAGGACCACCTGTAATGTACCTTTCTTGCTAGCAAGTCAGGCAAATGGCGGGGAAGAGGGGTAGGAAAAATAAATACATGAGGTAAACTTACCCCACCCCACCCCCTGTAACACATTTCAGGGTCCCCCACCCCAGGACTTCTGCAACTTGCTGCATTCCCACAACCAGAAGAGGAAAAAGGCAGGTTGGTGAGTGAAATGGCTCCCTTAAAGAGAAGCGGGGTTAGAGGGGATCCAGACATCCTAGAGACGTTCCCCAAAGCCCTCTTCTTGGCTTCCAGAAGATTGGGGTTCAAATCCCCTTTATCACTAGGTGGGGAACCTGACACCATCAGGGCCCCTTAGGAAAGAGAGGCCAGGAGGGAAAGTGGGGGCCCTTTTTATTTAAATATAGATATATATATATAGGGACTGATAAGGGGACAAAAGGAAGAGGGATCGATTGTCCAGAAAAGGACCTGCCATTCGAACCCCTTAAAAATCAGGAGAAATACAGGAAGTCCTCCACTTCCGACCACAATTGAGCCCCAACTTTATCTTGCTAAGTGAGACCTTGGTTAAGTGAGTGTTGCCCTATTTCACGTCCTTTCTCGCCACGGTTGTTAAGCGAATCAGTGTGGCGGCAAAGTTAGTCACATTGTCATTAAGTGCATTCAGTTTCCCCATGGACTTGACTTATCCAGTGGTGGGTTTCAAATTTTTTTACTACCGGTTCTGTGGGTATGGTTTGGTGGGCGTGGCTTGGCTTGGCTTGGCTTGGCTTGGCTTGGTGGGCGTGGCAGGGGAAAGATACTGTAAAATCCCCATTCCCACCCCACTCCATGGAAAGGTTACTGCAAAATCCCCATTTCCAGCTGGGACTCAGGAGGCAGACAATAGATGGGGGTGGGGCCAGTCAGAATTTTTACTACCGATTCTCCGAACTACTCAAAATTTCCGCTACCGGTTCTCCAGAACTGGTCAGAACCTGCTGAAACCCACCTCTGGACTTATCCTAAGGTCGCAAAAGGGGATCCCATGACACCAACCGGCCCCCACCCCGCCGGAAACATTGCCATCGTCATAAATAGGACTCCGGTCCGGTGTCAAGCATCTGAATGTCTTTCCCGTGGAGGGGTGGGAAGGATGCTGCAATGATTGTAAGTGTGCAAAAAGGCCATAGGTCGTGCTTTTCAGTGCCGTTGTAACACCGGTCACTAAGCAAGATTGTTGTAAGTCGAGGACTATCTGGTTTAAAAACAGAACGTTGCAGAAATGGAGACTAAGTTGGTTTGGATAGAAGAAAGTGTGAATTGAGGGAGGGCAGGGGGAAGGACCTGGGCATGGCCTTTTGGGGGGGGCAAAGGGTTAAGGTTAGGATTAGGGGTTAGGGTCTCCCCTCCCCACCCCCAGTCTCTGAGCCTGGAGATCTAGAAAAGTCGATTTTACAGGGACTTTTCCCCCAACTTTTTCACCCAACCTGGCTGGGCCCTGCCTCTCCTGGTGGCCTCGTCAATTTGAAGAGCAAAAGCCATCAATCAATGAACGACCCTCCAAACGCCAAGCGCCCACCGCGGAGAGAAAGCCCCCAAGCGAAAGTGGGAGGGGGGAACGGGGGTAGAAGAGGCCAGCAATGAAAAAAAAGGCCTTTTTCCTGCAAGCATTTGCAAAAGAAAATTTCCCTGCATCCATTCTTCCTTCCTTCCTTCCTTCCTTCCCTACCGGCTTCCAAAATTTAATTCCGATCCGATTTCCATCCCGGGGGCTGGGGTGGGGGTTGTTGTTTATTATACCTTGGATCCGGACTTTAATTGACCTTTCAAAGCAAACTCAAAACTTTTCTTTTCCCCAGGTCCCCAATTTCCTTCCTTCCTTCCTTTTCTAGGCCTGAGCCGCGAATCAAAAGCGCCTTTTCCGAAAGAAAGAAAAAAACGCCACCGATTTTATACCTGAGATTTTTGCTGTGAGAGACACAAAAAATGCATGTATTTCAAGAAGGTTTTGCATGCCTGTATTGGAAACCCGGGATTGGTTTGGATTCCCACAACCGGGATCTGATAAAAGGTCCCAGAGAAAAGACACTTAAGAAGGCCTTGTTTGGATACTCGATTTTAGAATTTTACTTAGTGAATTTTTAACAAATGGCATCTTGCAAGGAAGCTTGTATTTGCTCGTAAATGTTAGTGTGATTTTTTTATAACTATAGGTTGTATTTAGGGTTTCATTTTAGGGTGGGAAGCCACCCAGTTGCCTCGATGGGCGGCAGCCAGCAGGCATATGTAATAAAATTGATAGAAATAAAGTCACTTCCCGATTTGTGCATTTAGGGAAATGCGTAAAACCTGATTTATTCAATCAGCAGCATAACCTGGTAAGGGTGGGGGGGGGAGTGGAATTCAGCCTGCCCATTTCCTGCCCCCAAAAATTAAGGGGTAACTGGTTGGTGCTTCCAAGCGCTTCTTGTCCAAGGGTTAGCTAAAAGTTTGCAGAATCAAGCTAACTTAAAGCTGTAGTCTGCACACAGACCCATAATCTAACCACGTGTCCTGGTTTCGCACATTTAAACTAGGTTTTAATGGGGGGTTGAGTAGCTTGGTGGGTCAGGAAAACACTAGCCATCGTTTTAGGAAGAGGCCAGATTCATGTGGATGCGGGCAATAGTTCCAGTCACGGGGGTTACTTTTCTAGTGAACATTAACTAGTGGAGCCTATAATAATCCTCTGTTTATTCTATTATTATTCTCCCCTCCCCCCATGAGGAAAAATGAACATTGAAAAATTATATGAAAGCATCTTTTGAAGGAGTTTCTCGAAGATTACATTGGAAGACAGATAAAGATTCAGAAACACCTCTTAAAACCTCGAAGGTATTTTTGTCCTAGAGGACAACAAAAAAAAAATCAGGAGGATGAAGCCATAGTTTGAATATAGATATTTGAATAGATAGATAGATAGATAGATAGATAGATAGATAGATAGATAGATAGATAGATAGATAAGATAAGATAAGATAAGATAAGATAAGATATGGATATGGATATGGAGATGGAGATGGAGATGGAGATGGAGATGGAGATGGAGACGGAAGTAGAGACAGAGATAGAGATAGAGATAGAGATAGAGATAGAGATAGAGATAGATGGAGATGGAGATATGTAGATATATAGATAGATATTTGTCTATGTAAGTTTTCACAGGTATATATGTGTATATATATATATATAAAGATATGTTTACAATTCTAAAGATATGTTTACAATTACACGAGAAGAAACCCGAGATATTACCTGTACACATAGATAGATATATAGATATATAGCTATATAGGTTTCACTGATGAGATATTCCCTTCCAATATTCATATAGACATATTAAGAGCCACTTTGGAGTAGTGGTTAAGCTTCTGGCCTGGAAAACAGGAGGTGTGAATTCTAGTCCTGCCCCAAGGCACAAAAGCTGGCTGGGTAAATTTGGGTCAATTACCAGATGTTTGAGAGTTCTAGTCCCGCCTTAGGCCTGAGAAGTTGACTGGGTGATTTTGGGCCAATCACCAGGAGACGGTGAGCCTGAAAACCAACTGGGTGAACGGGTCACGAGGAGCAGACGGTGAGTTCTAGCTGCACTTTAAGCATGAAAGTTGGGTTTTAGTGACTTTTTTTAAAAATTTGATTTATATGCCGCCCTTCTCCGGAGACTCAGGGCGGCTTACAATGCGTTAAGCAATAGCCTTCATACTTTTGTATATTTATACAAAGTCAGCTTATTGCCCCCACAAACTCAATTTACCCACCTTAGAAAGGATGGAAGGCTGAGTCGACCTTGAGCCTAGCTAGGATTGAACTCACAGAAATTGCAGGCAGCTGGATCTTAATTGCTGCCTTTAGTAGGAGGCATTAGCCCCCTACGCTATTCAGGCTCTTATAAGGGACTTTGGGCCAGTCCCTTTCTTTTCAGCCCAAATCCACCTCACACCTTGTTGCTATGGGGGAAATAGGAGGAGGGGGGAAATATTGGATATATTCACTGGCTTGAGTTACCTATAAAGTAATAAAGGCAGAATATAACTTAAAAGCTTAGCCTCCAGTCAAAAATCATAGAGCAGAGTTTAGATTTCTCTTTCCCTATTACTAGCCTTACATCCCACTTTGATGGGGTGGTTACCTGTCTCAAATTCCTGGACTTAAAAGAGAGAGAGAGGGAGAGGGAGAGGAGCAAAAAGAGACAAGCTTAAAGCTCTGTGGAACCTCCACGGATCATGACAGTCTATCTTGAATTACCCATAGGAAATATTTTACCGTTTCAGCCGGTTCGGTTTTCCAAACCTAACCCTTTGGAAGTAAGAGCTGAAAGTAGAGGGGGAGGAAACTAACCAGGAAATTAAGGAAGAGAGACCCCACCCCATCCCACCCTTAATCCCCATCCCAGTGGGCATACCCCACCAGGTTCTTACCTTGTCATTTTGGTAAGCAGTCACCGCAATGAAGTCGGTTTCGGGGAATACATATGTTCGGAAAGTGCTGTAAGGTAATTTGAGGATGTCGTTGGCTCTGACTATGTGGAACCTCGGCTGGTATTTATGCATAGAGTTGAGGATGGTCTGTAAAGGAAGCGGGGAAGAGGAGAAAACGCGTGTTAAAAGCTAAAGAAAAGAGGAAGGGAAAAAAAATCTGGGCCTGCCATGTGAAACGATCACACTCTTTAAAAAAAATGTTTTTAAATCTGCTGATGGTTTTGTTTTTACGCCAGAAAAATCCCATCCCATCCTTCCACCCTCCAGTAAAGTTAGAGGGAGGGGGGGGGAAACCAATCTATTTTGGAGAAAGAAGTGGGAGAGCTTATGATCAAATACGTTCATAGTAACACTGCAAATCCCGTAACAAATCAATAAATAACAGGATGGAGAAGCAAAGCATCAGCAAAACAGGGGGGGGGGGGGGGGAGTCCAGAAGGAACAAACAATCCTTTTCAGGATCAGCGCACTCCAAATTTAATCCAAGAAGCTGAACTTGATTTTTTCGCTAGTAGAGACCCAAGGATGATTGGGTGCCGCTTGGTGGAGATGTAGAAATGGAAAAACAGACATAAAATGTTTTTGCTGGTGGTAGAAGAGACCGAGAAAAAATTCCAAAGGGGACAGAGCCAGTTCCGGTTTTTTTTTTTAAGCAAAAAAATAAATGAAAAAGCAGAAGAAAAAGGGTTGTTTTAAAATTGGTAAGAGGTATTAAGAACAGGGAGAAATTTAGGGAGCTTCCTCATGAGCAAAGCTTTAGAAATTGGGGTTTCTGGCTCAAATAATGCCTTGCTTTGGTCCTAGATAGAGAAATCTCACATTGTTTGGTGTGCTTTTATGATACACAATTTGCTTTTTAAATTTATGTATTTATAAATAACGATGATCATTATTTGATCAGCCAGGTCCTGGGAGACGAATTACGGGGCAGGTAGTCCTCGATTTACGAGTACAGTGGGGACCAGAATTTCCAACCAAAGTGGTCATTCAGAGAGTATTTACCTTGTTTGCCATAGTTGTTAAACGAATGTCACCAGTCATTAAATGAATCATGAGGTCGTTAAGGGAATCTGGCCATCCCTTCTTGATCTGGATTGGAGAATCCAGCTAAGAAGGTCATAAATGATGATCATTTGGGACCCAGGACACTGCAACTGTTACGTTGCAGTGTCCTGAGTTCATATATATGTTTGCCAAGCACCTGTCAGTCATAAGTGTGAGGACCAGTTCTAAAGTCACATTTTTCAGTGCTGTTGTAATTCTGAATGGTCGCTAATTGAAACGGTTGTAAGTCAAGGGCTACCTATATTGGAGGGGATCTTAAAGGACTGCTTTCCTGCACTCCAGGCCATGTCTAGAGTTCTGTCTTTCAGGTTTCTCTTTCTTTAGCTTGTTCCCCACCCCCACTCTCCCCCCCCACCCCCAAACCCCACCAAAACTCAGCAAGGAATTATTTGAGCCCCAAAACCTCAATCTGTCAAGTTTTACTTGTGAGGAAGCCCCCTAAACTTCTCCCTGCTCTTAAAAAAAAGGAGCCTGAGTGGCGTAGGAGGCTAATGCCTCCTACTAAGGCACATTTAACATCCAGCTGCCTGCAATTACTGCGAGTTCAATTCTCACCAGGCCCAAGGTCCACTCAGCCTTCCATCCTTTCTAAGATAGGTAAATTGAGAACCCAGTTTGTGGAGGCAATAAGCTGACTTTGTATAAATATACAAAAATATGAAGGGTATTGCTTAATGCATTGTAAACCGCCCTGAGTCTCCGGAGAAGGGCAGCATATAAATCAAATTTTTTTAAAAAATTTAAAAAATCAGGAAAGAAAATGTTAAAAATCAATCCAGAATTATATCCAATAACAAATTGAAAGATTAATATGAATAATTCTGACAGTTTAAAGGTAGGTAAGAAAAGTCCCAGTTTTTCTGTTGGAAATAGTTTGGAATTCCCCACTCCTCCTTTTCTGAACTCCCATGGAAATCCAGAGGCTGTCAAAAGGATTTCTGCTTAGCCCCTTCCCCAAAAGGAGGAAAGGCATATACCCCAAGCACACCAACTTCTTTTGGTCACCAAGACGTTTTAGGTAAAGGTAAAGGTTCCCCTCGCACATATGTGCCAGTCGTTCCCGACTCTAGGGGGCGGTGCTCATCTCCGTTTCAAAGCCGAAGAGCCAGCGCTGTCCGAAGACGTCTCCGTGGTCATGTGGCCGGCATGACTCAACGCCAAAGGCGCAAGGAACGTTGTTCCCTTCCCACCAAAGGAGGTCCCTATTTTTTCTACTTGCATTTTTTACGTGCTTTCGAACTGCTAGGTTGTCAAAAGATGGCACAAGTCACGGGAGCTCACCCCGTTACAAGCTCAGCGTCTTAGCCACTGAGCCACCGCGTCCCTTAAGACGTTTTAACTCCGCAGTAAATCGGAGTGAGCCAACAGAAACCCGTTTCTTTGCTCGTGGCCTCCCTTAAGGCGCTAGTCCTCCGCATCTCAGCTGCAACCAACCCAACCGACTAACAGCGAAGAGCCGCAGGAATTCCAATCGGATCCCCCCCCCACCTCCCTTCTCAGGCGGGTGTTTCACCGGAGCTGGTTTGAAAACAAAGGGGGGAAGCGCACACAAACCCCACCCACCCACCCGCTTTCCACTTCCACGCTTCTCCACGAAAACCGGATCGGCCGGAGATCTCCGGAAGCAAAGCCAGATCCCTTTGGATCCAAGAGCCTGGCGAATAAAGAGAACCAGTCCTCGACGTACTGCAACGGCATCGGTTGGTTAGGTCTCCCGTTGGGCGAAGAGAAGAGCGCGGCGCAGAGGGAGCGATCCTAAAAGCTGGCTCGTGCGGGGAGGGCGAGGGGGATCAAGAGGGAGTGAAGGAGCCGGACCCCCCCCCCCCGGACTAGGAACCGCCTTGCTCTCCCGAACAAGTTGAAGTAAAACGGCGGTGTAATTCAACTCTGGTGTGCTTCTTCCCCATTCTCACCGGCTCGGATCTCTTAAAAGGGGACTGGGGCAGATATGGGAAGTTCGTTTCCAGATGATAGATTGATGATAGATAGATAGATAGATAGATAGATAGATAGATAGATAGATAGATAGATAGATAGATAGATAGATAGAAAGAAGACAGAGAGAGAGAGAGTAGACAGACAGACAGACAGACAGACAGACAGACAGACAGACAGACAGATAGATAGATAGATAGATAGATAGATAGAAAGAAGACAGAGAGAGAGAGAGTAGACGGACGGACGGACGGACGGACGGACGGACGGACGGACGGACGGACGGACAGACAGACAGACAGACAGACAGACAGACAGACAGACAGACAGACAGACAGACAGACAGACAGACAGACAGACAGACAGACAGACAGACAGACAGATAGATAGATAGATAGATAGATAGATAGATAGATAGATAGATAGAGTGTTTCTCCAAAAATAAAATAAGGCTATTGCTTAACGCACTGTAAGCCGCCCTGAGTCTCCGGAGAAGGGCGGCATATAAATCAAATTTTTAAAAAAAGACCCTGTCTTATATTTTTTTGAGCCCTGAAATAAGCGTTTGACCTTATTGCCTGCCTGATTGGGCTTATTATCAGGGGATGTCTTATTTTGGGGAAAACAGGGTAGATAGATAGATAGATAGATAGATAGATAGATAGATAGATAGATAGAATTAGATACATAATTAGATAGATAAATTAGATACATAATTAGATAAATTAGATATATAGAATTAGGTGCATAATTAGATAGATAGAATTATATACATAGAATTAGATATGTAATTAGAGAGAGAGAGAGAGAGAGATGGATGGGTGGATGGATGGATAAAATTAGATAGATAAATTAGATACATAATTAGATAAGTTAGATATATAGAATCAGATACATAATTAGATAGAAGATAGATAGAATTATATATGTAATTAGAAGATAGATAGATGATATAGATAGATATGGATAGATAGATAGATAGATAGATAGATAGATAGATAGATAGATAGATAGATAGACAGATAGATAGATAATCAACCACTCAATCCACCTAGGGAGATCCCCTATAAACTACGTCCATTGGATTCCCGAGCCACAATGGGTGACAATCCATTGGCGAATTCAATCAGGTTTCACTCCTTCTGGGATAGAAGCCCAGGTTACAAGTTTGGCTACTAGTTCGAGTTGGGGGAGATGGGACTTGTAGTCCCATCAGTCCCGAGGAGACCTGGATGGTGTGTGTGTGGGGGGGGGGGACTGCCCTAATTATTTGGCGCGGGGTTGCCTTCTGAGAATTAGTGGGGAGGAGGGAGGTTTTCCAAACGACAAGGAAAATCTCTCGTGACTCGGAAGTCAGGCCCTGCGAGTTGAATGCAAGGATCCGGGAACGCAAGGATCCTTAAAAAGCAATCCGTTTCCAACGAGATCTACCTGCTTCACAGCCCCTGGATTTGAAGAAACGCCCGTCAAGGTTTCACGCTAACGTCCAACCCTAAATGATCTAATTACTCACCAGGGACCGCCTGAACATCCAGGCCTTAAAACACGGAGACACATTCACACGTGCAAAGAATGAACCGAATGGTTTTCTCGGAAGTCAATCTCAAATCGGGCGCCATTGGACTACTTAGAGCAAGGTTTTTAGGTCGTTTCACAACCGTGTTTGGCCTTCCTCTGCCCTCCCACCCCACACACCCCCAGACGATTTTCAGAAGGCTCTTCGACCCTTCCCCATTTTGGACCCCCAGAATAATCATAATAATTATTATTTCTATTTATATCTGCAGCATTTAATCGGCCTTTTTTTTTTTTGGCACCCCATTCTTAGTTCACCTCAGTCGGTCCCTATCTTGGGTTGCTACGGTACTTCATTTAAACCGAATTCATGGCGGGTTTAAATGAACGGAAAGCCCCGTATATTCAAACCCTTTCATTTTTGCACAAGCTACATTTTGTGTGTGTGTGTATGTGTGGGGCGGATCTAATTCCTCCGAAGGAAGCTTCCGTGAACTTCAAAAAGAACTACAAATTGGAATAATAAATAAATAAATAAATAAATAAATTAAAAAAAAAAAGAGGGGCTTTTTCTCAAATCAGTTTAAAAAGAATCCCTGCGCCCGATCGGCCTCCGTGCCAATAGATGGGCCTGGCTGATAATTCGGATTAAAGGAGGTGGTGAGATCAATCCTAAAACGGAGGCAACAACAGAGCACTCGATACACAACTTGCCTTGATACACAATTTGTCGCTTGCCTTACTCAATTGAGCTGGAAGCCTAAAGTGTATTCTGGGAGGGGGGGGGGGAGAATTTAATTTATTTCTCTTTAATTATTCGATTTATACAGCCTATATACATAGGTAAGACTATTTATATAGTCTTACCTATGAGACTCTAGGCATAACATAGGCATATGTTATGCTTATATTCCCAACGCGTTTCACCTGCTGGGTTTCGATCAACTCATGATTCTGAGTTCACAGGAGGATCTGGAACCTGGCTTATTTAAAACATGGCCAAGTTAATTGTGGTTTAGGGTACCGTGGGAATAAGACTGGTGGTGTTAGAAGAAGGGAGGAAAATTTAGGCTAGCTTACAATTCAGGTTTATCTCTTACTCCAGATACTGTTAAAAAGATTTGTCCCGGAGCCCGAGTCCAAAAAAACTAGGTTAAAATATGGCCAAATTAGATTATGGTTTAGGCTACCATGGGAATAGGACTGGTGGTGTTACAAGAAGTTGGGGGTGGAATTTAGGCTAGCTCACAACTCAGGCTTCTTTCTTGCTCCAGATCCTGTTAAAACGATTTGGAGCCGGCCTCTCTGAGTCCAAAAATCTAAGCAAAGGGAAGAGAGCGCGCTGAGATTTATATACCGCTCCGTAGTGCTGTGTATTTATAGCACACTCTGAGCGGTTTAACGAACGTCAGCACGTTTTCTCCAACAATCCGGGTCCTTATTTTAGCGACCTCGAAAGGATGGGAGGCTGTGTCAACCCCCCAGGATGGTTGGCACAGAAATACCGATTCACACACGCCAGCTAAACCAAGGAGAATCGGGGTTTATGGTCCGTTTTAAGGCCAAGGTCTCGAACCTGCTCTGAAGTCTAGCAGAGGGAAGAGCTAAGAGCTTTTTAATTGCCATCGATTTCCGTTCAAATCCAAAAGGGCTTTGCTTCTATTTATTATGGGATGGAGAACGGAAAGCAAGCAGCACGTCGGAACGGGCGGACTCCTGCTTGCGGGTTGCAGGCGTCAAATTGCTTTTAATGTTAAAGTCTGTATTAAAGCACGTGGGAATGAGCCTCGCAGGAACGAAGGGCTCACAGTCCTCGCGTGGGAGACCCACTCGCAACTGTCGCTTCCTAGTCCCAAATCCTTTGGGGGGATTGATCCCAAATCCTAGTGCCGAAGGGTCCTCTTTGATCTCCTTACTCGCAAGTAAGCCCCTCCGTAAGCCATTTCTGCGGGACGCGGAGGACGGAGCCTCGATCGCCCGGGAGCCACACCCTTATCCTCGCCGGTACCGTTTCTTAAGTCGGGTCATAGGATGGCATTCTTGAGGGAATATTCGGAATATTACTAATATCCCTCCAAGATCCGAGTGGCGTTTCCTCGGAGGAGAGCGAAGGGGGTGCCTTCTCGCGGAAAAGCGCCCTGGGCTGGCCCTTCTTCCACGAGGGCGAAGGCCCAACGACCGACTCGCGAGGAGGCGCTGCCCACCCACCGAACCGAAAAAGCAATTCAACAATACAACACAGCCGGAAAAATTATCAGGGGGAGAAAAAAAAAGGAGCCGCGCTGAATTCTACGCCTTCCCCGTTTCCAGCGCTCCTTGCTCGATCTGCGGGTAACTCTGCCCCCTCCTCTCTTTCACTCCGGCTCCCCAAAAGCACGTTTCTTTAGAAACGGGGTCCCTGTGCCAAACTCAGACAGTCTTCCCCTCTTTCGGGGACGCAGGGCTTTGGAACCAACGAGATCCTTGCGCCCCGGTTGGCTTTCCTTTTTCTTTTGCCACGGGGGGGGGGGGGGGGGCGTGGAGGCAAAAATACTTCACCCTGGCAAATATCAGGGGCTGAGTCTTGGGAGGCCTTCAGAAAAAGGCTCCGCCGTTTTTCTCCCTTTCCTGCCCTCCCCCCTTTTCACAACCCCCGTCCCGAAGCATGTGAGGCTCACAGTTTGGGACTCGATCCAACTCAGGGACAAGTTCAAGGCGAGACTGCTGAGATCAGTTTAAAAGGCAAGAGGCCTTTGGAAGTAGTTGGGAAGGAAGGAAGGAAGGAAGGAAGGAAGGAAGGAAGGAAGGAAGGAAGGAAGGAAGGAAGGAAAGAAAGAAAGAAAGAAAGAAAGAAAGAAAGAAAGAAAGAAAGAAAGAGGGTGGGAGGGTGGGAGGGAGGAAGGAGAGATAGAGGAGAGAGGGAGAAAGGAGGGGAAGGGAGGGGAAAGAAGGGGAAGCAGGGAGGGGTGGAGGGGGGAAGGAAAGAAAAGGAAAGAAGGAAGGAAAGAAGGGAATGAAGAAGAGAGGGGGGAAATGAAGAAAAGAAGGGAGGGAGGAAGGAAGGAAGAAAAGGGGAGAGAGGGAGGAAAGAAGGGAGGAATAAGGGAGGAAGGAAACCTGTCCGTTCACTAAGCGCACTCCTGCCCTTCAAACGACCCATTCTCTACCGTTCCATACACCGAGATCCCATCACCCTTTCTTCCTCTCTCTCTCTCTCTCCCTCCCTCCCGCGCGAAGTGAAGGATTGTTAAGCGCGCCTTGATCGAGTAGGATGATGATGATGATGATGGCGGGGTGGGGATCTTTAGAGAAAACTCCTCTTCCCCCGCACGGATGACCCTCCCTAACCCAGATCCAAAGAGGCCCAGGAGGACGAACAGGAGGAGGGAAAAAAGAGAGACCTTTAGCCTTTACAGTAGGGTTTTAACCATCTCATCCCTGCAGGTAATTTCTCTCTTTCTGCTGCCGGCTTCGAGGCAGAAATTTTTGTGTCCTGTATCCCACCCTTTCCCCCAAAATGTGACTTTTAATTTGGGGGGGCGTGGGAGGGAACAGCGTGGGTGCGCCAATAACCACGCGTAGGTGCGCCTGTAAAATAGGGACAGACACCCTATGTTGACTTCCCTCTCTTTCAGCCATTTCTCAAAAGTGTTTTTTTTTTCTCGAAAAGTATCTGGACTTTGTTTTTCCTTGAAGGCCTTTCGCTTCTCATCCAAGAGAAGCTTCTTCCGTTCCGAAGCTTCTCGGGATGAGAAGCAAAAGGCCTTCAAGGAAAAAAAAGAAAAAAGAAAGTCAGCTATCTTTTCCAAAAAGCACCTTGGATAACCTGGATGACGGGGAAAATCTCCCCCAGACCCTCTCTCCAGTCACCTAGCAGCCGTGTTGTCCTCCCTGCAAGGTTTCCCGGCGGGTCGCACACACGCGCGTGCAAAGAAGGCCTGAGTTGAATTTCCACCTGGCCGGAAAAATTAGGAAAGGAGATTCCACTTAAACCTCCTTTGAAGGCGCTCAATTCTCACAAACCCACGGAAAAAGCTACCTATGCGCATTCCACCGGGGAAAAATTAAATATATAGCAAACCGGGGCGAGCTGGGTCCCCCCCCCCCCACCGACCCCCAATTCTTGCTCGCAAGCTGTAATTTAAAAAAAAACAACAACCCGGACCCTGTTAGAAGTAGAGACCAATTTGTGGTGCCGAGGATCAGCTTTTGTAAGATACACCTGTAATTCAACTTGTTTTCTTTATTCCCTTTCCCGGAGGGGGAGAGAGAGAGAGAGAGAGAGAGAGAGAGAAAAGACCTTTTCATAACCTCTTAAAGTGAGTTTAAAAGGAGGTCAAGTTATAACACAACAAAACGAAGTCAAGATTTATGGAAATAATTCCTCCTTGCTTGAAACGTCTAAAGTTATTTTAATGAATAAGGTCTCTTTTTGTGTTGTTTAACTGATTTCTCCTGCCCTGTCTAGATTCAGATGCGCCCATTACTGTTCTTTTGCAGCAATATAAAACACAAAAATCAAAAGTATTCCTCTCCCTCTCCCTCTCCTCCTTTCTCCCTCCCTCCCTTTCTTTCTTTCTCCTTCTCTTTCTTTTGCTCTCCCTCTCTTTTTCTCTCTCTCTCTTTCTCCTTCTCTCTCTCATTTGCTACCCCGAGGTCAAACAAGCCTTTGGATTTAATTCGATTTTCAACAGGGCTTCCTTGATGTAGAAATGCATTTTTAAATATATCTTTAAGTTGACAGTAAATGTGGCATAATTCTGTTTAAAGGGTTTTATTCCCAGATTGGAGAATTGCTGTCTAACGTTTGAGAAAGGCGAGCACAAAAACAGCTAGATGATCATCTAAAGTCAGAATGTAGGTGTGTATGTACATTATATATAAATTTATACATTGTGCCTTTTCAATGTATGTATGTATGTATACATGTATGAATCTATCTATCTCTATCTCTATCTCTATCTCTCTATATCTCCATATATATATATATATATGCATATATACATTGTGCTTTTTCAATGTATGTATGTACAATATATGTGTGTGTCTTAAATTTATATTTACTGACTGTCTATATACACACACATACATAATTGTGCCTTTTCTATGTATCTATTGTATGTATGTGCATTATATATATATTTATACGTTGTGCCTTTTCAATGTATGTATGTGCATTATATATATATATATTTATACATTGTGCCTTTTCAATGTATGAATGTATCTATGTATGTACATTATATATATTTATATATTGCTTTTTCAAAGTATGTAGGTAGGTAGGTAGGCATTTAGACATACATACATTGAAAAGGCACAATGGATAGATATTGTGCCTTTTTTAACCTGATTCCTGGGGGCAGAATCCAGTTTTCAAATGCCTCAAATCGCTCGGCTCAAATGCCAAATTGTCCCAAATCCAGTTTGGCAACTTCCGGGACCCATTTTCCCCACCGCAGAATATTTGTAAGGGGGTGGGATGGGTGTATCCAGCCCCCTTCTGCCATTTGGAAGCAATTGGGGGGGTAGGGGAGGGAGATGGAAAGGAAGAGCTTAAACACCTTACAACGAAAAGTGATCGTTTCTTGTTAAGTTTGTCTCTCTTTCCCGACCCCGCTTTAACGACTTTCCTTCAACGGGTTCCAAAAAAAAAGTTTGCGCTTTTCCCAGAATGAATTGGCTTCTTCCCGAAAAAAAATACAAATAAACATCCGAAAATTCCCCCGGGTGTCAATTCTATGGGAAGAGCTAATATGCCGGAGCCACCACATTCACGGATCCTCGGGGAAAATCCGCTTCCGAATTCAAATTAAAAACCCCGAGAAAATTTGCGGGCGATTTTTTCTCCCCCCCACCCCACCCCCCAAACCCCCGCGCTCCTCCGGCAATCTTTCCGCAGGGAGATTCTTTTGTTTTAAAAAAAAATGTTGATCTGAATGGGGCTTTTTTTCGCTGACCTAAACGACCGTCCCCTGTGAATCTAAATTACCGGAGAAAAGCCGGTAATTTAATATTTCTCTCGGCGCTGCTTCTAAGCAAGAGACGGTGCGAGAGAGAATATCTTGGGGGTGGGGGTGGGGAGGTTTGCATCGGAACTGGGGTGCTGGAGTTGAAAGCCACGCGGGGTACGCGAAGGAGAATCGGAGGGGGTCTTCTTTGTGTGTGTGTGTGTGTGTGTGTGTGTGTGTGTGTGATGGTGTTTGTTTCTTTACTACTTCCCTCGGCCTCCCCCCGCCCCCTTAAGCTTAGAAACCCGGCTTGTTCTGAATGTTAAGCTCCTGATAAGAGAGAGCGGAGGCCGCGTGGATTTATTGCCTACTGATAAGGGTCTTCTCCCCCACAACTTCGGAATCAGGCGACTGGGTTGGAATAATCTCTCCCCCCCTTTCAGGTAGAAAGTTGCTCCCTTTCCCAGACAGAAAGAGGAGACGCGCAAACTTTATCCTGCGCAAATATTTACGCAAAGAAGATTCTACCAAGATCTTTGTAAAGGGTATTGTTATTTTATACACCTAGGCTGGAAAAGGCTAAAGGAGAAAATATCGGGTGCCCAGCACTGGGGTCTCGGGGCCCGAACTAGGAACAAGGACAACGGGCTGGCAGTGGCCGGACCTCCCACCCCCATCTCCAACAACAACAACAATGCCGGGGTTTGGGTCGAGATCCTGCATCCCGGGGCTCCGTTTAAGAAAGGGCCTTTCAGAGGGGACGAAAAGGCGGCGCCCGCCTGCCCGCGCTCCAGTTCCCAATGGAGTGATTATCTGAAGATAGAGACGCGTGTCAATGGCGTAGGATTCCCGCCCAGAAGGCCAGGAGGAAAGAACTAAAGTAGAGACCCGGGAGGGGGGAAGGAAGGAAGGAAGGAAGGAAGGAAGGAAGGAAGGAAGGAAGGAAGGAAGGAAGGAAGGAAGGAAGGAAGGAAAAGAGAAACGAAGAGAAAGGGAAGGGAGGGAAGGAGGAAAGGGAAGGGGACAGGAAAAAAAGAAAGAGAAAAAAAGAAAGAAGGCAGGAAGAAAGGGTGGCAGGAAGAAAGAAAGAAAGAAAGAAAGAAAGAAAGAAAGAGAAAATGGGGAGAAAAGGCAGGGAGGACGGACGAAGGGAGAAAAGGAAGGAGAGAAAAAAAGAGGAAGAGGAAGAAAAGAATGGAAGAAAATAAAAAGGGAAGGAAAAGAAGAGAAAAGGAAGGATGGATGGATGGAAAGGGAAGGGAAGAGGAAGGAAGGAAGGAAGGAAGGAAGGAAGGAAGGAAGGAAGGAAGGAAGGAAGGAAGGTAGGTAGGTAGGTAGGTAGGTAGGTGCCCACTTACAAATCCATGCTTGTCCGATATGTTATTGGTGAGCTTCAGTTTATGGAAGGCCACCGGCTTGGCCATCCACTGCTCGCCCGTGGCCGGACTGTCCGGATGGATGTACATCCTCTTCGGCATCTCCGGGTCGGCTTTGCCGGCCACCATCCAACGCGAGTTGTGGAACTTGTAGCGACAATCGTCGGCGGCCACAATATCCATCAGCAAAATGTACTTGGCTTTCTTATCCAGGCCGCTGACCCGCACTTTGAAAGGGGGGAACATCCGTCTGGAGGCGAGAGAGAAGGTGGGGGGGAGAAAAATAACTCTCGGGGCAAGTCAAAGGCGGCGGTTCTTATCCATACGTTTATTCTGAATAATCGTGCCATACTTTTACAACCCACCTTATGCACCTGCTGCCCGCCCCATTCCTTAAACCAGGGCCAAGGTGAGCGAACCTGGTTATTATTATTAAATTATTAAATAATAAATCTATTAAAACATTCGATTTATTATTATTATTATTATTATTATTATTATTATTATTATTATTATTATTATTATTATTATTATTATTTAATATGTAGTGAGATTCACAGCCTTTGAGGCTGGTTAATAGCTCAGCAGCAGCTCGAGTCCTAACCAAGGACCTAAGAATTATTATTTATTATTATTATTATTATTATTATTATTATTATTATTATTATTATTATTATTATTATTATTATTATTATTATTATTATCCACCATTCTCTATGACTTTCCTGCTCATTCCGGGGCTGCCTTAACGCGTGGGCCCGATGGGCACTTGCCCCTGGGCCCCAGGAACATAGGGGCCTCATACTAATCTGTGTAGGTTAACCCTTCAATGCACCTTGTATCATATAAATAGAGCAACTGTATTACTTAATGAGTATTATTGTGTTATTGTTCTATTATTCAAATGTCTATCGTGTTGATTAGCTGTTGCTGCACAGCCTGTGTTTTAATGTTTCAACGCCGATTTATTGGAAGTGCCAATCAAATAAATATACGTTTAATTTTTATCGACCATTTAACATTTGTATTCCTGGGAATAGTTGTCCTAGGGCCTCCAATACACTGCATTGCCTGGGGGGGGGGGTCTCATTAGGCTGTTAAAACGGGCCCTGGCTCATTCCTGTTCTGGCGGCTTAATATCTGTGTCCCCCCTTCCTATTATACAGCCCCCCCTTTTAAAAAAACTGGGCGAGACTCGGTTTACTCCTGAGTAACACGCTTCTTTGCTCTTTTCCTCCAGATTTCAGTCAAAGCTCCCAAGAAAAAAGTGAAGATCTGGGCAGGCTGCACGTTTACTCGGGCTGGGGGTGGGGGGGGGGGCTGCCTTAACTCCCCTGAAACTCTGAGCAAATACTCCGGAGTAAGGCCTCCTTCCTTCCCCCCACCCCCACCCCCGGGGATCGCCCCGATTTTAGCCCTGCGGCCCAACCGGGCCCAGTTTTCTCCTTCCTATCAAGGGGCGAAGGGAAAATCCCAGACCGACATTCGTTTAGGAAATTAATTCGATCGGATTCAATCATTATTACTTTTTTTTTTTTTTTTGCTTTATAAACCCGAAGAAGGCTTAAACAATAAGCCATTTTGTCCCATTTCAAGTATAAAAAAAACAACCTTTTTCTATCACTCCAGCTATTTTAAAGACAGGTACCCCTACTCAATATATTTATACTTCCTTATACTTATACTTCCCCACACCCAAATAACCCGAGTTATGATTTGCACCCAAAATACGAAATTTTTGATGATGAGGATGATGATGGTGGCGATCATTTACAGAAGGTTTCTTTGTCTGGATTTAAAATTAAAAATAAACCAGAAATCTGGATTCAAAGTCTTGTAAGGATTGTTCTCTTGGAGATGGAACCAGGCAGGATCTTAGTTGGGGTTGGGGGTTAAATCAGCCGTGTCCGAGGTTGGCTGGATCACACCAAGGCTAGGGGGTGGGTGGGAAATAGAGAGACCCCTTATTAATATAAGGAAGAAGTGATTTTTTTTAAAAAGGCGAACAATAATAGGCCACTGGAAGAGAGGCGAGCGGAAGGAGAGAAGAAAAACGCAGAGAGATAAAATGCCCTCTGTTAAAACCAATAACTCCTTTGAGTGCCTCCGAAATTAAAAAAGATTCGGGAGGGCGCAGGAGAGGGGGGGAAACCCAGGGTGCCAGGGACGACGCCCCCCTTCCATCCAGCATCCAGATCAAATCAATTTCACCGGCCTCGAAGCTGTTGAACGGCCTCGATTTCCCTCGGAGCGAGGAAAGCCGGCAAAAGAAATTCCAAACGCGAATTTTCGCTTTTTCTCTTTCGCTTGAATTTACTCGTGAGGAGACTGCGGGGTTTGGGTTTTTCCCCTCTACTTCGGGGACCGATCCTTGGCCACTTGCACGCTTCCCAGACTTTTTACAAGGGATCCTGAGGGGTTTTCTTGCCGGCTGCCCCTTTCCCCACAGATCACCAACTATTTCCAGGTGTGGATTTCCAGATGTTTGAGCATAAAAACAAGACGGGCCTTTCCCCCCTTTTTTCTTTCTTTTTTTAAAAAAAAAAATCCTCCTGATTTGCTCAATGACTTAGAACTGGAGAAGGCCCAGGCGAGATACAGCAAAGAGACCATCAAGAAATATTAGAAAGAGAGAGAGGAAGAAAGGAAGGAAGGAAGGAAGGAAAGAAAGAAATAAAAGAAAGAAAGAAAGCAAAGAAAGAAAAGAAAGGAAAGAGAGAGAGAAAGGAAAGAAAAGAAAAGAAAGTCGGTCAGCTTTTAAATAGAAATACGTGGAAATACAGCCTGAATTCCTGAATTTTAAGGAATAAAAATCAGAATTCCAAGGGAGGATTGGAAGCCAATTTTCTCCCCCAGATCTTTCAGGAAATCATCCTGCCCTTTTTTTTTAATTGCTTCCAGGTCCCTTGTCAACCCCTCCACCCTCCAAGCCCCCAAGCCTTGAAATCGGCCCTCGGCCCTTGTATCAGGATTTTCAGGTACCCCCCTTCCCCAAAACGGAAGCCCACCTCCCGGGTCAACGTGATTTCCACCCAGAGACCAGCCTGGCTATTTGGGATGCAAAGGAAGGCGAGAAGAGGCAGACTGAAAAAACAAAGCAGTGCCCGAAGTAAGAATTTGCAAATATTATTATTAGCAACGTGGCGAAGCCTGTCTCGTCTCGTGGAAAAGGGGAAGAAGGTGGTTTCTCTCCTTGCCCACGGAAACACCAACAATGGTGATCTGGAAATTATATGATCTTTATTTCTTGATCTTTTTCTGCACTTACTTCAGAAGGACACACAATGTGTGATGGGATTATTTTTATTGTTCATTGGACAAAGACTGAATTCTCCCTCTCTCCCTAATACATACTCAAAAACCTTCTGCATATATTATTATTATTGTTATTATTGTTATTGTTATTATTATTGTTATTATTACTATTATTATTATTATTATATCATTATTATGGAACAAGGACTGAATTCACGTTCTCTCCACAATAAATATGATATTATGCTTCTTTATTATTATTGGACAAGGACCGAATTCTTTCCTCTCTGGACGATAAGTAATAAAAAAATCATTCTGCATGCTTATTAATGTTGCTATTTTATTATTATTGGACAAGGACTGAATTCTCCTTTCCACAGCAGATACTAAAAATATATATATATGCATATAATGATTGCTATTATGATTATTATTGGTCAGGGGAGCACAATTCTCCCTCTTTCCATAAAAACCTTTTAAAAAACCTTTTGCATTTATATAATTATTGCTACATTATCATTATTATTGGACGAGGACTGAATTCTCTCTCTCTCTCTCTCTCTCTCTCTCTCCAGTAAGTACTAAAATCATTCTGCCATTATTTTTTTATTATTGTTTTTATTATTATTATTATTTTGGTGGTGTTAGCTCTGTGGGAACCCCATAGCCTCAAAATCTCATCTACACCTCTCTACCCAGGCAGAAACTTCTTACTTTTTCTGCACTACGTAGCTTCAAAAGGGAATAGCATCATATAATAGTCTTTATTTTATGATGATAAGACAAGGGCTTGTATTTCTCGCCCCCACACCCCTCTTCGCGATCCATAAACACCAACAATCATTCTGCATATGCCATTATTATTCCTATTTACTCCTCATTCTTTGTGTGTGTTTGTGTGTGTAGCTTGCCTTAAAAAAGGAATTTGCACAGGGATAGTGATTATATGATTGTGGTAGTTGTGATTATTGTGGTTATTAATGACTAAGCTGGCTTTTCTCTCTCCTTCTCAGTTAAAACCTGCTTATTATTGTTGTTGTTGTTGTTGTTATTAGCAGCGCGGGTCGCGGCGGCGGCGGGGAAGGGGGTTGCCTTCCTTACCTGCCCGATTTCGTGATCACCATCTCGGTGCCCAGTTTGTGAAATTCATCCCATAGGTCTTTAGCTTCCAGCGTGACTTTGGGATCATCTTCCACCTCCTCTTCCGGCTCCAAGCTTTTCAACGACCGCAGATGAGCGGCCTGGTGATGATGTCCGAGAGCCGAGACGTGCAAACCGGCCTCGGCGGCGGCTCCAGCCAAACTGGGATCCGGCAAGGGCTTGGTGAGGGCGGCGGGAGGCAGAGCCAAAGCCGGGAAGAAAGAAGGCTGAGCGGCCGCTAAGAAAGCGGACATGGGGAAGTCGGCCGGCCGGGGCGCGTGGAAGGGGTGGTAAGCCATCGCAGCCCCCGGGAACGCTGGATCTCTCATCGGGACATCCACAAAGCCAGGCGGGAAGAGCGAGGCCCCCCAGGCAGAGAGGGCTAGCGGGGAGAAGGACGAAGCCTCGGCCGGCGGCCCGTTGAATTTTAGCCCGGCTTGCTTGGCGCTCAACGGCGGAGGTCTAGTCAGTTTCAAGCCGCCGGCGCTTTCAGCCAGGCTGCCGTCTCCGTGTCCCTTCAGGGCTCGGCAAAGAGGGAGGGGGGGAGAAGGGAGAACCGCAGCAAACGTGGGGGGGGGGCAGTCCAGGGCCCCTTCACAGCCCCCCGGCAACCCCGCGATTTGAAGCCCCCGGACAGGTTCCGAGGCGCCCGGAGGGGGGGGGAGAGAGGGGGGGAGGCCCGCGGGAAGGGACCCCCCCTCTTTTCCTGAGATCGACCAACAAGCAAAAAATCAAGAAGATCCGAGGGCCCCCCCTCTCCTCCTCCTCCTCCTCCGGCGAGGGCGATTCCTCAACGCCTCCGGGATCTTGCAGGCTTTTTCGGGGTTTTCTTTAAAAAATTAAATTAAATTTTTTAAAAAATAAAAATTTAAAAAAGCGCCTCTCCAGACGAGCTCGAAAAACTTCGGAGGTTGCTTCGGGAGGGGGCAGTCGGGCAGCGCAGCGTTTCTTTCCCCTCCTCTCTCCTCTTCCAGCCTCGGAGTATCTCCCGGCCGTTCCGAGAGAGCGAGCCCTGGGTCTGGTCTGGGGGCGAAGAGCGAATTCTTGGCTCCGGGGTTCGCTCTCTCGTCTCTTCGCCCGCTCTCTCGCTTCTCTCGCTCTCTCTCCGCCTTCAATCCAAAAGAAAGAAAGAAAGAAAGAAAGAAAACGAAAGCCAAGGCGATTTCCTCGGGTTTAAGAAGCGCACAGCTCCGGCCTTGGATCGAGGCCGGCTTGGGCGAGGAGGAGGAGGAGAGCCGGACGGTTCATAGCTCCCGGCCGGGAGAACTCCGGGTTGAAATGCTCCCTTTTTCCCTGCTGGCTTCGCTCTGCAAAAAGCTTTGGGGGCTGTCTTCGCGTTCGCCGCCTCGCTCCGCTCCCCGCTTCCTCCACCTCTTTGCTCGCTCAGCTCCGCTCCACCCGCCGCCCACCCGCGTCCCCCCCCCTCTTTCGCCGGCGCGTTTCCACCTCTCTCTCTCTCTCTCTCTCTCTCTCTTTCCCTTCCCTAACCACCCCCCCGTCTCTCCCTCTCCCTCTCCCTCTCTCTCTCTCTTCCTCTCTCTTCCTCTCTCTTTCTCCCTTCCCTAACCCCCCTCTCTTTCTTTCTCTCTCTTTCTCTCTTCTTCTCTCTCTCTTTCCCTTCCCTAACCCCCCCTCTTTTTCTCTCCTTCTCCTTTTCCCTTCCCTAACGACCCCGTCTCTCTCTTTCTTTTTCTCTCTCTCTCCCTTCCCTAACTCCCCCCTTTATCTCTTTCTCTCCCTCTCTCTTTCCCTTCCCTAACCAACCCGTCTTTCTTTCTCTCTCTTTTTTCTCTCTCTCCTTCTCTCTCTCTTTCCCTTACCTAACCCCCCCCTCGTGTCTCTCTCTCTCGCTCTCTTTTCCTCCTTAATGATTGTGGATTTTACAAAGCGCAGACCAATTGTGGAAGCCCAGAGGCGTGGTTTTTGACAGGTTGGGCCCATATGCGGGGCAAGGAGGGGTGGTGGTGGCGGCCGTGTGTGTAGGGGGGGGGCAGAATCAAAGAAAGGGAGAAAGAAAGCGGTTTACTTCAGGGGAGAGAAGGAAAGAAGGAGGCGGAGGGAGAGAAGAAGGAAGGGGGCGAGCGAGCGAGGAAGACTTTGGCCGAAGGTGTCGGAATCCCTCGCCAGAAAGCAAACATGTCAACAGAATAAAATATTAACCAAAGCTGGAGGCCTTGGGAGAGGTCTCCCCCCACCCCTTGGGCAGAGACCGGGGTTCCCGGCGGCAGAGCCGTGGCTCACGAAAGGGGAGGCAGCTTCCCCCGGAGCTCCTGCCAACGGGCTCTCCGAGGCCGCCGGGAGCCAGCAAGCCACAGCAAACGCGCCGCCCAACGCAGCGAAGCGCAACCTAAGAGCGAAACGCAGAAGATTGGCGTCCCGGGAGGGAGGGGGTTGCATGAGGGAGGGGTCAGGGACAAGAAGCGCGAGGTCGACCGACCCACGGGGGCGTCCTAGTTCCACGAAGCAGGACTTAAAAGGGAGGCCGATAAGCCGCCCCCCCCCTTCCCAAGATCTTTCAACACGCGCGCATTTTTGAGGGTTCGGTGTGAATGAGACGCCGGGGTTTTGTTTTGGTTTTTTTTTGCCCTGGATGAGGTTAAGCTTGTCCCCCTTTCCGAGTTTGTTCTGCCCCGATGCGCCCAGCCTCGTTGCAATCCCAGCCCGTCGCCTCTTTCTCGGGTTTTCCCTTTCGCACGTTCTCCTTCTCTCTCTCTCTCTCTCTCTCTCGCAATCCCCCTCCTCTTCTCCCCCGGGCTCCGCTAAAACCTAAACGCGTCCGTGGAGACGCGTATAGACCCGGGGCAGTTTTCTGGTGGAGAGAGAGCTAATACGGACGCCCGATTTGCCCCAAATCTGCAAAGAACTCGGGTTTGCCGATGTCATGTCTGCAAATAAAATAATCTCGCCCGGTTAAGAGTTGTCTTGCAAAAAGAGATCGGAAAAATTTGCAATGCTCCGGTATATAAGGTCTACATAGGACGCCGCTTCCCTCCCGAATCTGAGAAGCCCGCGAAAATTTGACTGACTCCTTCGGCGCCGGTTGTTATCCTGCGGGCCCCCTCCCCAAAGGCTAGGAATAAACCGCTTACTTTGGGGGTCCTGCTACAGAGCAGGCCATAGTTGGTAGCGCGCGATCCAGCCCGAGCCCCCGCGCGTGCAGTTTGAAGGTGGAGGAGTGGGGGAACGAAAGAGAGAACCGGGGATCCAGCGGGTAAGAATCCTTAGATTCAAGCCAGCCAAAGGGGCTCTTTCATCCTACCTTCCCCGGGAAAAAAATTGAGGCTAAGGCTAGGAAGGAAAGGAAGGAAGGAAGGAAGGAGCTGGATGGAAAAACCGGGGAGGGAGGGAGGGAGGGAGGAAGGAAGGAAGGAGCTGGATGGAAAAACCGGGGAGGAAGGGAGGGAGGGAGGAAGGAAGGAAGAAAGGAAGGAAGGAAGGAAGGAGCTGGATGGAAAAACCGGGGAGGAAGGGAGGGAGGAAGGAAGGAAGGAAGGATAAAGCCGCGCCGCAGCTGAAAGTAGGGCCCACTCCGAGGCCCACGCGATTTTCGTGTCCTCTCCCGCCCCCCACTCCAACGAGGATAAGGGCGGGGGGGGGAGTTAGCTGCTGCAAGGAGATCCGCGCGTCTTTCTCCTCTCAGCGTGGAATTTCGGAGGGGGTTCTCAGATCGCCGGAGCGGAGCAACGACCTCGGGAGACTGGGAGCATCGCCGCTTTAAGAGCCTCTCAGCGTCGCCCAGCCGGAGTGGCAGAGAACCTCCGACCCCAGCGAGCAATCCCGAGCGCCGGGCTCAGCAGACCGTGCCAGACGCGGCGGCCCTTCGGTGAGTGACAGCATAGCCGAGAGCCGTCGGGCACCCCACCGCGGGAGAGATTTCTTAGGGTTCACCCGTGGTCCCCAAAGAGGGGGGAAATTAAAATATATATATATATATATATTTATAAAAAGCAACCTGCAGAAGGAGGAGTAGGGGTAGGAGAAATACCGGGGAAGACCCGTGTTTGGTACGTGTGAACGCAGCCGGGTTTGCAACATTGATCATCTCCGGGTTTTTCATTCCGTCCCCCCACTTTGGGGTCTGGCCCAGGGAGGTTTGTTGGCCCAGCTTTTTCCTAAACCCCCTCGCTTAGCAGTTGGTGTTTCTGCCAGAAGGAAAAACTGACACGCGAACGTTGGGAAAGGAAGCGGGGATTTCGCTCTCCGAACCGCGCCTGATTCCCCCAAATGGCTGCCTCCTCGGGCAGCTAGGACGCCCGACTTCACTTGCGTTGAGTTTGGGGAGACTTTCCGCAAAGTTGAATGAGCGGGAGAAAACGGCCCTGCTCAAACTCCCGAAGATCCGGAATATAATCCCGATGCCTACCGTTCCCACGACACGAGGAAGCGAGTTATGGAATTAACTCAGCGGGGGTGAAGGTGGGGGGGGGGGTTTACCTAATCCGCTGCACCATCAAAGAAACCAACGGGCTGGATTTCAGCTCCCCGGACCCCCCCCCCCCCCACCCTCCGCAGCCCTTCAATAAACAAGCCTATCACAAACCAGGTTCGGCTTATTGCGTTATGAGTAATCCTGAAGCTTGATCCATCCTAACTCGGAAAAACCGAGTTAGTGGGGTTGTGGGAAAACAGCCAGCCTCGCTCGCAGCAAATTTGTTGATCTGTTGAATTTCCGCCGCTCCAGCCGAAGGAGATCGGAGGAGGGCTGTGCGGTGGGAATTGAATTTTGCGCAAGATTGTTGCGCCGGAGAAGAAGAATGCGCGCGTGCGTATTGTATGTATGTTTGTATGTATGTATGTTATAAATAATATAAAAAGAACAAGTGTGTGTGTATATATATTTTGGAATGCATGGACTTATTCATCCATTATGGCTCAAAGTCGGTAGCGAACTTAAATCCGGAGCCGCTCCGAACTAAAGCCCGCTCAAAGGCCCCGAAATGGCTTGGCTTAAACTCGGAGGAGACAGGAAGAGCCCTTTAAGGACGGATGTTGCAATTCGTAGCCATGATCTGATCACTGTTGAAAGAGCAAAGGACTCTCAGTTGCTTTGATCTTTCGCTCGGGTCCTCTGTGAACTGAGCGGCTCTGTTTGCTAACGCTCCTGGCGTTTCCCGGGGGAGCAGAATTTACTTGGGGCAGGGGGGGAGAGAAAGGAGAGAAAGAGAGGGGTTAGGGAAGGGAGAGAAAGAGAGAGAGAAGTAGAGAAAGAGATGGGGTAAAGGAAGGGGAGAGAGAGAAAGAGTCGGGGTTAGGGAAGGGAGAGAGAGAGAGAAAGAGAGAAAGGGAGAGAAAGAAAGAGAAAGGGGGTTAGGGAAGGGGAGAGAGGGAAAGAGAGAAAGAAAGAAAGAGGGGTGTTAGGGAAGGGAGAAAGAGAAAGAGAAAGAAAGAAAGAAATAAAGAGGGGTTAGGGAAGGGAGAGAGAGAGAAAAAAGGGGGGTTAGGGAAGGGGAGAGAAAGACAGAGAGATGGGGTTAGGGAAGGGAGAGAGAAGGAAAGAGAGAGAAAGAGAGGGAGTTAGGGAAGGGAAAGAGAGAGAGAGACGAGATGGCGATCGGTTTGCAAAAGCCGGTTTTGTTTAGATAGAGCTTATTTGGGGGGGGGAGATTGAAGGCGAAGACAGCAGCGGCTCCTCTCTCCTCCTCCTCGACCCCCCCCCCGCCCACTCCCCAGATAGCCCCAGTGGGTGGGGAGAAGGGGGTGAGTCAACAGCGCCGTGGCGCCAGGAGTTTGAAAGAGTCCCGGTGAAAAAGCGGGCGAGGCAGGTGCGCGTGGAGGCGCGGAGGGGTGTCGGAGGGGCATCTTCGGCCCTGCCCCCTCCTCAATTCTTCCAACGGGCCCCTGCGCCCCAGACCTTCCCCCCTCCCTCCTCGCCTATTGACTTTGTTCTTCATCTTGGGAGTGGGAAGGGGGCGTAGAAAAGCCCCCTCCCCGTCCCAATAAGGATGGGGAGGCACCCCTTGGGCGCAGGCTGATGGGTCCGCCCCCCCTCCTCTAATTAGCTTCGGAGAAACTTAGCCAGACCAACCAGGTGTGGGAAGGGAAAGAGAGGCTGGATAAGTTTCAAGGGGGGGGGGAAGGATGAGGAGCCACGCCTTCCCCCCTCCCCTTTCGAGGTTTTCTTCCCACACCGAATTGAGACCAGCCCGAGCCAATCAGAACAGCTGCAGGACCAACCACCTTTCCCCCAAAATACAGGTAGCCCTCAATTTACAACTATTTGTTTAGCGGCCCTTTGAAGTTACCCTGAGGCTGGGGGGGGGGGAGGGACTGGCCGCCGTTCTTCACACTTACGACCGTCGTAGCATCCCTGTGGCCACCTGATCAAAATTCAATGTCTTTAGGACGATTGCGGTATCCCTGGGGTCAAGTAATCCACCTTCGCCGACCTTCTGACAATCCAGGTTAATGGGGAAGCCAGATTCGCTTCGCAATTGTGTTATTCACCCCCAACAACTACAGCAATTTGCTTAACTGGGGCAAGAAAAGTCACAAACAGGGAGCCCAATTCACTCAACAGCTGTCTTGCTTTGCCGTGGAAATTGGGGTGGGGTGGGGGGGGCTCAGTTGTGGTCGTAAATCAAGGATTACCTGTATTCGTGATAAATAGGGTGCCCAGCACAGGACTAAGGTAAAGGTTCTCCTTGCACATATGTGCCAGTCGTTCCCGACTCTAGGGGGCGGTGCTCATCTCCATTTCAAAGCCGAAGAGCCAGCACTGTCCGAAGATGTCTCCGTGGTCATGTGGCCGGCATGACTCAACGCCAAAGGCGCACAGAGCGCTGTTCCCTTCCCACCAAAGGGGGTCCCTATTTTTCTACTTGCATTTTTTACGTGCTTTCGAACTGCTAGGTTGGCAGAAGCTGGGGTGAGCTCCGGGCAAGTCACGGGAGCTCACCCCATTTACGCGGCACTAGGGATTCGAACCGCTGAACTGCCGACCATTCGCTCGACAAGCTCAGTGTCTTAGCCACTGAGCCACCGCGTCCCCAGCACAGGGGTACACAGCACCAAAAAGCGTTGGGCTAATCTCATGAAACTTGGGAGGGGAAATACTTGGATGGAAGACCACCAAGAGATCTCCCAGGTTAGAAGCTGGGATGGGAAATTGAGCAAGCCTTTCTAAAAGAGGTTGCAATGTTTTCATCAGCTTACAGTCTTACAGTTTAAACCTGTTTTTAATATGTCCTTTGATCTTGATTGGGAGCTGCCCCAATGGGTTGAAAGATGAACCGCTCTAGAAATGTTTTAGAATAAATAAATCAATTTTTTAAAAAAACCAAGACAGCCCTTTTTCTATCGTGACTAAAATGACGTCCATGAAATCCAGCTGGCCTCTGAAAGTGTGTTTTTCACACTTTTCCGGTTAGGGTTTAATTTTGTTTGGTTTCACCATCGATTTACCACCCCTCCCCCAAAGAATTCAAGCCCTTTTAAATAAAGAGACCCTTTGAAGACAGGGATTTAAATTCTGTTGAAATTTACATGAATGGGGGTGTGACAGATTCACTTTTATTTTAGCTAAATGCAGTCTTATTTAATGACTCTTCCCTGCTCAGATTTGCTGGTTTGAGACGTGTGGTTATACAAATGGAAGAAATAAATAATAAACAAGGAAAAAGGGATGTGTAAGAAATATAATAAGTGTTTTACCAATATTTTTTTTAGGGGTGATGAGATTTTTCCCCAGGGGAAAAATCTAACAATTCCTGATAATTACAGGGAGCTACTTGGAAGTCAGCTCAGCAAGTTAAACGAGACTTCCTCCAAATGAGCAAATAGACACACAAACACGTGTACTCACCCACCCACAGGTGGTGTTAACTTGATTGTACTACCTGGAGTAAAGTTCCAGTTAAGACTTTAGTTCTGACCCCTGGAATTAGGTTTTCAATTCAAGCACGTTTTGCTAAAGAAAACAATACTTTAAGCCTCATCTTTTAAAAGTTTCTTTATAATCATAGTTTAGGCCACCATAATGAAAATGTCCTTTTTGAAGAGCTCAGCAACCCTTCTAACTTTATAACCCCTTAAAGTTTTCAGTTCCAGAAATTTTTCCTGGAATTCACCTGAACTCCAGTTTTTTTTTGAGGCCGAGAACAATCTATTTGAGGCTTTTGGAAACGATCCAAAACTTTATTGTGTTGTTTTGACGCTCTGCTGGCATTGTGTGCTCACTAAGGGTGAACCCCAAATAAACCCCACAGTTACATGGCTGAGTGGGGTGCCCCGGTTTATACACTACTCTCTAACACATGAAGTAGTTTACCAGATCTTGAGTTAGCCATGCTCCCTGGGTAACTAAAGTTATCGCTAGTTGTGAATTCGCCCATGCGGTTCCTAGGAGGTGAGGAAACTGTTTGCACAATGGAATCTATGCCCATTAATTTTATTAGAGATATTTTCTCTCCCCCTCCCCAACTCTCTCTGTCTCTCTCTGTCTGTCTGTCTCTCTCTCTCTCTCTCTCCCTCTCTCTCTCTCTCTGTGTCTCTCTCTCCCCCCTCTCCTCTATTTTTCTCTTATCTATCTATTCTCTATTTTCTCTATCAGTCTGTCTACTCTTTATCATCTCTTTATCTATCTACTTTTTTCCATCTATGATTTTTCTCTATCATACTTATCTATATCATCTACTTATCATCTCTATCTCTATCCATCTATCTCAATATCTGTCTGTCTGTCTGTCTATCTATCTGTATTTTCTTTTATGTACACCGAGAGCTTATGCACAAATTCCTTGTGTGTCCAATCACACTTGGCCAATAAAAAATTCTATTCTATTCTATTCTATTCTATTCTATTCTATTCTATTCTATTCTATTCTATTCTATTCTATTCTATTCTCTATTTTTCTCTATCAATCTATCTACTCTTTCCTCTATTATCTCTATATCTGTATCTATCTACTCTCATTTTTTCTATCAGTCTGCTTTTTCTCTATCCTATCTATATCATTTATCTACTTATCATTTCTCTATCTCTATCTATCTCAATATCTCTACCTATCTACCTACCTACCTACCTACCTACCTACCTACCTACCTACCTACCTACTCTATCTATCTATCTATCTATCTATCTATCCCTCCCTCCCTCCCTCCTTTTCTCTCTCCTCTCTCTCTCCTCCCTCCTCTCTCTCTCTTTCTCTCATACATTCGAAACATCCTAGGATTAACCTAATAACGCTAAGAATATTTTTTATCAACTTTGGCTGATAAAAAAAAAATGGGGAGAGAGAGGTTTTGGTTGCCCAAAACGAAACAGCATCTGAAAACCAGCTTTCAGACTAACACGTGTTTTAAAAGACATCAGTCAGTGCTGGATGCAGTGGAGGGCTCATGTAGGATATAAATCGGGATGAGAGACCACTAGGAAATCTTACCCCCCTTTTACACTTTGGGAGATGAGAGCGATTCGTTGGGCGAGTGGCTTAAGGCGCTCCCCAAACTCGCATTGTGGCTTGTTGAGTCGGGTTTGTGTCCGGGTAAGCTCCGTCCTTATAGAAGGCAACCCGGGGTCCGACCTGTGAAGCGAACACGGTTGTTGCGGCGGATAAACTCGAATCTCCGGCGCGAAAGAACCAAGGTTTAAAAGAAACCGCGATTGGTCGCTGCATCTTTAGCGAGATTTTGAGGAGGGGGGGGGGAGTTCCCCGCGACTCTCGCAGGCTCCTTTTTTATGTCCAAATTGGGAGGGGGGGGGAAAGCGGGTTTAGTAGCAGCCGGATTGAGTTGCTTGGTTTCTTCTCCTCGTGTGAACGCGCCCACCGGAGAAATGCGGAGAGGAAAGGGAGAAACGAAGGCGGAGAGCTGCTTTTCGTTAGTACCCTTCCCCAAATCAGGCAGCCGTTTTCGGCTCTCCGCGGCCGAGCGATTCGAAGCCCGCAGGCTAAGTAGCGCACGGAGGCGGGTGCCCACTTCTTCCCAATTCTTGTTTGTTTGACAAGGCGGTTGGGCGGGTAACAGTAGCAAGAGTTGGAAGGGACCTTGGAGGTCATCTAGTCCAGGCAGGAGACCTATACTAGGGATTCGAACCGCCGATCTTTCTGATTGACAAGCGCAGTGTCTTAGCCACTGAGCCATCTAGCCAGGCAAGAAAGCGCCCCAAAACTCCCGGCCAGCTCAGAACAAGAGACTTGGTGGGTCGCAGAGAGAAAACTAAAGGCTAAAGATTAAGGAAGGCGACTCTTAAGAATAGAATAGAGGTGGAAGGGACCTTGGGAGGTCTTCTAGTCGAGACAGAGGGAGGTGGTTGAATATTAAGAGCCAGTTTGGTCTCCTGGTTAAGGCACCAGGCTAGAAGCCGGGAGACGGTGAGTTCTAGTTCGGCCTTTCCCATGAAAGCGACTGAGAGACTTTCAGCCAATCACCTGGAGGCAGTGAGTTCTAGTCCTACCTTGGGAGGTCAAAAGCGGCTGGGTGACTTTGGGCCAACCACCAGGAGACAGGGAGTTCTAGTCCCACCTTAGGCATGAAAGCCGACTGGGTGACTTTAGGCCACTCGCTCACTCACTCAGTCCAATTCGCCTCACAGGGTTGTTGTTGTGCAGGAAAATAGGAGGAGGAAGGTGTGTCGGTTGTGTTTGTCCCCTTGAGTTATTTATAAAAATAATAAAGGCGAGATACAAGTAAACAGGTATATTTTGCTGCCTCTTTATTTTTAAAGTCCCAAGCATCCATTTAACTGGATTTTCCCACCCATTTCCTTCCTTCCTTCCTTCCTTCCTTCCTTCCTTCCTTCCTTCCTTCCTTCCTTCCTTCCTTCTTTTTCCCTTCTTCCCTCTTCCTTCCTCTCTTCCTTTTCATTCCCATCTTCCTTCCTTCCTTCTTTTTCCCTTCTTCCTTCTTCCTTCCTCTCTTCCTTTTCATTCCCATCTTCCTTCCTTCCTCCTTTTTTCCTTCTTCCCTTCCTTTTCATTCCCATCTTTCTTTCTTTCCTTCCTTCCTTCCTCCTTTTTTCCTTCCTTCCTTCCTCCTTTTTTCCTTCCTTCCCTTCCTTCTTCCCTCTTCCTCCCTCCCTTTCTTTTCATTCCCATCTTCCTTCCTTCCCTTTGTATTGACGAATTTCCCCCACTCATGCCCACCAATACCCACCGTGATGTACACCTATGGGATTTGATCGTGTGTGTGTGTGTGTGTGTGTGTGTGTGTGTGTGTGTGTGTGTTTTAACTGGCGGGTGACAACCCTCTCTCTCACTCCCCCTTTTCCACCAAGGCACCCTTCCCCCTCCCAGCTTTCATCTGGGCTGGGATAAACGAAGAGATCTTGAGAAATGGATCGGAGCGAACAGATAGAAAGCTGCGCAATTTTTAATTCCTGGTGACATGATTTTATGGAGGGCTGAGTTGGATGGAATAATAATAATAAAAAAAAAACTTTCTACTTTCTTGGCTCAGGGAGAGAAAAATTCCCTGGGATTCCTCTTTCTTCAACCTCGGGTCGGCCTTCCTGCTCCGCTGGCGTGTGTCTGTGTATGGGGGGCGGCCGGCTCCTGGCTATCTCCCCCCCCCCATCCTTTGAGCCCCAAGCAGATCAAAATGCCAGAAGATTTTTAGGGCCACCCCGAATATGTTTTGGCGGGAGCACCTTTTTTGGGGGGGCAACTGATTCCTGGGTCCCTATGGTGAAGCGAACCCCCAAAGAGGGTGAATTCAAACCTTCCCCCCCTGCGCCCCCGAAATCGAAGCGGGGTCGTGTTTGGACACGACCTCCACCGAGAGCAATTCCGAGAAGGGTTCAGAGCGAAGAGAGCGGCGGGTTCTTAGAGGCTCGGCCAACACAGAAACTCTGACCCCTCTGGTCCCCAACAGGGCGCCCGCGCGCAAAATTGTCAGAACCTTGGCAAAAACAAGGGCCGTGAAAGTGGAACTTTTCCTAACGCCGAATTCGAAGAAAGAAAGAAAGAAAAAGAAATTCAGAGCAGGAGAATCACCTGAGGGGCCTCGCCTTGCAACAAAGGCAAAATCCTTAATTGGGGGAGTAAAATCGCAGACCTAGATGGGACAAAGGTGGCGAAGATTGTATTCGTGTCATTCATCAGTTCTCTTGGGGTGGGGGGGGGGTGGGGGTGTTGTAGTAATAATCTCCCTCTGTTTCTCCCTTTTTTTCTCTCTCTTTCCCCCTTCTTCCCGCGTTCCCCCTCTTTATTAATTCTCCCTCCTTCTCTCTATTTCTCCCGCTTTCCCTCTCCTTCTCCCTCCTTCTCTCTCTCTTTCCCATTTTCCTTCCTTCCCTTCTTCCTTCTTTCTCCCCTTTCTCCCTCCTCCCTCCCTCTTTCTATTTCTCCCTCTTTCCCTCTGCTTCCCCCTTTCTCCCTCCTTCTCTTTGTCTCCCTCCCTCTTTCTCCCTCTTTTTCTCCCTTTCCCTCTCCCTCCCTTCTTTCTTTTTCGCTCTTTCTCCCTCCCTCCCTTTCTCCCTCCTCTCTCTCTCTCTATTTCTCCCACTTTCCCTCTCCCTCCCTTTCTCCCTCCTTCTCGCTCGCCCTCCTTCTTTCTCCTCCTTTCTCCCTCCTTCTCTTTGTCTCCCTCCCTCTTTCTCCCTCTTTTTCTCCCTTTCCCACTTTCCCGCTCCTCCCTTTTTCTTTCTTTCTCTCCTGCGTTCCCTCTCTTTCTTTTTCTCTTCCTCTCTCCTCCTCTCTCTCTCCTTTCTGTCTCCACTGTACCTTCCCCACATTTCCTTTCTCCTTCCGTCCTTCTTTCGTACGTTATTTTGCCTTCCCGCCCTCCCCATAGGTTTTTAGCCCACCCCCACCCCTACCCCTACCCCTACCCCTTTCTCCAAAAGGAGACTTTTTCTTCGCACTCCATTTTCGGAGCGCTCAAGACCCTACCACTGAATAAGGTGGCTGTGTCGGTGGGAAGGAGAGACACGCAGGGAAATTTCACATTCCCCGAACGATGGGACACCTTGGCGTTGCATTTTATTAGCATTATTTTTTTTAAGGCTTGTTTATTCATCGTGGGTAGGAAGGGAGCCGTTGCTTTTAAAACCACGAATCGGGGCGTTCTCTGTCCTTCTCGCACGGTCTGTAATTAAGGGGGTGTCGAGAGAGTGAACGGGGGCAGGTGTGCGTCTGTTGTTAAAGGAGACACAATTTGTGAAAACCCCCCTTCCACGACAATAGAGATTTCCGGGGTAGAAAAACCTCGGGTTGAATGAATGGGGTTCTCAAGCAACTGGGTATTTTAAGAGCGTCTTTTCGAAATCCGACGGACTAAAATTAAGAAAAAAGCGTTAAAAGGTATTGTGGGGCGGGGCGGAAAAGGCGCCTGTCTCTGCAAAGCATCAGAAAAGGGGGAGCCGGGATTCTTTCGGGTTTGTGGCTACCAAAAAATGCCGGACGTGGAGAGTTCAACCCCCCCTCCCCCCCAACAGGTGTATCCACCAAGTTCAGGTTGCAACCATTTTCTGCCTTAAACTTCCCTGCCCTCCCCCAGCCCGCCCACCAATTAACGATAATATTCCACTTTTACCCTATTTCCAAATGCGTTTGGTTGGGATTATTTATTCGCTCTTCCTTTTCTCTCTCCCTCTTCCTCTTCCCCTCGCCTTCTTTCTCTCTCTTTCTTCTCTCTTTCTTCTTCCTATTTCGCTTCTCTCTCTCTCTCTCTTTATCTGTCTCTGTCTCTTCTCTCACCCTCTTTCTCTTTCTCTTTTTTTCCCACTCTCTCTCTCTCTAGTCTCTTTCTGCCTCTCTTTCTCTTTTTTTCTTCCTTTCTTCCTCTCTCCCACTCTTTTATCGCTCTCTCTCCTCCTTTCTTTTTCTCTCTCTCCTGTCTCTTTCCCTCTCTCTCTTTTCTTCCTCCCCCCTTTTTACTCTTTTATCACTTTCCTCCTTTCTCTTTTTCTCTCTCCTGTCTCTCTTTCCTCTCTCTCCCTCTTTCTCTTTTCTTCCTCCCCCCCTTTTTTACTCTTTTATCATTTTCTCTCTTTCCCCTTCTTCTTCCCCTCTACCGCCCACCCTGTCCCCATTCTTATCTTCTAGGACTGATGGTGTTTGCAATAATTTACCTTCTTTTCTAAATAGGCGCAGGTCCCTTACGGGATCACCCGCTTACTCAAACACACAACCAAAACCATTTTTCCTCCGTTCCAACTCGGATCCTATAAATCTGTGTAAAATTATTTTCAATAGCTTTGCTTCAACTCCTGGTCTACCCCACCGATATTATTTTTCCAGTAAAGAGCCCAGAACACACACAGAGCTGCATCTTAGGCAGTTCCTTAGCTGAGGTTAACTCAGCTTTGTTAATTTAAGGAAAGCAATACCAAATAAATCAATCAATCTCCCCGGTCCTACAGAGGAGCGATAATAAAAGCAGTACAGGTACTGTAGATGGCGGGGGTGGGGGGGAATATTGTATGGGTTTCTTTACACATTCAGGCCCAATTTAGAGGAGGGTTAAAGCAAGGAAGGAGGAGGAAGGGAGAAAAGGAGAAGGGGGGGAAGAGTAAGAGAAGAAGAGAAAGACAAGAAAGAAGGGGAGGAAGAAAAGGAGGAAGAGGAAAAGTAGCTGTCAACTTCAGGAGAAGGGGAACGGGAAAGGGAAGGAGGAGGAGGAAGAGAAAAAGGAGGAAGAGAAAGAAAAGGAGAAGGAGCAGCTGTCTCATCTTCAGGAGAAAGGGAAGGAGAAGAAGAAGGAGAAGGAAGAGAAGGAGGAAAAGAAAAAGGAAATCGCCTTAAAACGGAGAGATTAAAGTCGGGGCCTGCCTGAGACAGAAAAAAAAAGGGGGGGTTGAGAAAGGACTATTTCGAAAGCAGAAATCTCAACCCAGAAAAAACGGGGAAAACTAGCAATCAGAAGCGCACATCCTTATATATCAATATATATGCCTCTCTCTCTCTCTCTCTCTCTCTCTCTCTCTCTCTCTCTCTCTCTCTCTCTCTCTCTCTCTCTCTCTCTCTCTCTCTCTCTCTCTCTCTCTCTCTCTCTCTCTCTCTCCTCTCTCTCTCTCTCTCTCTCTCTCTCTCTCTCTCTCTCTCTCTCTCTCTCTCTCTCTCTCTCTCTCTCTCTCTCTCTCTCTCTCTCTCTCTCTCTCTCTCTCTCTCTCTCTCTCTCTCTCTCTCTCTCTCTCTCTCTCTCTCTCTCTCTCTCTCTCTCTCTCTCTCTCTCTCTCTCTCTCTGTGTCAGGTTTGCATAATGCCCAAGATGAGAGACACCTGGAATCGGGATGCAAGAAGCCAATTTCTCCCTCCCTCTCCCTCTCCCCCCCCAGGGTCCCTATCCGGCCGCGCGCCCTTCCCCCTCCTCCCCGTCCCTCGCGTCCTTTCATCTGCCCGCCGAGCGCCCCCCACCCTCTATTTTTAGCCCATCAGACTCCGGCCTTGGCGCCAGGCCGGTTAAGACCTGTCAAAGTCCTTCATATTTCCCTCCCGTCACATGGCGGACCCTCCCCCTTCGCACACGCACGCCCGGACCCCTCCCTCCCCCCAAGACCCCTCCCTCCCTCCCTCCCCCACTTCACCCCCGCCGAGGAAGCTGGGAGGGGAGGGGGCGCCTGGCCGTTGGCTCTTCTCCCCGGCTGCCTCCTCTGGTGACCCAGCCAGCGGGACCGCTGGTACCCTGTCCGGCCCACTTAGCCAAATGGCGGCTGACGGATGGAAAAAAAATCACATTTCTCACCAGCAGCATCCAGGCCCTTCCTCGGCTTTCGGGCCCCCTCGCGCCTCCCCTCCCCGCCCGGATCAGCTCCAGCTCGGCAGGAAATGAATGGAAAATGGTCTCTGGAGCTTTGCCGGCAATCAATCTTGAAGGGAAAGCCGCAAAATTGTCCAGCTCTCCCTCCCTCTTATTCATTTATTACTTTGATTTATATGCCGCCCTTCTCCGGAGACTCAGGGCGGCTTACAATGCGTTAAGCAATAGCCTTCATACTTTGGTATATACCTACTTAGTAGGGCTTCCCCCCACCCCTACCAAGCAGTGTTCTTTTTTATACAAAGTCAGTTTATTGCCCCCACAATCCGGGTCCTCATTTTACCTACCTTGAAAGGATGGAAGGCTGAGTCAACCTTGAGCCTGGTGAGATTCGAACTCGCAGTAATTGCAGGCAGCTGGCAACTAAGTGCTACTTTAACAGCACTTTAGTCTAGTGCGCCACGAGGCTCTTGTGCTGTGTGTGGGGGGGGGGGGAGGGCAAAGCTGTCTTAAGGCATGGGCCTGTTGGGTCCTTGCCCGTGGGCCCCACGAGCATAGGGACCCCATCCCAACACGATGTTAACAGTACCGGAGTTGGAAGGGACCTTGGAGGTCATCTAGTCCAACCCCCTGCTCACGCTGGAGACCTACACTAGGGATTCGAACCGGCCGAACTGCCGACCTTTTCTGATCGACAAGCTCAGTGTCTGAGCCACCTAGTCAGGCTTTGCTTGTTTTTTTTTATTTTGTTGAAAGTGTCAATAAAATAAATATATGTTTGATTTTATCAACCATTTAC